>SJYO01016970.1:22294293-22358756 GCA_006410555.1 Capra ibex | reverse complement strand
TTCGTTTTACCGACAGACCCCTCCGGAATGTTTGTCGATACTTTTCTTCTCTCCGTTTTTCGTTTCCTCTTTTCCTTTCTATATTCGTAGACTTACGTCTCAAGGTTTCTTATCGTTCTTCTCTATTCTTTCGGAAGAAGTCGTTAGTTACGTTTCTTTATCTCCTTTTGTTGTCTTACCCTTTCTGATCTCTAGAGAAGTTCTTTTAATCTCTATAGTTCCCTTATAAAGTACGTTTCTACCCGAGCTATTTCCTGTCTTTACCAGACCTGGATTGTCTTCGTCTTCTATAATTCTTCTCCACCGTTCTTATGTGTCTTCTTGACCTGTTTTTTCTAGAAGTACTGGGTCTATTAGTACTACTACACTAGTGAGTAGATCTCGGGCTGTAGAACCTTACACTTCAGTTCACCCGGAATCTTTCGTAGTGATGCTTGTTTCGATCACTTCCACTACCTTAAGGTCAACTCGACAAATTTAACTTTCTATTACGACACTTTCACGACGTGAGTTATACGGTCGTTTAAACCTTTTGAGTCGTCACCGGTGTCCTGACCTTTTCCAGTCACAAGTAAGGTTAGGGTTTCTTTCCGTTACGGTTTCTTACGAGTTTGATGGTGTGTTAACATGAGTAGAGTGTACGATCATTTCATTACAAGTTTTAAGAGATTCGGTCCGAAGTCGTTATGCACTTGGCACTTGAGGGACTACAAGTTCGACCAAAATTTTTTCCGTCTCCTTAGTCTCTAGTTTAACGGTTGTAGGTGACCTAGTACCTTTTTCGTTCTCTCAATGTCTTTTTGTAGATAAAGACGGAATAACTGATACGGTTTCGGAAACTGACACACCTAGTGTTATTTGACACCTGTTAAGACTTTCTCTACCTTTATGGTCTGGTGGACTGGACGGAGAACTCTTTAGACATACGTCCAGTCCTTCGTTGTCAATCTTGACCTGGACCTTGTTGTCTGACCAAGGTTTATCCTTTTCCTCATGCAGTCCGACATATAACAGTGGGACGAATAAATTGAAGATACGTCTCATGTAGTACTCTTTGCGACCTGACCTTCTTTGTGTTCGACCTTAGTTCTAACGACCCACTTTATAGTTAGTGGACTCTATACGTCTACTGTGGTGGGAATACCGTCTTTCACTTCTCCTCGATTTTTCGGAGATCTACTTTCACTTTCTCCTCTCGCTTTTTCAACCGGATTTCCAGTTGTAAGTCTTTTGCTTCTAGTACCGTGGACCAGGGTAGTGAAGTACCCTTTATCTACCCCTTTGTCACCTTTGTCACAGTCTGAAATAGAAAAACCCGAGGTTTTAGTGACGTCGGTACTTTAATTTTCTGCGAATGAGGAACCTTCTTTTCAATACTGGTTGGATCTATCATATAAGTTTTCGTCTCTGTAATGAAACGACTGATTCCAGGCAGATCAGTTCCGATACCAAAAAGGGCACCAGTACATGCCTACACTCTCAACCTGACACTTCTTCCGACTCACGACTTCTTAACTACGAAAACTTGACACCACAACCTCTTCTGAGAACTCTCAGGGAACCTGACGTCCCTCTAGGTTGGTCAGGTAAGACTTCCTCTAGTTGGGACCCTAAAGAAACCTTCCTTACTACGATTTCGACTTCGAGGTCATGAAACCGGTGGAGTACGCATCTCAACTGAGTAACCTTTTCTGAGACTACGACGATCCCCAACCCCCGTCCTCCTTTTCCCCTACTGGCTCCTACTCTATCGACCTACCGTAGTGCCTGAGCTACCTGTACTCAGACTCACTTGAGGCCCTCTACCACTACCTTTCCCTCCGGACCGTACGACGCTAAGTACCCCAGCGTTTCTCAACCTGTGCTGACTCGCTGACTTGACTGACAGACTCTATGACCTCACCCATCGTAAAGGGAAGAGATCCACTAGAATGTTTGAGTCCAGAGGGTGTAACGTCCACCTAAGAAATAGCCGACTCGGTGTTCTCTTCGGGTTCTTATGACCTTATCCATCGGATAGGGAAGAGGTCGTCTAGAAGGGTTGAGTCCCTAGCTTGACCCCAGAGGACGTAACGCCCGTCTAAGAAATGGTTGACTCGATAGTCCCTTCGGGGTATGAGGCGTTATTACTCCTCGATTGACGACAAAGTACCTTATACAACCTATCAGGAGAAAAAAAAAAAAAGAATATCCAAATAACTCTGTAATAACTAGTATAACTTGTATACATTCAAATTCCACATATTACATTAATCTATATCTATATATAACGTTTTATCTTTAAGGTACCTGTCTCCTCGTACCGTCGGATGTCAGGTACCCCAACGTTCTCAGTCTGTGTTGAATCGTTGATTTGGTGGTTGGTGTTTTCTTCAATCAATTGTGGGGACAGGGGAGTGTATTAATGGACAAAAACAAAAAACCATCACTATTCTAAATGGTAGATGAGAAAATCTTGTAGCTTCGTATTTCATGTCATATTATGGTAAACAATTAATATTTGTGGTCCGAAAAGTAATGCAGGGGCCTGGAACAAGTAGAATATCAACCTCCAAACATGAAAAACTCATTGTAGAGACGTAAAGAAGTGGTAGGTAGAAATCCGTTGGTGCTAAGATGACAAAGATACTAAAGTCAAAAAAATCTAAAGTACATATTCATTCTATAGTAAATAATAAACAGACTACATAAAATGAATCGTATTTACGGACATTTCAAATAGGTTAGACAACGTTTTCCGTCCTAAAGGAAGAAAAAATTACTGTTATCTCTATGTCTATTTCTGCCCGAAGGGAACAACGAGTCTACCATTTCTTAGACGGACGTCACGTCCTCTCGGTCCAACTTAGGGACCAAACCCTTCTAGGGGACCTCTTCCCTTACCGTTGGGTGAGGTCATAAGATCGGACCTCTTAGAGTACCTGTCTCCTCGGACCGTTTGACATCAGGTACCCCAGTGTTTCTCAATTCTGTGTGACTCACGGACAGTCAAAGTGAAAGTTCGTCAAACACTATTTATGAGTCATCATATATTTCTAAGAATTTGTAAACTTTAGTTTCTTTGATCACATTACAACGAGTGGGTTCCGACATAGAGTAAGTTAGGTCAGTTTCTTTAAGATTTAAGAATGAAATTTTACGTAACATCCAGAGACCGGTTGAGAAGTATTAAGGGAATTTCTAAAGACTTAGAATTTAACCAAAGAAAAAGGACGAAACGAACAAAGACCTGAGGAGGGATTGTTGATAGTTGCGTACGAACTATTTACGATTGATTTGTTATCTTAAAATAAATCGTTATTGTTTTCGGGTTCTACGATATAATCCCGTGTTTTATCTTCGTCGAGATCCACAAAAATTATTTCCCTTTAAACAAAACCGACGTGACACACCGTACGTCTTGAAGAGACTGATCCCTACCTTGGGTGTGTGGGACGGTACCTTCGTCTTAAGAATTGGTGACCCGGTGGTCCCTTCAGGATCCTTTCACCTTAAATTATGTCCCTTACCTCACGAATGTTTTACAGTCTTCCCGAACTACTCGTCCCTCTTGGGTGACAAGAGAGACAGTGGGTCTTCAGTTTCACGACGACTGCTGAACAGTTGTGGTCGGGGCAGGTATTAGAAATAAAGACCCGTCAGTGGTTGGAGTACTTGACTACGATCCGATCTCGGGGACACTACCGACAACAACGGAGACTCTTCGGTCCTCGACCTCAGGAGTCTGGACAACGACGTTGAGTGGAAGGACACTACAAGGTAGAGAAAAGGTGAAAGACAGGTCTCTACGAGGTAGAGAAACGGTGAAAGGGCTAAGGCATTCTCACGTAAATTTGCCACCTTGGACTAAAGGTTTCCTCGGTTCCTTTACAGCAAAACTAGAAAGGGTGTCGGGTTCAAGTTCCCCTCCGTCCTTACCTGTCCTCACGATCAAGTGTTAAAGGTAACACGAAACCAGCAGACCACGTAAGGACTGTTAGGGACACCCTTTAAGATAAATCCTAGTAAAGGATCCTCGTCCGCAGGATCCCTTTTGACACTGTAAAATGGTTTACTTTTCCGTTCTTACACTTATAAGACTGTAAACAGAGAGAATTGCAATATATGTTTATAAAGATAAGGTCATCTATTTTCCGGTGCACTTTCTAAAAGTGAGTTTCTGGGAATTCCAACAGATCGCAAAATTACGTATCTATAGTGAAAGTATCGTCATTGTCGTTCGATATTATATTCGTATACTAACCAATATAAGTACAGACAGACAGGGTCATCTAAGACTCAGGGAACTTCGATTCTTAGAATAAAAGGAGGGGAACTATACGGGGTGTTAAGGTTGTCTCACGGACTGGCATTCACGTGTCATTTACAACTCACTTAACATTTTCTATAGTTGACTCTAGACAAGTATTTAGTCAGAAAGAATAAAGAAAACATGAAATGACTGAGTCTAAACTATTCTAAGTCGGTAATCAGACTTATAACGTAAGTGACATCTTCTGGTCTACTCTAGTGTAGATTATAAGGAAAAATTTTTAAATAAAAACCGACGGAACCCACAAGTAACGACACGTGTCCGAAAGAGATCACCATTTGTCCCCGATGAGTGAGAAGTAACGTAGCGGGTCCAAAGAGTCACATCCCCGCAGAGAATGACGTCTCGTGTCCGAGATCCCGTGCACCCGAACTCATCAACAATGAGTTTCCGAGATCTCGAGTTCGGGTCACCAACACCGGCTACCCGAATCCACGAGACGCCGGACACTCTAGAAGGGCCTGGTCCCTAGCTTGGGTACATGGGACGGAACTGTCCACCTAAGAATTGGGGACTTGGTGGTCCCTTCAGAGGGTATAAATTATAAGAAAAAGTTGTAGCAAAACAAAACGGACATTCTTATTTGAACACTTTTCAAGATATCTCTCACCGTGGGTTATCATTTATGACACGTCCGTACCTACGACGTAAAGTTTCTAAGATCTTGAGGGTCTGAACTTACACGATCCTCAGAATTGTACATTTTTCCCTTGGGACCTCGTCACCAGTTGTCGTACTTCGAAATTCCGAGAAACTCTCTAGTTAAGAGTCCTCTTCTCATAGACTTCTGTACCAGGAAGTCACGAAGTGTGGAAAGTAGATTATTTACGCTACTACTACATCGGTCTCCACCTCTTTTTTAAGGCGTTAAGAATCACCTGATCTCTTAAAATATTTCTCTTTTGGACGATGGAACACATTTTCGCACATTCATCATCATCTCCTATTCCTTTCTATTCATTCGTGTGGACTCCTTAGTGGTGGGTCCAATGACATCTATTTCGTACTGGTCGTAGAGTCTTCAGGGACGCAGGAAATGGGATGTAGAGGAGGTTCCATGGGTGAGGGGTACTTGGACTTGAAGCACATTTACCTTGACATGCCATACGAAAGGAGTCGTGACTCGACGAAAGCGACAAAACAAACACTGGGGACTACTGAGCCATTTCTTAGACGGACGTTACGTTCTGTGGACGCAAGATAGGGACCCGACCCTTCTAGGGGACTCTTCCCTTACCGACGGGTGAGGTCATAAGGACGGACCCTTTAGGGTTTTCTCTTCGGACCTCCCGATGTTAGGTATCTTAGGGATCTCAACTTGTGTTGAATTGTTGATTTGATAGTGGTGGTGGATATAACATACAGTGAAATCAAGTAACCAAAAATAAGAATATGACATAATTTGGTGTCTTGATATAGTGTCAAACGAATAGAGAAAATAATGACTACCTACAAACCCAACGAAGGTCGAACTGAGATAACACTTACTACGTTTCGAAAGAAACTACACGGAAAATCTCGTATCTACATACAAAATCACAACTTATACTTTTGTCTTCACCTAGTAATTCCATTCAAGTCGAAGGTCTACAGGTCAACACAAAAGACTTCTTGACATGGTCAAATACGGGAACACCGAGTCGACCATTTCTTAGACGGACGTTCCGTCCTCTGGACCCAAGCTAGGGACCCAACCCTTCTAGGGGACCTCTTCCCTTTCCGATGGGTGAGGTCATAAGACCGGACCTCTTAAGGTACCTGACTGACATGACAGGTACCCCAGCGTTTCTCCACTTGTGTTGACTCGCTGAAAGTGAAAGTGCGGGGACGTTCAATCACATATTCCAAAGGTCAAGAGGTGTAAGAACGGTCAGGAGCGATTACAGTCAGTAAAAGACAAAAGGGGGGGTTTGAAATTTGAAAATAAAACATAACCTCATAGCGGCTACACTATCAAAGTCCACTTGTCGCTTCCCTGAGTCGGCATGTGTATGTACATAGGTAAAAGGGTGGGTTCGACCTTGTATTGTAACTCGTCTCAAGGTACACGATATATGTTATCTAGAACATATCGTGTACGTTCGTGGAACAACCAATAGGCAAAATTTACATCGTCACACATGTACTGGAAGGGTTTGAGGTATTGATAGGGAAGGGGACCGTTGGTATTCAAGGAAAAGATTCAGACACTCAGAGAGAGACAAAACATTCATTCAAGAAAACATAGTGACGAAAAGTCTAACGTGTATACTCCCTATAGTATACTATAAAGAGGAAGAGACCGACTGAATGAAGCGAGGCATATTGTGAGAGATCCAGGTAGGCACAACGACGTTTACCGTAATAAAATAAGAAATATTACCGACCCACCATAAGGTAACATATATACATGGTATATGAGAATAGGTAAGAAATAGGTACCTACAAGTGCGACGAAGGTACAGAACCGATAACATTTGGCACGACGTCACTTGTGACCTCACGTACATAGGAAAACCTAGTACAAAAAGAGGCTTATACGGGTCCTCACCTTGACGTCCCAGTATACCATCGAGATAAAAACCAAAAAATTCCTTGCAGGTATGACAAGAGGTAACACCGATATGGTTAAATGTAAGGGTGGTAGTCACATCTTCCCAAGGCAAAAAAGGTGTGGGAGAAGTCGTAAACACCTAAAAAACTACTGTCAGTAAGACTGGCGACACTCTACTATTGGAGTAACATCAAAACTCGACGTAAAGAGATTATTGATACAACTTATAGAAAAGTACACGGATAACCGGTAGACATACCGGAAGAACCTCTTTACAGACAAGTCCCGAAGACGGATAAAAAACTCACTTAACAAAACTACCACAATTCACAGTATTCGACAAACATTTAAAACCTCTGTTTAAGGAATAACCAGTAAAAGTAAAAGCGGTAACATTAACCACACAATTGTCATAACGACACACGAAAATAAAACAACACAAAAACAATTAAAAAAAGACTACTTAAGTCGGGGAAAACTACAAAATAACCAGTAAATATACAGGAGAAACCACCCTACGGATAAATAGAAACTGGTAAAAATTTAACCTAACAAACAGAAGAGAAATGACTAAATAACCATTCAGTGACCAGTCTATTTACATGACGTCTAAAGAAAAGGGTAAGAGACCGAACGGAAAAATGAGAACCACCCAACAAACAAACAAAAAAAAAAAAAACTTACCCCCGACACAGTATACTGGACCCGACCCAGAATCAACGTCGTACGTCCTGGATCAAGGGACTGGTCCTTAGTTAGGGCCCGGGGGACGTAACCCTCGTACCTCAGAATTGGTGACCCGGGGGTCCCTTCAGGGAACCACCATAGAAATTACTTGTCTTCAATAATTAAAATTGGATGAGGTCAATAGTTAGAAATGGACACAAATGTTGAAAAACACAGGACAAAATTTTATAAAAACGGATGGTGATCCAGTACTTTTATAAGAGAATCAAACTTTTCAAAATAATCAAACGAAAAGAATGAATCTAGATGTTAGAAGAATCTTAATTAAAACGCTAGGTGAAATAAATGGTATGAGTCGTAATAAATAACTTTTAAGTCTAAGAGAAAAAAGGTGATTGACTTCATAGTTGAAACGGTATTTAGTCTACTGGAATATGTGAGAGACATATACATATATATGAGTGAGGAGAAAAGGCAATCAAATCACCAGATGGAAGGACGGTTATGGTGAGAGAATAAAAAAAGAAAAAGTAAAACAACCAACTAAGTAAATGCCGACGCGACCCGGAAGTACCGACGCGCGCCCGAAACAAGCAACGTCACTCACCCCGGCGAGAGATCAACGCCCCACGCCCGAAGAGTGACGTCACCGAAGAGAACAAAGACTCGCACCCTAGGCCAGTACTCCCGAAGTCATCAACGCCGAGGGTCCGAGATTTCGTGTCCCAGTCATCTACACCTCGTGTCCGGAAGAACGGGGAGCCGTGCACCCTAAAGGGACCTGGTCCCTAGTTTGGGGACAGGGGACGTAACCGTCCGTCTAAGAATTGGCGACCTGGTGGTCCCTTCAGGGGACGAGAGAATAAATAACATCGAAAGATTAGTCAGAACTACAGTCGATCATTTTCAGGAGTTGAAACAAGAAACACTTTTGATAAATAAAAAATAATAAGAACCGGAAAACCTAAAGGTACACCGAAAACCTTAGTCAAACAGTAAAAGAGGTTACGATTTGAAGATTAACTCTAATATAACTGAGATTATCTAATTGAACCCTCTTAACTGAAGAAAACATCATCACTCAAAAATTTAAGTACCCGGAACATCACCACCACCACTAAATCAGTGATTCAGTACAGACTGAGAACACTGGGGCACCTGACTTCGGACGGTCCGAGGAGAGAGGTACCTTAAGAGATTCGTTCTTATGACCTCACCCAACGGTAAAGGAGGAAACCCCCTAGAAGGGCTGGGTTTCTACTAGTATTCGAGTTATTACACGAACAAATGAGACATCGTCAGAACGTATAATATATAATCTAAATAATAATAATTACAAACAACCACTTTTAACATAAACAAAGTAAAAGATTAATAAATATCGGGAAAACATATTTATGTCAACTAGAAACATGTGACTGTATAGATCACTACAACCATTTAAGTTCATTAAGGTAATTAACGAACTCACAAGAAAACCTAAAAGACGAATTGTGTTAATACATTAACCACTTGTTATGGTTCAGATGAAAAAGAAATTATAAATTAAGAAAACAAACGAAATAGTACACCCGAATCCAAAGGTCATACTACGACTTATCTTTACTACTACACCAATAAGAACAAAGATTTGAGTTCCTCTTTGATAAAATATAAAGTAGAAATTCCTACTACAATCGATATCTAAAAAAACAACCATGGTAAATAGTCGTGATCTTTCATAAGAAAATAAGGACTAAACGATACTCAAACTCAAACCAAAAAAATTGTAGGATTTATCATAACCTAAAGGAATTCACTAAAAAACGTAGAGAATTGTACTAGTAGCCTCTTCCGTTACCGTGGGGTGAGGTCATGAGAACGGACCTTTTAGGGTACCTGCCTCCTCGGACCACCCGACACCAAGTACCCCAGCGATTCTCAGCCTGTACTGACTCGCTGAAGTGAAAGTGAAAAGTGAAAGTACGTAACCTCTTCCTTTACCGTTGGGTGAGGTCACAAGAACGGACCTCTTAGGGTCCCTACCCCCTCGGACCACCCGACGGTAGATACCCCAGCGTGTCTCAGCCTGTGCTGACTTCGCTGAATCGTCGTCGTCGTTGTACTAGTATAAGGTTCTACTAAGAGAGAAAAGTAAAGACTTAGACATAAGAATAAACTAGTTAAAAAAAATCCCTGGATAGTTAAAATCATCAGAAAAATTTCTTGGTTGAAAAACAAAAGAGTTAGAAGAGGTAACATATACATAATTAAAAACAATAATAAAAGTAGGAAGAAAGTCGTAATGAAACGACAATAAAGATCTTATAAACTTCAACTAAAAATCAGGAGGAAAACGTCATATAGTAAATTCCGAGATGTAAACGGAGATTTTTATACCAATCAACGTCGGATATTTATATTTAAAAAAAAAGTAACAGTAAATAAACCTTTATAAAAGATTAAAGGGGATAACCGATGAATCTTCATATAATGAATTTAAAGGTTCATAAACCCTTAAAAGCTTAATAATAAAATTTAAAATAAGGATGGACTAAAGGGAGATCAGTCTATTCCATGAGATATATATCTGAAGGTAAAGAATTTTAAACAACTCTAACTAAAGGGGGTTTAAATAACATAAAACACATCAACGACGTAACCCACAAAATACAATCCAGTACAAATTTTAATAAAAGTTTCAGGATATAGGAGTGACTAATAAAAAAGGACGAACAAGAGACTTAACGACGCTCTCCACATATTGAGTGATATATAATGAGTGATACAACTAATGTATCCACATAATGAGTGATACCAACACTTAAACAGAGAAAGAGGAAAATCAGACAGGAAGGTGTATAAAACTTTATAACACTTCGATATAATAAACCTTGTATGTCAAAAATTTAACAACGGAGAGACTATCAAGCGGGAAAGTGGTAATACTTTACAGGAAAAACAGAGATCATTACAAAGGACAGGGTTTTGGATGAAATAGATTATCGTTGTGGTCGAAACAAAAGTACTCGTAAACGTTTCGTAAAAAGTAGGAAAGTGAAAAACGGAAAAGACATAGGACTATAAACGTAACACCAAGAATACTCGTCATACATCAACCCAAAATATAAAATTAAATCGAACTGTTGGAAGGAAAAATTAACCATATAAATCAGATAACAGTGAATTACATTGGACTATATAAACCTAAATTTAGCTGGTGTAACAAGAAACAATTGAAGGAGGGGGACAAGAAGTAGAGAAGAAAACGAAAGTACACATAATTAGTTCATAAAATTAAGAGGGAAATGGGAAGGAGATAATCGAACAATACTTCAGACGTATTAAGAAAATCTCCAAGGGGTTCTCTAATATTATATATAGGAACTAAATATTCGTAGTTTACGTTAATCATGGAAATGAAGAAGGACTCTTCTTACCCAATAATTTACTGTAAATCAAGATGTTTATAAACGAGAGTTCCTAAATAAAAAATAATAACATATGAATTATATTAAAATTCAAATAGGTGTATAAATAGGAAAGACAACAAGGAGTAAGGAAGGATGTCAAAATAAGACGGTAGACCGTAGAGTAAGGAAGACGGATTTTATTGAGATAAATCGTATATAGAAAATCGTATCAAGACGACCATCACTCAAGAGAGTCAAAAACAAATAAGACCTTTACAGAAGTAAAGTGAAGGTAAAACGATCCAGATCTCAAGAGACTGAGTAAAGGAGATCACAGGGACTTGACCTTAGAATGGTAAAGGTGAACGAATGTCACATGTGAATTTAGTCACATCGGTAGAACCAGTATACCGACACTCAAAGGCCCAGAGTATGGACGGTTCGTTCTTACTAATGAAAGTTTTCATACCTATTAGGTAATCATATTCGAAACCCCTCCCGTGAAACATCTGACATATTGCTAGATTTCACATGTATGTATCGGAAGATTTGATGAATCGGGTAAAGGGTTACGTATATTAATGTGTCCACATTTTCATTTTTATTATCGTTGGTAAATATTTCATGAATAGACGATCCGTGGTAAGATTCACGAAATACACATAATTGCTGGAGTAGTCCCATTAATTGTCACTGGGACACTCCCATGACAATAATAAGGTCTGAGTGTCTAATCCAATTCTTTGGACTGGTTCTAATATGTCAACCATTCTCTACTTGACTCGGAAGTCTGACTCGTTAGAACTCAACTCTTAGGTACGAAAATTAATGGTAAGATATGACGGGGAGGTCCCACGAGTAATTACGTAAATCATCGTTTGTACTCTTGTCATTTACAGGTAGTTAGTCTCCATCAATTGATTCCACAACGGTATCTCACCTTACACTATATCGGTAATATTACATCAAGATATCATTACTTTATTACACATACTGCAGGTCAGTTACTTTTTGTCCAATGTCTTGTCGAACATGTCATACCCAAGTAATCGACATTTTAATACACACACCCTTCCCTTCGACCAATACCTGTCTTCCGAGTCTTCACACAGAAATTATCATTTGGAGTTATCAAAAACTGTTTTTGTTATTTCGATAAAAATAAATTCCCTGTCTCCAATATAGAAGAAGATAGACTTATATAAAGAACCTCGTATTATTGGTTAACTTTTATTTTGGTACTCTATTGATAACTTACTTAATTATTTCTTTATAAACTCGAGGTAATAATAAATGTATTCTTAAAGGATATTCTCTTCCTTCTAAGATCTGAAACGACACTACTTATTATTGAGAAGTAACCAACATATGAACATAAAGAATACAGAAGGGACCATGACAGAAAAAAAGGAAAAAAATTTGTCTTGTGAATTACACCTAAAACCGTTATTTTGTTTATGTACCTAAAGTTTCACGAAAACAGACACCAAGAAAATAACAAACCCTTAGTCAAGTGTTTGGTAACTAAAAGTTTTAAGGAGAAACAACGATATTGGGACGTAGGGTCTAGACTAACTCTTTCCCTTGGTTCAAGAGGTGTCTTAATTATAGGTGGGCAGAAGAGACACTACGACAAAGTGTTATTCTTTAAGTGGAACTTCCCAAATCTCTCTATTCCACCCGGTTCAATGGACATCTCTCTTTATCATCATAGATGTAACAGTATTTCCCGTCTACCTACCAAGTAGGTAGTGTCGGTACTTTGACGGATTCTTAAGCAGAGTAATGGTTTCATACGGACCAATCACTAGTTTACTTGTGACTAACCCTGTGTCGTCTGTCTATACATCTCCTCACTTAATCGACGGAACGTAGGATATGAGACTTTTAGTCGACTTCCAACTCATGAATTAAAATTAACGTTTTGTGTTGACTCCTGACACAAACACACATAGACATCCTTACAAGGAATTTTGTATAAGTGACCCCTTTCCTTTATTTGAGAAGTACATAGTATAAAAATTTACGTATGTCCCGAAGAACATTCACGACATCAAATAAACTAAAAAAAGACTGGGACTTTGGAGGTATTTTAATAAGGTACATATGTCCAAATACCGTGTCAAACCTAAGGTGTGGTGTAGGGACTCGAGAGTGGTGTACACTTTTGTTTCCCAGTACGTACATGACGTTAGGACACGGAGTGACACAGAACCTAGAGTAAAGAGGTGAAATTATTAATGTACCACAATGGTAGAAGTGAAGTGAGTGTTACTGAACCTTAACTGGTAGGGACATCAACTCTAACAGGTCGAAGGAGTATCCTCGAAGGGTCCACTAGGATCACCATTTTTGGGCGGACGGTCACGTCTTCCGTATCCTCTACACCCAAGCTAGGGACCCAGTCCTTCTAGGGGACCTCCTCTCGTACCGTTGGGTGAGGTCATAAGAACGGACCTCTTAGAGGTGTCTGTCTCCTCTGACCACCCGATGTCAGGCCTCCCAGAGTTTCTCAACCTGTGATGACTTTACTGAATCGTGCGTGTGGGAGCCGGAGTAGTATTTGTAACACACCGGTGTAGCCCGTGTGGATCTTGTCAGACGTCTCGTCCTGACGGTAAAAATTTAAGAGGTCATTAGAGGTCAAGGAGAACACTATGTGGTTGACGTTTCCTAAGGGGGGTCCTTCAAGACAAAGATGTGTTCTTCGGTCCTGAGTTGACAGACTCGGTAGTAAGGGGCCCCACTCACTGTTTCTTGACTCCACCTCAATTAAAAGGAGATTACACTCATGAGTACAGTGGTTCAGATGCTTCTGAAAATTCTAGAAAGAGACCCTGACGAAATATGAATTTACAAAGAAGTAACCGTGTAGTGAGCTTCCGGAAGTTTTAAATGATAGTGGAAATTTTTTATAAAATAAATATATAAACAAACCAAAGGATCCCAGAATCAACACCGTGCGTCCTGGAAACCAACACCGCACACTCGTGATGTCGCGACCGGGTTATCAACGTCGTACACCCGAGGGATCAGTACGCTGTGCGTCCCAGAATAAAGAGGTTGATTCTTAGCTTGGGTGCAGGGAACGTAACCTTTCACCTAATCATGAGTGACTTCATGACATACTTATATAAAATACCATGAGTATATTAAGTCTTCCAAAAAAATAAAAAAAATTACACATGAAGTGCTTTCGTGAGTCCCTCGAGGCTGATATGGTACAAGTCGAACTCCTCAGGTATAACCGGAGACCTTAAATCGTTCCACTCTATCAGAAGTGGTAAGGGTCACACCAGGGGATCCGAGCTCGGGGTCGTAGAAGACCCTGGAAGAATCTTTACGTCTGGGACACCGGGGTGGACCTGGACGACTTAATCTAAGACGTAAAATTGTGCAAGGGTCACCCGAGGTCACGTTCTACCTCAATGTTTTTGGGACTTCGTCAAAAATGTGTCGAAAGATCGGACATACCACTGTTACCGTTAATGTAAAGTTGAACGCACCCGGACAAGTTGTTAGTATAATGTAGACTTGTACTCAAAGTAGACAAGCGAACAACGAGTCTCCGGGGAGACGGGTGGGTCTAGACTCCTTTCAGCAAATTTACAAACTGTCACAGAAAACACAGAAGATCGTCTAACGGGAAGGGATATGAACAGTAAGAACGTTCGGCGAATCGTCTGTTACAATATTGGACGGACCCTTCGAACAAACTAGACTACAGTATTAGGACAACTGGACGGTTCGGGACACTAAGCAATATCAATCTTGACAAGTATAATTACACTTCATGCCCACCCCTTCGAACAAAGTACTTCTAGATGACAAACCTGAACAATCTAAGACACTTTGGCTCTGTTCCTTCACTAATAAAGGATTTAGTATGACATATACCTCAAATCTTTATATATCAGATGGACTTAGGAAAGATCAACTATAATATTTTTCGTACGTTATTACAGAAGTAATATAATGGTACAGTTCTTTACAATTATGGACGGAATAAATGAAAAACTCGTTTGGTCACGGCAAATTTCTCTCATATGTGTCCTTTTGTTCTATTTTTTAAGGATGTAACAATGTACCTAATACGTATAAGTTAGTAAGTTCTGTTAATCAGTATACTTATTTGTTAACTTTTTAATAGATGAACAATCTTATATTGAAAATTTACCATTTTAGTATTGCGAACAGGTTTATATTTTACTTACACAGTTTCTAAAATAAGTTGACTAATTAATTACTTCTTTGGTCAGTTTATATTTCTCCTGATTTATAAATGTCCGTCGAACTATTTATAACGAAATACTAACGACCCAATCTACGTCTTGACCATGACGAGATGTCCCGTTGTTTGACGATGGAAACTCCAATTGTCGTTAATAAACATAGAGATTGGTGGGGGGCTTTAGATAGTGAATCGGACAAGAAAGTGTTTGAGACTCTTAAAATTAGTTATAATTTCTCACCTCATTTGTTTCATAATAAGGAAGATAATAGAAACTTACCAGACACGGGGGTCTTCTGTGCCTTTACTCCAAAAGACGGAATGGAATGTATGTTTAAAATATATTAAAAAGAATGTGAATATCTTTTGGTAAAAGACAATTTTTACAGTTGGTAGTAAAGATTACTTCCTAACGTATACGAGTGAAAGGTTCACCCGTAAATAAGATTTTGTCGTCTTCCACTTTCAACCGTATGAAAAAAGATGTAGGATATTAATGAGGACTTGTGGTCATCCAAAAGTCTTATTGACATCTAAAGGTATGGACCACTAGGACTCATGAGTCGAACACGAACCGATAGACTCCACCGAGTCTCTTGTCAGTACTGTCTCACGGGTGAGTTTCTCCACACTTATAGTCCTCTATGATGACAACTGCGAGTGTGGTACACCGTTCCATTTAGACCAGGGACGAAAACCAAGAGACACCTGCGACCGCACAAAGTCATCCTTTAATTATAAAAACTTTAATTCGTGAGTGAGGAAGAAGGGATATGTATACGATTAATGTACTGTACATCCAAAGAGAGACATTAGCAAATATAAGTATAAGTACTTGTCACGAAGGAGGGACAACGGCAAACCGAAGGTAGCTTAGAGTAGACGTAATAAGAGTCTTTAACTTAATTAACACTCGATCGTACCTTCTTCTCATATAATTGATCCTTTGTAACTAGATATTGATTTTTAATAAAAAATTTTATTAACTGCCCTCACACCCAAAACAATTTCAAACAAAATTACAGTCCCAGACGAACGTAAGTCTCGTAAGTGATGTAGATGTCTCTTCTCCCAGAACCGAAAAATGCGACGAGGACTGAAGTCGAACGAGAGGTTTCCGTCGGTTCCCGTCTCTCCCGGGAAGTGTAAGAGTCGTCCCCTGGACCGTCTCCCCTTCTACGGTCTTAGTATCTCAAGAGCCGTATTTATCAAGGTTCTAGACTTACGTAAGAAAGGATTGTTAACTTACTTACCCAAACAAGAGGGGAAGAAAGACCACTCGATTGGAACACAACACAACCAGACAAGTTCTCGTAAGAAGTCACTTCTATAAACCCCATCTTATATTTACACGGGGTCATTTGGTGTATACCCTTACACTAGATCCCAATCTTAAGTGTTGACGCCCCTCAAGCGTTCCGGACGAACAACTTTATAGATCTCTTCAAATGGTTTTCCTTCTCACAAAGACAAACCGAGTCTTATTTTTGTAACAAAAAACACAGACACACTCGTGAGTGATTTTAAACAAGACTACGGACCCTGTCGAGGTAATCCTAAGAAAGGATTTGTGAAATCTAACGACCAGAAATAATAACAAAAGACATACTCCATATTATTTCGGGTTCGAAAATAGACATATAATTGAAAATATTGACTTTTACTCCTATCCATGTTTTTAGTTTCCGTAATTCTATCTAGAAGGACGTGAAATTGAAATTTTTACAATCCAAGTACATTAGTAAATAAAAAAGGGGTTTATTAAATTTTCCGAAGTAAACTCGGAACTACCATTTAACTTAATTTCTAAATAATTTATAGTTACACTAGAAATCCTATTGTGACCGGTGTGTTAAATATACGGAAAAAAATACGGAAATAAAATTCAATGGCTGTAGTATCTTCCTACCATAGAACTAATAGTATATCTAAGAACCCCCGTAAAGTAGTAAAACCTACTACATTTTTAAATATTCGTAGTTAATTAATAAAAGTAAAAACAGATAAAACTTTCGGACTAAAATTGTAGGACTGAAAAACGTAACTAAAATAAAAATAGTATTATTTCCACAACTGATCTTCTGAGTCTTTCGGACTTCTTCCATTAGTAGTAGACACTATAGGTTTCTCTTCTGTTGATGAGAATTATATAACTAGCCAAAGGACTATAAAATAGGAAGGTACTATTACATCTAAATAGATTTTAATCCTAGTAGGAAATACATCTCAAACATAAGACGAACTATAAGAGTGTCTATGAAACTTTGAAAAAAATTTTTTCCGTCTCCCACGTCTTTACATAGAAAAGTTTACCTTTATAAGGACGATACAATAATTTATTCTTTCGTCAGAAGCTAAAATAGAGGAAAAACCACATTTGTTGTAATATGATACGAACTAAATACAGAAAGGTCTAAGAAAGAATAATGTTGTATACGAGGTAAGAAATAGTAGAAAAACGAATAAACACAAAAGACTAACAGGATACCACCTCGTGACAATTCAAAAACCTGAAGTAGTCATATCTGACTTTATTGTTCTTCGTAAGGCTAGGTTCTCGGAAACACTCGTCGAAAAAGAGTCTAGTAAAAGAATCCTATTTAAGGATCCTCACGGTAGTGACCCAGATTCACCACTTATAAAACACATAAAACATGAGAAACGTCAGATTAACGTAAGAAGAACTTTCACTCAAAATTTACACAAACGATGTTTCATTTTGTGTAAATAAGTCGGTAAAAACGGGAGTACAGAAACGAAATAGTCCGAAACAACGTAGTAATGAAAAGGGTAGAAGGTATCTCAAGGATAGAGGAATATTTGGTGCGTGTGAAAAAAGAGAAGGGGATGAAGGTTTAGGTGTAAAAAGACCTGTCGTAATAGGGTCACGATAGGTCACCGAGGGTGAAGACACAAGTGACTGAGTAACCTTTTCTGGCACTACGACCCTTTCTGACTTCCGTTTTCCTTTTCCCCCGACGTCTCCTACGACATACCAATCTATCGTGACGACTGAGTTGCTCGTACTTAAACCCGTTTGAGGCCCTCTGTCACTTACTGTTTCCTCGAACCACACGACGTCAAGTACCCGAGTGTTTCTCATCCTGTGTTGAATCACTGACTTGTCCTTGTGGGATAGGAGTCGGAGTGGTGAGTGGAAGCGGTAGGGTCTCTTGTCACTGGATAACAGGGAGACTGGGGTGCATGACACGGTTTGTGTACTTCTAGTGGAGGAGTAACTCTTAGATGGTTTTAGTTTTGTAGTCTATGATAGGAGTCTACTCCTAAAACACTCAAAAAACAAAGATATTTAAATCATCGAACTTTTTTAATCATATTTTTCAACAGGAACTTAAAAGTTCGTAATAAAAAATCTTCGACAAAGTCAAGTTAAGTCAGCGAGTCAGCACAGGCTGAGAAACGCTCGGGTATTTAGTGTCGTGTAATCTCGGAGACAGGTTGTGGTTGAGAACCTCAAGTGAGTTGAACAGGTAGCTCAGCCACTACGGTAACTCGGTAGAGTAGGAGACAGTAGGGGAAGAGGAGGACGGGGGTTAGGGGGGGTCGTAGTCTCAGAAAAGGTTACTCAGTCGAGAAGCGTACTCCACTGGTTTCATAACCTCAAAGTCGAAGTCGTAGTCAGGACGGTTACTTGTGGGTCCTGACCAAAGACAATCCTACCTGACCAACCTAGAGGAACGTCAAGTTCCCCGAGAATTGTCAGAAGAGGTTGTGGTGTCAAGTTTTTGTAGTTAAGAAACCGAGAGTCGAAAGGAGTGTCAGGTTGAGAGTGTAGGTATGTGCTGGTAACCTTTTTGGTATCGGAACTGATCTGCCTGGAAACAACCGTTTCATTATAGAGACGAAAAGTTACATTATAAATCCAACCAGTATTGAAGGGAAGGTTACTCATTCTCAGAAAATTAAAGTACCGACGTCAGTGGTAGACGTCACTAAAACCTCGGGTCTTTTTATTTTAGACTGTGACATAGGTGACAAAGGGGTAGATAAAGGGTACTTCACTACCCTGGTCTACGGTACTAGAAGCAAAAGACTTACAACTCGAAATTCGGTTGAAAAAGTGAGAGGAGAAAGTGAAAGCAGTTCTCCGAGAAATCAAGGAGAAATGAAAGACGGTATTCCCCCCACAGTAGACGTATAGACTCCAATAACTATAAAGAGGGTCGTTAGAACTAAGGTCGAACACGAAGAAGGTCGGGTCGCAAAAAGTACTACATGAGACGTATATTCAATTTATTCGTCCCACTGTTACATGTCGGAACTACATGAGGAAAAGGATAAACCTTGGTCAGACAACAAAGTACAGGTCAAGATGGACAACGAAGGACTGGACGTATGTCCAAAGAGTTCTACGTCCAGTCCACCAGACCATAAGGGTAGAGAAAGTCTCAAAAGGTGTCAAATAACACTAGGTGTGTCAGTTTCCGAAACCGTATCAGTTATTTCGTCTTCATCCACAAAAAGACCTTGAGACAACGAAAAGACTACTAGGACGCCTTTGACAAATCTTCTTCAAATAATAGTCTTTACATCTCTGGGGTTTACTTGCATCTTTCAAGTAATCTTGACCAAGTTCATAAAAAGAATGTTTTTATAGATTTAACGGAAATATGTCGTGGTGGAAAATACCGGGTTTTCCCGAAGAGACCGTCACGTCTCCAATTTCGCAGACGGACGTTACACCCTCTGGACCCAAACTAGGGACCCAGCCCTTCTAGGGGACCTCTTCCTTTACCGTTGGGTGAGGTCATAAGAACGGACCTCTTAAGGTACCTGCCTCCTCGCACCACCCGATGTCAGGTACCCAGCGTCTCAGCCTGTGCTGACTCGCTGAAGTGAAAGTGAAATACCGGGTTTTGGGTTGATACACCTATCTTTCTTTCTTCGAGGTGTCGTCGTCCGTACAACCGGTTTTAATGAAAGTGGAGTTTACGATCCCGACACCTGGTTTTTATCAGAGTAAAGGACTATGTGACTTCTTGTCTCAACCAACTACTTTTTATAAGGTTGGTCTACAGGTCCTTAAACCATTGACGTCCATGTTTCCTTCCCTCCCTTCCTTCCGTTTAACAGAAGATACATAATTTTGTCACTTTCACAATGAGCCAGTACGAGCTAAGAAACACTGGGGTACCTGATATCGGACGGTCTAGGAGACAGGTACCCTAAGATGTCCGTTCTTATGACCTCACCCATCGGTAAAGGAAGAGGTCCTCTGGAAGGGTCGGATCCCTAGTTTGGGTCCAGGGGGTGTGGCCCCCGTCTAAGAAATGGTAGACTCGGTGGTCTCTTCGGGTAATATATTGTCACACCAAAAAAAATTTAATAATAATACACAATAAAGAGAAACCACTACCCAGAAGCAGCTGTGTACACCCGTAAGAGATCGACACTGTTCACCCCCGATGAGAGATCAACACTACGGACCCGAAAAGTGGTACCAGTGCAGAGAACAACGTCTCGGGATCCCGAACCCGAAGTCAGGAACACCGTATACTCGAATCAACGGTACGTCGTACACCTTAGAAGGGTCTGGTCCCTAGTTTGGGTACAGGGGACGTTACCGTCCACCTAAGAGTTGGTGACTTGGTGGTTCCCTTCAGGATTAGGATTGTTACCCAAAATTCATAATACCTATCAGGTAACTCTCTTTCCGCCATGTAAGAGGTCTATAGACATCAACTTATAGACACTGTACAATCCGTGACACGACCCTCGAAACTCCTTATTCCAGTTCAACGTCCTCTTGAAGGAGGAACGGTTAGTCACAATGTTAGTTGAGTCCTCTTTCCGTACACTTGTCTCTTGATGTCGTTTCCGTTAAATTCTCTCCCCGAAAAACTCACGACAATTCGTTTACGGAAATGTAAGTCAAGTCCCTGTCCGATAAAGGTTGACACCTCCGTCTCCTTCTATAAGACGTTTCCTTCATCGAAAACTCGACTCGGAATCTACTCGACTATTATAGAACTCTCTATTTCTACCGATTTTTACATGTACTTTCCCTACGTCTTAAGACTATTTTAACGCGGTCCGTAAAACCCTTTTCGTTCATCTGGATAGACTGACCACATCTTTCAAGTTTGCCTTTTCCTTACTCTCTTTTGGGACTATACTAACCAATTAATTTGGGTCTAGTACGTCCTGAGTCTGAGAGTTAACTCTCCGACCATAAAGAGTCTCAACAAAGACAAAACTGAGTGATACACTCGTAATACAACCCTACATTTTTACGTCTGAGGACCCGGTGTGACGTTCAGTCTTAGTCTTCCGTCCGGAGACTTTAGACGTAGAAATTTTAATAGACTTTTAAACTAAATCACTAAGGTCACGTGTGATTTAGGGTCCCCAAGGGAACACCGAGTCGACCATTTCTTAGGCGGACGTCACACCTTCTGGACCCAAGCTAGGGACCCAACCCCTCTAGGGGACCTCTTCCCTTACCGATGGGTGAGGTCATGAGACCGGATCTCTTAATTTACCTGACATATCAGGTACCCCACTGTTTTTCGACCTGTGTTGACTCGTTGAAAGGGAAAGTGAAAAGGTCATGTGTGATTGTGATTTTGACCACTTGTAAACGTAACTTTACCGTTGGTCCTTTCGTCAGTCACTTACGACACCCGTCCACTTACCGGTCGTCCGTCCCTTTAAGTCGTCACTGTCGTCCACGTCCTCGAACACTTAGTTCCTCCTCCCCTCAGACACCTTCACAGACCACCGGTCTCCATCATTGTCTCTCCTCGTCAGTAATCCTGAGTACCCCCACCGTGGTCGTCTTTATACATATTATTTACTTAAAGGGACTTGTGGAGGTCCCAGTCAGACTTGGAGATCGGGAGACGTTTCGACACAAATTGGGGTGGAGATTGTCTTTACGAATACGTTTTTTTTACGGACCTGAAAGGGCTCCCGTAGAGTGTACACGAGTACTTGGGTAGACTCAGGACTCACGGTGCAACAGGACGACCTACAGTACACTTCTGACGAAACGACCCAGGGAACGAGAGACGGGTCCGACACTGGGTACTCGTGGAACTTGAACGAATGACGGGAGGTCCGGGTCATCGAAAGACTATGACAGGGTAGTCGGTCAGACCCTCTACGGTAACAGCGACACTCAAGACATCAAGGACGGGGCGGTCGTAGGAAGGGACGACTAAACGCACAGTGGTCGTAGAGAAACCGGTGGAGTGGTCCGGTTTGTCTATGTCACCTACTAGACCTACGAGGTGAATACAGGACGGTCCACCATAGTATTTCATGCGTGTACCCCTACTCCTTCTGACCTAAGAAGAGAAACCGATCGGGAGACGGTCTTCCTAGAGGTTCGTCAGGAGAAATCGAGACACAAAACATCTACCTCCGTTTTACGAGAAAGTAGGAGAGATTGAAGAAGTCCCGAGTCTGTAGTCAAGTCACCCCGACGGTCCTATGTGGGACTCTCCGTCTTGGAGGATAGGGGTGACTCTCTCATCTCCGAACACAACCCCATAACTCAAGTAACACGGACTGGGAGGAGGAGGGGAGTTTTACATACAAGGAGATTTTGTGCTCTGTGGGAGACAAGGGTCGTCCACTACGAAACCGTCCGGTCGACGTGAGAGGGGGGTAGTGATATAGACTGGTCAGGGGACACCTCCTATGGTACTCTAGTGGACTCTAGGGGTGAAGTGTACCCCTAACTTTCCGTTTAACACAAACCTTCTTTTCTCTGTTTTTAATAAGGTGAATTAAAAAATTATCTCCGTCAGACGCGATCCAGCGAAGTCAGTACAGGCTGAAAAACACTAGGACACCAGACGTCAGACGGTCCGAGGAGACGGGTTCCCTAAAAGGTCCGTTCTTATGACCTCACCCAACGGTACGGGAGGAGGTCCCCAGAAGGGGTGGGTCTCTAGTTTGGGCGCAGAGAGTACAGTGGACATAACCGTCCGCCCAAGAAATGACGATCGTGGTGGACCCTTTGGGTCTCCGTCATGTAAATATATTAAGTTTTCCATGTGTCCCCATAGGACACTTTTCAGGAGGGTGGAGGTAGGGGACGGGAAGTTCACTTGGATAAACACAAATTTCATTTTTACATGACATATCAGATGGTCGAAAATTTTTACCTTTTACCATCGTACGACATGTGTGACAAGACATGGTACGAAAAATGTTAAGATATACTCTCGAAGGAGTAAGAAAGATGTCGACGTCTCATAAACAAAGATCCCAATATAAATGGATGTCCATCTTGAACCGTAAAAGGGTCCGAAAACGACAATGTCTACTACGATGTTACCTGTTAAACATTTCTCGAGTAATATCTGTGTCCGTCCACATATAGAGGTACCAGTTCAGGATCACACTCTACCGTTCAGTCCAATTTACTTACACATTAAAAATTTTTGTATAGTACTCCAAGGAGGAGCATTCACAACGTGGTAAAATGTAAGTATGTTAATTCTCTATCCTCAGGGGAACGGGGGTGGATGACAAAGTAGTTGTCTTACGACAGTCTGAAGACCTAAAAACAATTACGTCTACCCACTCCCCATGGAATAGTCGTCAAACACCCCCTCCCCTCTCTCTCGACCCAACCCTTGGAGACCTACCGGTCTCGTGACGAAGTATGTGACGAAGTGTGTACCCTGTGCGTTGTGACAATTACTCGTTTTTGTTTTCACGGGTGGTCGAAAGAATAAAAACAGATTTTACAGTAAAAATTAAAGTACACAATTTACTTGTCATTTTAACTAAAACGGAACCCAAATACCAAGAGACCTATAAAATTTTTCATAAATAAACAAACTGATACGGACCAGAAACAATGTCGTACATCCTAGAGGGCTTGACCCTCGTACCTCAGACAGAATCGGTGCCCTAGTCGTCCTTCAGGGTCAAGAGACCTAAACTTATGGTCCTAGCCAAACTCATTGACGGTGGTATCGTGCCCTGTCGAGACAGTGGGGTGTCTCAGGGGGTACGACAGGGGAAACGTCAACGTGGGAGGGAGGGGGTCTGGGACCGTTGGTGACTAGACAAGGGGTCAGGACATCAAGACAGAAAGTCTCTTACAGTATTTTTATCTTGGTATGTCATACAATGGGAACCTCTGACGAAAAAGGTAAGTCGCACTAAAGGACCTCTGAAGTAGGTTCGACAACGGACGTAAACATAAAACAACGAAAAATAACGGTTCTTTATCAGGTAACGTTCTTGTATCGTGTCAAACAAATGGGGAACTCACTGTACCTCCAACAAGGGTCAAACCCCTGTAATAATTATCTTACCGACATTTGTAAACGTATGACCAAAAACACACTTACATTTAAAATTAAAGAGGAGTCGAATAAAACTAAAAGTGAATACTACTACCCATTCAAATCCATATAAAAGTATACAAATATTCCGTAAGTATCAAGGAAAAGATATTTCACAAATAAAGGAAATGAATAAAAAGACAAACCCACAACTACTGAAAATCTGTTCAACCAATCCCCTCAACTGTCCGTAGACTTACTTTTATCGACAATCAAATTTTTCCATCCTGGTTTCAAACTCTCTTTTTACAGACTTTTGTTTTCTAAAATCTCAATGACACCATCTCTTACCTCTCTACCCCGGTACCTAGATGTGTTCGAGATTTACCTCCCCCTTTTTCTGTCAGACTTCTGTCTTAGACACCCTTACGGGACAAATCCTAGACTTCCTTCTTTGATTCGTCCTCTGGAGAGTCTCCAGTCTCTTTTCGGTACTACCACGTCCCATTGTAATTGTTTTCGACTTATAACTTCCAGATGATTCATTTCCCACATTCGGGTGTCCCGGACCACAAGTCTTTTTCTTTCTTGTAGAGAAAGGGTCTTAGGGTTCGTTTTGGGAGGTCAAAATTGACTAACCTGACCACGTCCAGTGTACTGGTAGGGACCTGGTTAGCCCTATTGGTCCTCTATGTTTTCTGTTGTGGGTACGCATTAGTATCGTGTCCCCTACCAGTACCCCTGGCACTAGTACTTCTGGTGCGTCGGACTCCCCAGTGACTCCTCTTCCTACCGTCTTCATTGTCGTCCACTTCGAGTCCCCAGTGTACCTCCTGTACGTCTCATGTTCCGAAGGAGACTCTTCCGTTCACCGGAGGGGTAGGGGTATGAGAACGGGACGCACATAAGGAAGAGTGGAGACGCCAGTATTTTAGAACCGAACAACCATGGGTCACTCTCGATACAGTTACCGAAGTACAACAAGGGAGCTACATTCGAAATGTTTCACCTAACCTAAAATCCTGGGACACCTGAAGGACGGACACAGCTGGGAAATGAGAAGTCGCGGGATTTTGGTAGTGTTAGGTGTTCGACTGGTGAAAAGGAGAAGTTGTTACCGTTAGGAGACAGAGAAGAGATCTGACATTCGACGGGTATCAGTACCTGACACTACTAAATCGAGTCTGACCTAGGAGATCGTTACACCGCGTGTCGTCCCCGAGTGTGTACACCTGTAACCTTCCTACTTACCCATGGGAGATTAGACTTTTTACGAGATCGGAGTCACAAATGAAGATTCCAGACTAAGAGTGAGTAACAAATGGACTTAGTCTACAGTAAAATAATCTTTGATTTGTTTTCGTTATTACTTACTTCTTAACCCCCCCCCCTCTGGTTGAGAAATCTTAAGACAAAATATAAATACCCCTTTTTTTCTCGCCCTCCCGTTGTACGGTTTTATATCTGTGTCAACTGTCATCCATCGCCTTTATTCCTAGACAAAAAAGAATATGAAAAACCACGAAGGGTCTAAAAGATGTTACGTATACAAAATGAAAAACAAAAGGTCTAAAAGGTTACGTAACTTCTTTCACAAAGTTAAAAAGTTAATATTTTAAAGTTTTATTGGGTGTACTTTGACATTGTTTTGGTATCGTTCGAAGAGTAAGAGACTGAATTTACATAATTGGTTAACCAATACAACTCTGAAGTGGATTACTTAAAACGACACTTTTGTGATTCCTTCTTCTTTTACCTTCTGTAATTCCTCAATTTTTATAAAATTTGTACGGAAATTCCTTCCTCCGTTTCCTCCCTTCCCCTCTTTCTCTTTTTTGTCCCTTTCTTCCTCTCTCCCTGTACCCTTGTTTCTTTCTTTTGGTCTCAGATTTCACAGGACTTCTTCCTGACTAATTCGTAGCACGTACGTGGGTCACTTTATGCATGTAAGAGACTTCGAGACAGAGACTTCTGTCACCATCACGGGTCTACCCGTGCCACCTTGAAGCTATGGTGGTGTAGATTTTATAGAAGGGTCTGGTGGGGTTTATTTACGTGAGGCATTCATTACTACCACGTGAACGAAAATTGTACCGAGGGTGTCTTTCACTGAAGGAGGTGGGAGACGGACGGTTCTTTCCTACTGTGGTAGAAATACTTCTAATACTGTTAGGAATACTGAATTCCACATCCACAAGACCAACGAGTCCCCACAGGTTGAGAAGCACTGGGGACACCTGACATCGGGTAGTCCGAGGAGACAGGTATCTTATGAGGTCCGTTCTTATGACCTCACCCAACGATAAGTGAAGAGGTCCCCTAGAAGGGTTGGGTCGCTCGCTTCGGCGCAGAGGACATGACGTCCGTCTAAGAGATGGTAGACTTGGTGGTCTCTTCGGGACACTGTGTTATAATTTATTTTTTATTATCTAACTTCCCTTAAGGAACCACCAGGTCACCAATCCTGAGTCACGAAAGTGACGTCAACGGACCCAAGTCAGGGACTAACCCCTTGACTCTAGGACGTTTGGTGTATCATATACCGGTTTTTCGTTTAAAAAATTTTCACATCTTACTTTTTTTTTTTATTATCCAACTTCTTTCACACCAATATCGGTACGTAATTCTTTTATTTGTATTTTAAATAAGATTTTCTACCTTTTTGACCTTCTGTACAGTACTTATCGTTATGTTAGTACTTATTATCGTACTAACACAAAAAGGATGAAAATTTTACAAATCTTGGTATGTAAAATTTTTTATATACATAATATTCCCTGAAGGGACCATCGAGTCATCTTCTGAAGTGGAAGGTCACGGTCCCCACACCCAAACTAGGGAACGAGTCTCTCCATTCTAGGGTATACGGAACTCCGGTTTTTTGGTTTTATATTTTATCTTTGTTATAACATCGTGTAAATCCTTTCTGAATTTTTTTACCAGGTGTAGTTTTTTTTTTCAGAATTTGTTTATCATAATATTTTTATTTACATTTTTAACACAAAATTTGTAGTTTAGTCAAAATGAACTGAACTTTACTTATGTCCTTCTCGAGAGTGGTAAGAAACGAGAGGAAGGGCGTCCTACACGACCCGCCGTAGGACTAGTGGCGGTAGGAGTAACAGGAGTGAATGGGACGGACCTGGGAATAGCTAGCGGACCTGAGCCGGTCAGGGGAGAAGGGGCACACACAAGATCACCACGGCAAGAAGGACACAATGTTGATGGGGCACAGGCTAATGATGTCGGGCTGGTCTCGCCTGTGGTGGTGGTAGTACCGACGACCCCGACCCCACTGGTATCCCAAGACCTAGTTAGTAAAAAAGGTCGAGCACAGACTCGGGTGCCTTAGAGAGGGACAATAAGTCTTGTAGGGTGGCGAGTGGTGACTGGACAATCAAAACCCAGACCGGTTTAAGTGACACCCTTAACACGACTAGGAGGACCAGGCAGTCGAACATGTTTTCGAGAGTGACGTTCACAACATGAGGACCAAGTTCCACCAGTGGTCTTTGTTCCTCCGGTCCGCCTCTGACCTCTAGCTTCACGGAATGTTCAAACAGTGGATGTGCAGACAGCCGTAGACGCGATGGTGGAAGCACGGTTACGAGGTGTCCAAAGACCCTAATGAGACTCGGAGTTTGTCAGTGACCTACTCTGTAGGTTTTCAACTCACCCCTTCAGAACTACTGTGTAAAAAGAAATTTTTTTTTTTGTTTTTTGACAGGAATTCAGTGTACAGATAAAACGATTATAGATTCTATTTACAACGACGACATACCGCCCTTTTCAACAGAACGTCCTTGGTGAACGGACATTCCCAGTACAGTACCTACTTCGGTCCGATTTGGGTGTCAACTGGAGAAAACCCCAGGGGGTGGGACAATGTACCTGAAACCCGGTCGGGACCCGACCGTCCTTAACGTCGGACCGAATCCTCACCGGTGTTTGTGGGACCCAAGACCTCTCGTACTGGGTCTTTCGACCTGTAGCCCAAAAGAAAAGTTAATACTGGGACGGGTAGCAGCTCAGAGTCACAACCAGGCTCTCTTTCCCACTACAAGGAACCTACCCCACTGAAAGACAGCAATACTAGTGTACTCTGACACGGTCGAGTGTCCCTTTCTCACGACATTTGGAGGGGCCCTTCACACTTTCCGCCCCGTTTCGGGACTCCAGGATCCGTTCTTGGACGAAAGGGATACACAGGACCAGAGACAGTCCACACGTAACCTACCGCCCCGTAGATGAGGAGGAACAGACATGTGAAACGTCCTAAACCCATGGTAAATAAAGATAGGAGAAGACTTGGTACTTGGGTTGACCGACGAGGGTTGAGTGAAGTAGGCCCAAGGAGACCCACACGCCGAGAGAGGACGTAGTCTCACTGAACCCTGATCGGGAGACGGGAAGAAGTCGAAAAAAGCGAAAGAATGTTTGACCCTTCCGTGACAACACCCGGACAATTTCACCTAGTCATCTTCTTATCCACTTACATTAGGAAGAACCCCGGGATCTGGAGGGAGGACCGGTGACAAAGAAGTAATGATGATGATGATGATTCAGCGAAGTCAGCACAGGCTGAGACACGCTGGGGTATCTGCCGTCGGGTGGTCCGAGGGGGCAGGGACCCTAAGAGGTCCGTTCTTGTGACCTCACCCAACGGTAAAGGAAGAGGTAATGAAAAGGATTTAGGTAAAAGAGTAGACGATTTATCTTAGTTCCCGGGGGAAAGGTACGGGGGGGGTGGAGTATAGAAAACCGTTAAAATTCCCATTAATTACAGTCGGAGAGAAACCTTGTTCGTAGGAAATCTGGGGTCCGTTCAGGAATAATCTGAATCCTTCCACTAGTAATCCGTTTGTGGGAGGACGTCCCCGAGGAACTCCTCCTCCTTGTTCTTACTTCTCCTTGTCGACTTGTCGACAGTTGTCACAAGAATTTTCACTCACAGTTACCCGTCAATTGTTTCACAGGACACCACCTCGAGGACTCGACGACTTCGGTTACGAAATATTGAAGGACGCAGGAGTGGTGAGTGTGTGAAACTCCCCTTTAGACGGCCAGACCAGTCAATCCAAGAATGGAGGAGTAGGTCGCACTTTTGACTTGTGGGCAAACAGGACTAAAGTTTCTACGTGGGACCGGAAAACCAACGCTAGTAGAGACTACAAACTGAAGTACGAAGACTGTAAAAAGTGTCAATCTTCCGTCCCCAGTTTTACTGAACGGCAAAGGGACAAAAATGTAGTAGGAGACTGGTCGTAGACACCGTGAGACCATCCCCCTACGGGGTCCAGTGTCCGTGGGGGTGGGCTCTGGTGGGGTGTAACGTCACGTGCGCCGTGAGAGATATGGGGGCAGGGGCACCCGACGGTCTGGACTCTAGTGTCGGGACCCATTATAAATCTGTTTTACTAAAATCAACTAAAGAGACTTCGGTTGCCCGTTTTCCTAGTCGAAAAAGGTGAACATAGGAACTCTTCCCACCATTAATAACAGTATCGTCACCCACACTCGTTAAGTAAACACACATATATATTTAGAATGACGGTAGAGAAATCAAAATTCGGGTTGTTGTCTTGACGTCAGCCGATATAACTACATAAGTTCCGACAATAAATATGTTAAACCTAACTCCTACTTCTACCATCGGTATCGAGTCATTTCTTTCTGAGTGTCTAACCAGTGACAAAACCAGTGAACAATGTAGTTGGTTTCTTATTTTTCACGTATAACCACTCCGGTTCGAATCAAAAACTCGTACTGCCGAGACACCGGATCTTAGTCCGTCTTTCACAAATCTTTTTGGTAAAATTACCGAAGTTTGACGTTGTGTGTGTGTGTCGGGAGGAGTAAGTGAAATGGGTCGGGAAGTGTGTTTGTGTGTGTTTGGGGTGGGGGTGGGGGGGTTCTGATGTGGAAGGTAGAGACTAGAAACCTAAAAGAGAGACCCCCATCTGACGGGGGACGACCGTATCGGGACAGAACCAGGTCTCGGAGACGACTCGTCTTCAGAATTCTCTAATTCAAAGTTTTAGGCCGAGTAGAACTACACAGGTCAGATTCGAATCTTCGACACCAGACCGGTCGGGACGTAAACCTGCACTACTGCGAGCCGTAGTAGTCGGGGAGGCCCATCTTACCGTACACGAAAAGGACTGACGGGAGGACGGGGGTTGGGTGTTCGTGAGACCTGATGCCGTAAAGGAGAACACTCACAGTAAGATTTGTCGGTAGTAAGGTCTGGTCAAAACGGGTCTGAGGGCGGTTTGGTCTAGTACGTCATCTTTTTTGGTGTCTCCTCTGGTACTTGTTTTTGGGAGTTGCTGACTTTAGTGGGGAGTTGTACGGACGTCTAGTGTGATATTGTCTTAAAAGAACGGGTTTATCCGTTGAGTGCGAAGGGCTCACATTGGTTTCGTACACCACAAAGTCCCGGTATACGAGACCAAAAGATAAAACCTTTGGAAGTCGACAGAATGAATACATGACATACATTTAAATAAGAAAATTTTTAGTAAAAACAAACTAATACTAAATAATTTACGAAATTTTCGGTCACAAGACGAAGGAACGTTAAAAAAGGGGGGATCTAGGAGTCCCAAATACCCTGGACTCAACTTTTCTCCGCTGTTTTTATTTGTCGTCGATATGTCAAGAGACCCCGAAGGGTCCAACAAGTGACCATGTCTTAGACGGACGGTTGTGTCCTTTACACCCAAGCTAGGGACCCAGTCCTTCTAGAGGATCTCTTACTCTACCGTTGGGTGAGGTCATAAGAACGGACCTCTTAGGGTACCTGTCTCCTCGGACCACCCGATGTCAGGAACCTCAACGTTTTGCTCACTTGATGTCATCTATGTCAAGAGATCGCGGCAGTACTAGGTCGGTGTACGTCTAACCACTCGTGGGGCCGTCGGTGTCCATACTACTTTTCTTTCCTTCATCATACTAACGTACTGATTAATGGGAGGAAGTCGAGGAGCTATGACTTCTCGTAGGAGAATGGTATAAGCCTCTATCTACAGTGATATATAACCTATTCGTTTTACGAGAGAAAAATTTTTAAATAAATACCGACGCGACCAGAAACAACGACGTAAACCCGAAAGAGGTCAACGTCTCACCCCCGATGAGAGGTCAACACAAGCCTGAAGAGTAACACCGAAGAAGACGACGTATCGTGTCCGAGTCATCGACACTACGGACACGAACCAACGGAGAGCCTTACACCCTAGGAGGGTCTGGTCCCTAGTTTGGGTACAGGGGACACAACCGTCCGTCTGAGAATTGGTGACCTGGTGATCCCTTTGGGTTTGTTTTCCAAAAGTGTCCACTGACGTGACAGACGACTTACTTTACCTGTACTGGGGTGAAATGTCAGTGTAGTAACGTTACTATACGAGAGGGGAATTCGTAGGGAACGAAAAACTTTACCATAACTTTCGACTGTGAGAATAAACGTTCCGATTCAATCCTAGGACAAACATGAAACTTGTGATACAATGAAGTATTATGGATTAAACGACGGAGGGTACCCGTACACTCCGATCTACTCTGGAGCATACGGTTTACCTCCAGAGACGTCTCTCTTCTGAGTCCGAGTCTTTAATGTTTGGTTCTAGGTTTCAACAATTCCGACATCCCATTTTTATTCGAGGGTCACCCTTAACTCAAGACGTTGAGTTCTCTCCGAGTATCCTCTCCGTTACACACTCGGTCCGAATTTCTTGTCTACCTCAACCGTACCTCTGCACTACGTTTCATCCATGTTCTACTACGAGATACCACTCCCGTGTCGAACGCTCTCTGTGAAGGTGTTGTGGAGGTCGAGAATGTTCCTTCTCGGTCTGGTGTGGGCACCACCACACGTACACATACCCTCAATTGTCACTACCGTCCCGACCCTATTTGTCACTCGTTCTCCGAAACTACCCCGTCTTGGACTAGTGCTCTCGTCCTTCCCTCGGATTCTTCGAGGAATTAAGAAAAGGAACGGAGGTGTACCCTATTAGGTCTCCTCCACTGTAGATGTCCACTAAAGTCAGAGAAGTGAGTTTATAAGTGAAAACCCACGGAAAGGGAGACGACAGTTACTTGGAGATCGAGGGTGTAGGAAACAAGTAGAGAGCCGTCAATACTGTCGTCGTTCCCTGAGTTAGACACAGGAACCACAGGTGCGGAGGGAGGGCGGACAGAAACGAGTCAAGGAACTCGATTCAGGGTACTTTGAAAAAAATTCTTTATAAAACGGTACTAGGACAGAGAAACTCCCTGGACATTTATGAGGTACAACAAGAAATAACTAATGTTTAGTATGGGTCACCGAAGGGTTCACCGTGATCACCATTTCTTGGGCAGACTGTTTACGTCTCCTACATTCTCTGTGCTCAAGTTAGGGTCCCAATCCTTCCACGGGACCTCCTCCGGCATCGTCGGGTGAAGTCATAAGAACGGACCTCTTCGGGTACCTGTCTCCTCGGACCACCCGATGTCAGGGATCCCAGTGTTTCTCAACCTGTACTGACTTCGCTGAATCGTGTATGGTTGACCTTTATTTACTAATGTTTATTTCGGGACCAAGAGATCATACTCCAATTGGTCTTGTTTCACCTTACTCCCACGTCTGTATAGAGTAAAATCCTTTATCTAGAAAAGTATTTTCGACGGAGACAAAACCAACCAATTCGAACTTGAAATTCACGTGATACCTCAAACGACGAATTTTTAGTATACCGTCGAGAAGTAAGGACACTTGTATTCCGAGGGATCATCTCAGAAATCCTATATCGCGTGTACGTAACAAAAGACGTTCATCCCGTGGGGACGTCACGACGACGACGACGATTCAGCGAAGTCAGCACAGGCTGAGACACGCTGGGGTATCTGTCGTCGGGTGGTCCGAGGCGACAGGGACCCCAAGAGGTCCGTTCTTGTGACCTCACCCAACGGTAAAGGAAGAGGTTATGTATTTTCATTCTTCACTTTCACTTCAGCGAGTCAGCACAGGCTGGGAGTCGTTGGGGTACCTGACGTCGGAAGGTCCGAAGAGGTAAGTACCCTAAAAGGTCCGTTCTCATGACCTCATCCCACGGTAACAGAAGAGGCGGGACGTCACGTCTGAACTGATAAATGTCCTGCGTACAATTCTTCTTACTCTACAGTTACACCTGGTACTTGTCTTTCAATTCAAGAATTTTGACCTCGGAACACTCTGTTCCCTTTCGGTATGTTTCGATTTGGGGAAAAAGGAAAAGGTGTGGACAGATGTACCGTACGTCTTCGGTCGTTCTGTTCGTTCCTACATCGACCTCAAAGTCGACCCTACGAAGAAGGGACATGGGTGAGTTGTGTGAACGACCAGGACGAGAGAACGACACTGTAGTCCCAGGGGCACCTACCTCGTGTTCGGTCTAAGAAAGGGTAACCTCTCAAAGCTTCTTACAGTCACAGAGGAATTGTGTGTGTTTCGGTCGGAATCACACAAACCCCACCCCATCCCACTGTCAACCATGACGACAGTACGGTAGTTGGACGTAGACACTCGGATTTATCCTCGTCTCGGAGGACCCGAAGGTCAGGTCACAGACAGAGGACCCTTGATCTACCTACTACGGCACTCTTCCCTTTAACGTATCCCGTGTGATTTGGGTCTCGTAAAAATAGTAGACTTGATCCATGGTTATTTTTATAAACCGACCTTCTGAAAAAGAACACCCCCCTTATTTTAGTGTCGAATTGTATTTAAACAATGTTTCGGTCAGGTAGTTAAGACGACGGTAAGTTAGCCATAATCATAAAAGTAGTCCCATAAAGACAAAATAGAGTCTGTAGTATCAAAAAAGTGACTATAATTAAATTTTATGGGTAGAAGGTACAGAGATGGACAAGTCAGAAAGGAGACCAAAGAATTTGTATAGAAACAGATGATCAAACTAGTCGACAGTAAAAATTAAGAACTTTAAGTGAAAGGAGGAATAACCGACATAACCGCTGAAGTGGACGGAGTATTAAAAAATAACCTACGGTCTATGACACTTCAACTCTAAGAACCCACGACCGATAGAACAGACTGATATGTATAAGAATTCGAAACAAGGTCCTACGTTAAGTAAGGAACTTTTAGCAAAACTAAGAAGACCCAGAATTCTAAAAAATCCACCTTGATCTCACTGTAAATCGGAGCTCAGAAGAGGGGTGAGGACTCCGTTCCGGGAAGACCCGTGTGAGGGGTAGTACCAAAGACTTCAAACGATCGAGACGCGGAACGGTCACACCATAAGCCCATGGATTCTATTATGGTGTACACCTACAAATATCAGCACACGAAATCCCGTCCAGAGAGCACCAGGGATTCTGACAACAAAATCCCCCTCCGTATCCCTTCAGCTGACCTCGTGACGAATGAGAACGCCTCAACCTTTGTTGTCTTCTAAGTAGTTGTTCGTATCGACGGGTCTAACACCTGTAGGTGTGTTCTCTGAAGACGTACTATATTTTCTTACTCCATCCAGATTTCCTTCCATGACCGGACCTTTTTACCCCGTATAATTCACTTTGCAGTACTCTAATGTGATACCTTTCATCTTCGGTTTTGAACAACGTTTGGTCATTCGTCTCGTACTGGGGTCTTGACACTCGTACATATACCCAGACTGACAAGTTTGATTCCTTTTACAGTCCTTGTTGTTTGATTTAGCAATGGTTACTAATCTGTCTCCTAACGTTCTCCTTCCCATCTAATCGAATGGGAATGAACCTACCAGAATGATACATATCAAAAAAATTTCATCACTTCTCAAGAATTAAAAAACAGAAAAAAATCATAAAATATATATTTTTTGTTTTGTAAATTTTTGTGCAAACCTATTTATCCATTTATTGTGTTTTGTGAGTCTACACCCAGGGTGCAGGGAGAATGGTCCACAGTGTTTGGGTGAATAACGGCACACTGAAGACCCGTGTAATAATTAAAGAGACTTACAGTCGACAAGAGAAGGATATTCAGTCCCTCTTAGGGATAAGATTGAGACTGGATGTTGACAATTTGGTTTCTTAATTACACAACTCTGTTTTTAGTGTACACTTTTATGAGTTATTTGATCTTATTACGTCCTTTTAGTCCGACTTCTTTAATAGACATTCGATCTTGTTTTTAGTTAATATAGATTGAAGGGAAAATTATACTCCCGCGGGTCAAAAATGATCCGTCCACACAGAAGAGGTCACTTTCGGAAGACCGTCCGTCACGGGTGTCTGACGAGACCGAGGTCAAGTTTTGTGATTGTCCGTGTTCATATTCTGGTAGAACGACACCTCGGAGCTGAACATTCACTTTCAAGAGGTAGATTACATGGGTTATGACAAAAAGAAGGATGACGAAGGACGAAGTCTCCCGTCCTTACGGTGTACCACCGACCTCAACTAACAAGGGGAAAGGACGACCCTATGTGTCCATAGTCACCGACGGTTGTCTTAATTACCAAGGTGGGTGAAGTTGTTACCGATATGACTGAGTGTTTGGGACTAACGTTAGTCACTTGAACTTTGACCCCTTCTTACAGAGTGATTACCATCACCTCGTCATTCGGTAGTGTTCGACTGTACGCCTAAGACTTTAAGTACGAGAAGATGGGGTTCGCATGTAGACGACCACAAGTGTAGTTTTATGTTTTCAACGTGATTGAAAACAGAGGATCGAAATTACTCCATATTGGATGAATTGATGATTTTGGTGGAATAAATTCCATGTCTATAAGGCTAATGGGGTTTGAGCTCAATTGAGAATTAAGAAACGTCAGGTAAAGGGAAGGTGTCCGAGGTCGGTTAGTTAGACGGAAACTGAAAAGGTCGAGAAGTATATTTACGTTAGTGTGCATCAGAACACAGACCGAAGAAAGTGAATTACATCACGAATCTCTCAGTAAGTACAAAACTCATAGTTATCAAGTAAGGAAATTTTTTCCTTACACTACATAAAACCCCGACACTACATAAGGTATCATATTTATATGATATAAATAGACAAGTAGACAAACATAGGTCAGTAGACTTATTGTGACGACACTTATCGGTGTATTTTAAGAGACATACCGGTATTCATTCGGATCCTCGTCTTGTCGATCTACCGTCTACATACAAAGTACTACATTGTGTAACGGTTTGATAAAAGGTTTCACCGACATAGAGATATGTAAGGGTGGTCGGTGTGTACTGTCAGGGTCAACGAGGTCACTGTGGTTGTGAACGATGTCAGTCAAAAGAATTTAAAATCGGTAAAATTAAAAAAATAAACGTAAAGGGACTACTGATCACTACAATTCGTAGAGGAGTACACGAATAAATAGAAGAAATCCTTTTACACACAAGTTTAAAAAACAGATAAAAATTTTTAACCCAACAGTTCAATATTCTTTAAAATATCTAAAGAACGATCTACGTTTGGGAAACTTCTCGTAATAAAAAATACCGACATGGAGTGAAGTAATGACTTTTACACTTCTAGACGAATGTTGTCCTAACCCTTCCTTGGCTACTGTCAGACACACAAGTATTTGGAACGATTCAACCTGTGACGACGGGACTAAGTACCATCCTTATACCAGAGTCATAATCCACGGTGTTTTTGAGGTATTTGTATTAAAGACAGATAGGAACAATCGATAAAGATACCCCTGAAAATCTCAAAATGTAAAATAAAACAAAGGATAGAGTAGAACCACCATTAATTCTTGAAAAGAGTTTGTACAGTAGATCGAAAACTTTATGTACCATGGAGGACCTCCTAAGATCTAGTTTTGTAATTTCATTCAATCCCCCATTCTGTTCCGTCTGACCGTCTTCGAATCGAAGTCTTCTCTCTAGATTATGGAGGGATATTTTATGCTGTCTTTGATGGTCGAGACAACTCATAAATTTTGGTACTGAAATATTGTGACTGGTGTCATTTTACACCCCGGATCCCGTTTCCTTCGAAATATGACAAATTGTAAGTGTCCCGGGTCCATGGTCACAGAGGGAAATTTGAGAAGATCGACAGAGGTGCATAGGTACGAGTTTATAAAACTTATACACACGTAAAAAGAAAATTTACTGAGGTTTCCGACATTGATGATCTGGTAGTGGCTAAGGATTTCCAAAAGATTTTTACGACAATATAATAACAAAGGGTTACTACTTGTGTGTAGTTTACAGTTTTTTATTTTTAGGGCTCAACTGGAGTTTGCACACGAGATTAGTCGAGAGAGCAAAGTAGTCCCGTTTCTTGCCCTAGGGCCTAACGTCTTCACTACCGCTACCGCCTTCGAGACTGTACACTCCTCGTAAGGACTAAGAGACCTGACCGAGAGGACGACCGGAAGTGCCTGTTCCGTCGAAGTGTGTCTGTGGGGTACACACACCATGTTCGACCGACCAGCACCTTTACCATAATAGTGGGTGCCTCGGTCTGTGACGAAAGATGAAATAAGTTGTAGTTACGTGTTCACCTGAAGGACACCCCTGCTGATTTCCCGTAGGTCCTCCTCTTTCTGGGAGCCCATCTGTTGGGGTGTCGTCTCTAAGTAGAAGTGTTTTTGCCGAGTTACAACTAAAGGTGCGTCCTCGTCCCGTATCAGTCGAGCTTGAACCACTATTGCAGTCCTACTTCCTGAGGGTCAAAGGGCTACGAGACTGGGGCCCGTTTCTAGAGGCGTGTAGCGGGTCCCTTCTTGTGTCCCGGACTTCCTGTCCCTCTCTTCTTAGTCACGAAGGGGTCCGCTTTTACAGTTCTGTAAATTGTGGTTTTCGAACGATCAGCGGAAATTTTTTTATTGATAAGAAATTTGAGGACCGGTGCTTTGGTGTCACGAGGGAGCGTGAGAGACCAGAATTTTTCTTCGTAAAACAAGTTCTATGGAAATATTCCTTTTCCAATCCCCGTTTGTACTTTCACCCCTGGGACACAAAAATAACGTCACCAGGTCTGTCCTACTTCTCCTCTGACTTCCTCGCCTCGACCCTCCTCTGAACCCCACCCCCACCCCACACGTCTGCTCCTTGACGAGGCTTTCTCCTGTTTCCCTTTTACTTTACATTCTGGTTGGGGGTGACACGGACGCTTCTTGGACAAGACTTTGTCCAAGAAGTATCATTACGAACGACCTACGTCCCAGATGTGACTTAAGTGCAGGACAAGTCCTGTCGTGAGAAAAGATGGAGTAAGGTGTCTCTTGTGTTCGACGTGACAGGAGCCGTCCGCGTCCGGAACCTGGTCTTACACTGGGTGTAAGGACACCCGTTTTCTTGGAAGACTCTTCAAGACCATGTAGATGACATTTGGCGCCGTTTCCGATCGGGGTTGTGTCCCGACCGGACTGGGGACTAAATGAGTTCTGTCCGTCTTTCAAGGCAGAAGTGAGCCCACGGTTACTATGTCTATACCGACTGATCGGGTCTTTGTCAAGAACTCCAAATTTGTCGACTTTGTGCTCGTCTGTCTGTGGGTCCGGGGGCGTGTCAGTACAGCGTTGCGAGGTGTGAGATGACTCCCTTTCGTTTGCGACTGAGCAAAGAGAGTGGTGGTCGGACTTTTACCCTAGTCCAGGTGTCGAGGGGTGACTGAGTTGGTTTTGTAGATGAGCATACTTGATATTTTTGTGTCCCGGTGTTCGGAGGTCGGACGGCAAAGACTCGCTCACGGAATAAATACTTTCTCATCGGCCGTCTCAGGGACGATTACCGAGGTTCCAGTCCTGTTACTTCTTTGCGTCTTGACCACACACGGACACACCCGCCCCCCCNCCCCGCCCCCAACGCCCGGTCAATGGTAGTTCAGTCTCAGACGACCTCTGAATCCTTCCCACAAACAAAGGTAAGGACTTTTTGTAAAAATTGATAGTAAGAATTTCTTGGGGTTTCGTTGGGTCGACTTTATATGCCACCAGACGAAGAGTATAGAGGGGTTTGATTCATTAAGACGAAATGATAATTTTCGTTCTTAAAGTTACTTGACGTAAACTTCAAGTATTACCAAACCGACACACGTAATTAGGTGTGAACCTCTCTCCCCAGTGTACTTTATTATGTCTTTCGTATGAGTAACTATTACATACCAGAATCACTGATGGTTGTGACAATTTAGACTGTTTCTAACGTACAAAATTAAGACAGTTTTATTTTTGGATTGAATTTTCTGTTTTTTGTCCGGTTCGCTTGAATTCCAACTGAAACGACCGTCAGGTCACCAATTCTTAGTCACGAGGGTTACGTCCCCTGTTCCCAAGTCGAGGACCAACCCCTTGATTCTTAGGCGTGCGGTATGTTACATTGGTTTCTTTTTTTTTTCTGGTGGGGGAGAGTGTGGTTTATTTAGAAGTTTACTGTTCAAAAATTTTCCCAACCACCACTCGTCATATTGGTTCTTAACATCTCAATGTTGGGAATGTATCTTAAGATAGACTTATTTGGTGTCATAGATTTTTTCGGATAAAAATTTCCGGTAAGTCTCTCCTTCAAAACTTCTTGAAAGGACTATTGGAACGATACAAATTCTTAGGAGTGACATGGTTTTAGGAGGGAAAAATAGACAGAAGGTTAAGGTTAAACTAACCTAAGTAAAATTGACTTCGTATTTTGGTTTGATAAAATCTTAGATTCGGTCTACACGACAAGATGTTACAATCGTTTTATTTCGGGCGCTCTATTCTTGAAACTTAAAAATCAAGTATTTTGTTGAAAAGTTTAGTCGCGAAAAATTTCGTTTTAAGTCACTGCAAGAAGAAATTGATCGTTCGTACTGTTACGGTCGACCGGGAGAGAGGCCTTCAGCCGTGACTTGAGATGATCTCGAGTGATTGACCAATTTTTGAACTAGTTTGTTTTTGTAAGTATAGTGGTCTCTCTTACAAGGAGGAAAGGTTTCTTTCCGTTTTTCTTGACTTTTGGTATAGTACGTAATAAAGTTTATATAGGTTCCCACCCTTGTAACAGTTACTGTGGTTATAGTTTTCAGAGTCGGAGGTGTTGACGGGCCCCAGTCTCCCGGAGGGACGTCTCCTCGACGACGGGTCACGCCCCGAGGGTTCTCCTAGGAGGCGGGAGCGTAGGTTACGGCTAGGAGGGGACGGGTAGGTGTGCATTTTTGATTTGGGTCACCACCCCAAAGACACATTGAAGTGACACAGTTTTTGGCAAAATTTGTCACTACTGTTAAAAGTGAAAAGAACGGGAAAAAGTACAAATTGTTTCAGAATGCTAAAAAACTAACTACGGAGACAATTCAATCGCCTTCCGACTTCCGGAGAGAAGAAGTCTGTATTTAACTCTCCGTGTGTTTTCATGGAAGTTCAAACATTCCCCATGTCCCTCTGTGATATGGTGGACTGACTACGACATACACTTGGTCTGTATGACTTTCTTTAAAAGTTCAAAGTGTATTCGTAAAGAATCACGAAATTTTTTTTAGAAATACCAAGTTTGGTTTGAAACGTCCGTCTTCACTTACCGAAGTTTCTTCCCGCCTACTCTCTCTCTTTACGAAGTGATTGTTGTTGTTTTTTTCACTTGTGTGGGGGCGATTCCGTCGTTAATCCCGGCTCAAGTTTCTATCCGCGCGGAGGAAGTAGTCGTCCTCCCCGCGAGTCGTGTAGGCACGCGAGGTCGGTCCTGGGTCCGTTGGACTTAGTCAGAAAGGTCTTCATTTTCTTTAGTGTAGACTTACCTTGGATTTGTACCCACATTCGAGTACTTTTTAGTCTGGACCTACTATCGGCCTCCGGGGAAAATAGAGTGGCCGTTTGTTTTAATAAAAACCTCTTTCTCTTCGAATGACACAGATCTTAGTATTTCAATAATTTAAGTTCACTTTGGTGCGACGGAACACTTCCCCCTAAGACTTTGCACTCAAGCTGTTTGACGGAAGAAAAGTAGTAAGTAAATTCGGGTCTCAAGGACCAAATGACAACATGGTTCCATGTATTTATGATGTTAAAAGTTGGACACTGGTTTTGGAGAGGTCGGTTTTTTGGAGAGTCGGGTCAAAAGATGGGTCAAGAAATAGGACTAATTTGGGAGTCGAAACTACCATAGGTAGTGTCGTTTTACCGAAGGTTGTCTTTTTGTCTAAACCCCTTTTACTCACAAGAGACAACTTTATGTACACCTTTGGGTGTGTTTTCTTTACAGTCAATTCGTGTTTGTTCTTAAATTAAAGGTCTTGAATCACCCCACATTCATTCAGGGAATTAATTTCGAAAACATCGTAGAGGAGGTCCAGACATTAACAGAGGACACGACTTTGCCGTCCTGGTGACACTCCTGGAACCCCCTTAAGAACCCGGTCATTAGGCCGTGTCGTGGGTCAGAAATCGTGTAAAAGACCGATTAACTGGAAGTTTCTCAAACACTCGAGGGAGAGAACGAGCAACGGTTTGTGGAAAGTGTCAAAGAAAAACGGGAGTAAAAAGAAAGCCTCATTATAATATCCGGGCTTCAAACCTATTCGAACTGCGTATCTCAAATAAGGACATTAACACACTTCGTAGCCTTCGTCTTCGAATTCCGCCATTGACTCGTCTGGGGATTAGACTTTCGAGGAACCATAATAGTTCGTACTTCGAGAATTAAGGAATTAGAAATTGTGGGGAGACGGGTGACGGGTGGGTGGTGGGGGGACGGGCGGTAGCTGACAAAAGTTGATTAAGTAAACCATGAAATAAATTAGGTAGAGATTTTTAGTGGATGAACATGTCAAAATGAAAAGGGAAAGAAGTGTAATGATCATATACGAAACTCCAAGTGTGGGTGTATTAACATTGACGACCGTTAGACCATGAAATAGTAAGTTTAAAAGGTATTATTTTTCTTGTTTTTATTTTCCTCCCACTTCTTGTGACCTCTTCCTTACAGTCATATAGTATGTGTAGTGTCGTTCATTGTCTTCGATGATAGTACTCGAAATTATTGTTATTGGTAGGTATTCGGAGGCTTAAGTCCCTGTTTGTGTTTTACGTTTCAATATATCTATCTCATTCGGTGACCCGGTTCTCTGTCGCAAAATTTAGACAAGATTTACTGATACATTTATTATATCCTACCCTCCTTCCTTTTTAGTGAATTGTTCGACTGAGAACCCGGTCGTGGGTGGGTTTGGGTTAGGAACAGTAGATGGTTCAAAGATTAAGATTATGTTGATCTATATATATTTTAATAGGTCAGGCACCAGGTTATTGGGTCGGATCCTTTAGTGTGCTTTCCCTTTTTTTTCTTTTGGGTCACAAGATAAAGACCTCACTTTGACTGTCTGACCCACTGTCCGGTTCTTGTCTTACCCCGAGACTAGTATTAAAAGGTGCTTCCTGAAAAAGGACCAAAGGGGGGTCAAAAACTATTCCATCATTGACTGACTGATACAACGCTCGTGTAGTTGGAGTGAAAGGAAAAGATTTATTAAATTTCCTTTTTCCTTCTATTTTATATCCCGAATTCTTTTGACTGGTGTGTGAATACACTCGTTCCATAGTAAGAATTCCCACCTCCAAGAGTTTCAAAATCTTGGTCCTCAAAAAAAATAACAAAAGACCTCACGGAGTTACGTTACTCCCTGGTGGGTTCCCCCTTTCCGGGTTATATCCATTCTGTAATTGAGTATTTTTCTTTTTCCAAATCCTTGTAGTCCTCCTTTTTGACGGCATTGATGGTACTATATTTGTGTGTGAAAAAAAAAGTCTAGAATCATATGAGGGCTAACCTTCTTTTCAAGAGACGTTTCTGGTAAATTAAACATTCACCTCTGATTTATTAAAGGTTGACCATTATATTTTGTGGGTGAAAGGGGTCTGTATGTCTTCAGAAGTGGAATGTAGACTACACTTTATAAATACCGTGGATTTCAGAAATTTCTCTCCCCCGGATTAGGGAACTCACATTACCGATAGAAAGTAGGGAAAGACTTCTAGTTTTCTTTCTTTTCGGGGAATGTGTTGAAATGTCACGATTAGGGTTGTGTGGACGTCTGTAGTAATTGGGAATTCAGCATCCGTTGACCTGTCCTCTCGTCACCCGGGTGAATGGGGGTGGCGTGCCCGAGTCTCTCCCTCGGACACGAGTGTCACTGTAAAATAGTCAGTCAAGTCAAGTCAGTGAGTCAGCCCAGACTGAGAAACGTTGAGTTTCCTGACGTCGTGCGGTACGAAGGGACAGGTAGTGGTTGAGAATCTCGAATAAATTTGAGTACAGGTAGCTCAACCACTACGGTAGGTTGGTAGAGTAGGAGACAGCAGGGAAAGAGGAGGGCGGAAGTTAGAAAGGGTAGTAGTCCCAGAATAGGTTACTCAGTCAAGAATCGTAGTTCACCGGTTTCATAACCTCGAAGTCGTAGTCAGGAAGGTGACTTATAAGTTCTGACTGAAGGGAATCCTAACTGACCAACCTAGAGGAACGTCAGGTTCCCTGAGAGTTCTCAGAAGAGGTTGTGGTGTCAAGTTTTCGTAGTTAAGAAGCCACGAGTCGAAAGAAGTATCAGGTTGAGAGTGTAGGTATGTACTGATGACCTTTTTGGTATCGAAACTGATCTGTCTGGAAACAACCGTTTCATTACAACAGACGAAAAATTATACGACAGATCCGACCAGTATCAAAAAGAAGATTCCTCGTTCGTAGAAAATTAAAGTACCGACGTTAGTGGTAGACGTCACTAAAACCTCGGGGGGTTTTATTTCAGACTGTGACAAAGGTGACAAAGGGGCAGATAAACGGTACTTCACTTCCCTGCCCTACGGTACTAGAATCAAAAGGCTTACAACTCGAAATTCGGTTAAAAAAGTGAGAGGAGGAAGTGACAGTAGTTCTCCGAAAAATCAAGAAGAAGTGAAAGACGGTATTCCCACCATTGTAGACGTATAGACTCCAATAACTACAAAAAGGGTCAATAGAACTAAGGTCGAACACGAAGTGGGTCAGGCCGTAAAGCGTACTACATAAGACGTATATTCAATTCATTCGTCCCACTGTTATATGTCGGAACTGTATGAAGAAAGGACTAAACCTTGGTCAGACAACAAGATACAGGTCAAGATTAACAACGAAGAACTGGACGTATGTCTAAAGAGTCCTCCGTCCATTCCACAGACCATCAGGGTAAAGAAATTGTCAAACAACACTAGGTGTGTCAGTTTCCGAAACCATATCAGTTATTTCGTCTTCATCTACAAAAAGACCTTGAGAACGAAAAAACTACTAGGTTGTCTATAACCGTTAAATTAGAGACCCAGGAGACGGAAAAGATTTAGGACGAACTTGTAGACCTTCAAGTACCAAGTGTATGAAACTTCGGACCGAACCTCTTAAAACTCGTAATGAAACGATTGCACACTCTATTCACATTAAGATAGTTGTCCCGTCCCGTTTTAGACAGGACGTTTATTCCTGACTCAGGACAACCCGAAATGCGAATTTTAATGGATCGAAGATTGATTACCTCTTTACAGAAGTTGTTCCTTGGTAAAAAAAATTATCTAGTGGTGTCAGTGGACTACTGATTTGTAAATCTTAGAACTGACGTTTTAAAGGGTCAAAATGAATCATATTCCTTTAAATATTAAATAAGGTACCGATAGTGGAAAACTATAAACAGTAAAATAATTGAAAAAAAATAATGTCACATTGACTGGATGTTGTGCCACAATCAAGGTCCCCGTGTCGTACCACTGAGTTATAAAGATATGTAGTGTTTTACTAGTGGTGAGAATCTTAGATAAAATTTCAGATTAGAATCGATACAAAGAGAGTATGTATGGTTCCTTTCTGATCCCCCGACCTCTTCCCCCACTGTCTCCTACTCTACCAACCTATCGGAGTGGGTGAGTTACCTGTACTCAAACTCGTTTGAGGTCGTCTGACACTACCTGTCCCTTCGGACCGCGTGACGTCAGGTACCCCAACGTTTCTCAGTCTGAACTGACACGCTGACTTATTGTTTCATTTTCTTTGTCTAGGTCGTACCTCAGTCCAAAGTGAGAAGGGACAATGTCGGAATGACGACTCGCGAGTGTTCCCTCCTCCTTTCGTCTGTGTGTCTCTCCGATCCGTTACGTCCGTCGACTGGACCTTTCTGTCGAGGTACGACCGTGGAGTAAGGTCAGAAACACTTCCAGGAGCATCGGACCCACGGGCTTTACGGGGACTTAGGAACCGTCGTTTAGGGGGTACAGAAAATGAATACTGGACTCACTGACTTGTTTTAAGATTTTATTGCGGGAGTAGGATAGACAGAACGTGAATGTAGTAAAGGGGGGTTTAAAAGTGTAAAGAATTTACAAGTGTCCTGTCTATGTCTTAGTGTTGAAGTTTTTATTTTCCATATCTAGTAGGACAAAGGGTCCTAGTTATTTTACCCAGAAAGGTTGAGAAAGTAGACTATTTTTGACAATTTCCTGTCGTTTTATACGTCTTAAATAATGAAAGAGGTGTCAATATTACTTTCTTATTTTTGTTGTTATTTCTCTGATAAGATGCGATTAATTCCTTTCTACTTTACCACATATAAACTCTGACATAGATATTGAAGTGTTAATCAATTGAAAAGTTAACTCTGAAAACCGGTTGTACCTTATTTGTATTGAAGTTCGTACGGTAATCCTGTCTACACGACATCAAAATCTTAATTTAAAGTCGACTGTTCATCCCGTACATTCTTCTCTTTCTTCTGTTATTACTCTAACACTTTTGTTTCATGGGATGAAAGCTGAGTAGAAGGTAGGGGTCATTTCCCTCACTGAGCCAGGGTTACGTCGGGACCGGTTCGGGGGTCCCTGTTCGTTCAATGTCTACCTTTTTCGTTTCGTGTTCTTCTAATCATCTGGACGGGCTCCGTCCGTTGTCATATCCGGGTTCTGACTCGTGGAGCCACACACCGGACTCCGTGTCTTCCGGATGCTTATCACAAAAGTTTGAAAACCAGTTCGACAGGTAAAGGACACACGTTTGAAGAAGACCAAATTTTAATTTATTTGCTTGTTGTGAATTTGTTTTCTGGTTGTTGGCGATCGGAATCCTGCATTATTGTATACGAGACGTTATAATAATTGTGTTATGCCTGTTTGGATCTTGAATAGGGTAGATTCTGTCCGTAGGAATTTCTCATTCAAAGTCTAAGGACTTTGTTCCGACCTTATTAAACTCACCTATTTCTTCGTGGTGTCATTGTGGTAGATTTTTCCCCTTCTTTCACGCGACAATGCAATCTGGGACACCGTCTCCGATGAAGACTGTGTAAATTTGAGGACGTCTTAGAATTTTGACCTTTACTGGGACCGTCACTAAAACAGGTACAAATAGAGTCTATACTCTTTTACCTATGGTTTCTCCAATTTTGGTCGGTCGGTCCATTGTCAGTTCGACTCTTGGGTCAAGGAAGAACTCAGACACTGAAAATCGGTTTCTACTGAAAGACTTCCCGTCTAGATTGTAGATGGGACTCCCTTAAGACCCCTAACTAGTCGGTAAGGTTTTACGAAAGGTTCAAGAATCAGACAGAGAGGGACATCTCTGTCCTGTCTATGATAGTAAGGGTAAAATGTCTACTTCTTTGACCGTGTTTCTCTAATTCAGGATTTAGTGGACCCGATTGTGATGTCTTCTTGGACTGGGTTGTGTGTCCTCAATGACAATGATATTAGGTAGTGTCCACTATGGAGTGACCGCTAGTACGGGGGATCCCGGGTTATTTCATATAAGAAGGGAACGTAAACTCATTCTTAAACATAGTAGAATTGTAGACGAAAAGGTCGAATCAAATATAAATGTACAAATAGTGTAAGGTAATATAAATATACAGTAAACGGTTTGACAAAAAGTTCATAAATTAGAACCGTCACAAGGGTCAATAAGTAATGATGTTTATCCCAAGAACATTGTATATACAATAATTATGAAGAACGAGAAAGAAGTGGTTTCCATCATGGTGTGTTCATTTTGTTACGATCAATAACATATCAAGTAATGTATAGTTTTACAATTTGCTACCTGAAGATCGTTATCATCCTGGTTGTTTGGTGTTTGATTTATATTCTAATAGGACTACCGACCTACCGTAGTGACTGAGTTACCTGTACTCAAACTCATTCGAGGCCCTCAGCCACTACCTGTCCTTTCGGTCCACACGACGTCAGGTACGTCAGTGTTTCAGTTTATGTTGACTCGATGACTTGACTTGACTAGAACGAGACATGTTGTAACTAAAAATTTTTTTAACAGGGAACATATCATGGTTAATGAAGAGAAAAAAAGCCAAAGTGACCACCTTGGCTTTTTTTTTTTTTCGTAGTTTGTCAGGTCCTTCTATTAAGATTCCCTCTTAGAAACGAGTCTCTTATGTTAAGTATTTGTTCGATCCTGGGAAACCCTTAATTCTCTTACTCGTCTTTTGAAACAGAAGACCTTCTTCTTATGGTTCCATGTCACCGACACTATTGTTGTGACTATTTTGTAAATTGTCGATGACTACTTATGACCCGTGTAGTTTTGACCAGAGTGTGTTGTCCTTTATCCTTCAAGATCTCTGTAAGTCTCGTTCCGTAAAATAGAAGATAAAAACGAGTTGATAAAGAAGAAATATTGACCGAAGTTGTAGTGAGTTTTATTTTTATGACATTGATGTCAGTGTCAAATGACAAATTACTTTCCGTTTATTAATTAACTGCAGATAGATAAACGACTACGAAGGGAACACCGAGTCTACCATTTCACAGACGGACGTTACGTCCTCTGGACCCAAGCTAGGGACCCAGCCCTTCTAGGGGACCTCTTCCTTCACCGTTGAGTCAGGTGATAAGAACGGACCTTTTAGGGTACCTATCTCCTCGGACTGTCCGATGTCAGGTACCCAACGTCTCTCAATCTATGCTGAATCGTTGATTTGTTGTTGTTGTAAACGATTATATGACCCGGCACAACGACAAAGGGTGTAAAGAGGAAAGGGGACAAGGATTTGTATTCCTTCACACACGCACCATCAGTTTGTCCACAGCAAAGTCTTCCACCTCTCTCAAAAAGATAAGGTGATTTAAACCGGGTGGGAAAAATTTCGATTATTGGATTGTAAAGGGATTTCCCTGGTTTAAAAGAGGAAAATGTTACTCTTTCACGATTTTTAATTTCGTTCAAGTGTGACCATACATAGTTGACTTGGAGTTCAGTCTAGGAAAGAACTTTACTTTAAAAGGAAAAAAATTTTTTCCGTGTTACAAATGTTACTCTCAGGACCTCCCCATCCTTCCTTACCTTCTTCCTTTTTGATTCTGTATCCTACCCGGTGGTTCCGAAATTCACGACCTCCCGACCCCAGACTTCTGTTTGGCGGGTGGAGTGTACGTCGGATAGACCGGAGCTTCTTGGGGGGCCGTTCTTCTACTGTAAGGACTGGGACTGGGTGCTGGTTGGTCCCAACCACCCACGAACCTCTACAAAGATCCTCCCCCTGTCCAACAGGTTCAGTGGGTTCACTGTTAATGTGAAATAAAGAGTTCTCCCCCTCTGATCTGGTATCGATTACTTGTGATTCCATTTCGTTTGATTAAGTAGTTCTAGATTTGGTGTTGTCCCTCGACGGACTTACTTCAGTCTGACAGACGGACAGTAAATATCTTTTAATAGTCCTTACGAAATTTACTTACAATTAGACACCCTAAGGTCGTTACTATATTATATATCTTCAGATAGAGAGATTTCCGTCGGATTGTCCCCCTGTCCTCTTTACACGACTGTCTACTTTCTTTGAGGTCTCTTCTGTCTATAATTATCTATGAACTAATTCCAAGACGAAGGTATGACGGGGTCTCAGGTGTCATTTTATTCGTAAAGAGTAAAAATTTGTTTCGTCTGAGACTTAATTATACTCTAAATGTTTTACCGTCGTGTTCGTAACACATTCCGAAGATGTCAGAACGGACAATTTTTATGACCCTTTATAGTCACTACAAGATTTTTATTTACAGACTTTCTTTTTTTTTTCTTTTTCTTCTTTTATTTTTATTTTTATGACCCTTTTATTACCAGTTTTACATGAAATAACATCAGATAGATTTATGTTTTTCTTGACTTCTATTTCGAAATTTGACAAAGATTGTTAATATAATAATCATTATTACTGATAATAAGACTTATTTCTATCTATCTTATTAATATATTTAAGTAGTCCTTGGTTCTAAAAGTTACACTTTTTTTTTTTTTTTTTGGAATATTTCTATTTCGGGTTGTATAATCCATTTTTAGGAGATTAGGATTTATATTTGACCTTGACAGGTATACTTTTGTTACGAAAAGAAATTTTTTATCCTAAAAAAAATGTTTTTCCAAAAGGAGTCGAGACGTAAAATTTTTCAGGATCTTTGTTTCTGAGTGAGTCATCGTTACTCGTTGGAATCGCGGATCTAACACTAGATTTAAACTAAAGAGTGATTCCTTTGGTCCCGGTGAACCGTTATGTCGACTGAGGTCCAGATTCCGTCTTTGATATATTCTACTCGGGTCTTTATATAGAGGATATAATATTGGGTGAAGGTTTTTTCGTGGTGGTATATATTGATGAAAGAGGGAAAGTGAAATCATTGTCGGAGGGACGGTTCTTTTCAAGGAATTCTGAATATTTCAGGAGAGGGTCGAAGGTCTTATTAGATCGGGATTTCCCCGGTTCCTTCCGTCTCTAGGGGTAAGAACCCCACCCGTGACCCACAGTCTCGATGTCCCCCGTCCCTCCCGTAGGTGTCTACTCTCCCCCGTCGGGGTTCACCTTTCCGTACCCCGGCGATCTCAGACTCTCACTCACTACTCGACCCGTCTGTGATTCCCATGTTCTCTCCCAAGTCAATGTTTGTCCCCGTTACTCGTTCATTCACTTATTTACTGCTTAGTACCCTTGACCCAAAAAGTGACAACCTCTTCACTCCATGTTTATGACTTTCCCTCTTTTGACGTTACTTGGGATTCCACAACTTGACCTTACCTCTATAATTATACCCGAATATCAAAAGTTTTGTGTATCTATATCCTCATTTAATCATCTATGTCCATACAGACACACGTGGATCTTCGGATTTAGAACCGAAAGTCTGTGGTGAGGGGTGATTTTCCTTGGTCCTACCTCTTTACCCTGTTACCTTTCAAGTTCTATTCGGACCTTATAGGAGAATACGGGTTTCGTTCTCGTACGATTGTTATTATTTCTTATTATCCTTGTACAATTTTCCTGTGTCTTCGGTCGAACTTCCCTAAGGGTGACCGGTTTCACTCCTGTTGTACTGTAGTCTTATTCATTGCCTAATTTTCTGTAACGAGGAACCTTCTTTTCGATACTGTTTGGGTCTGTCATACAATTTTTCGTCTCTGTAGTGAACCGACTGTTTGCAGGTAGATCAGTTTCGATACCAAAAAGGTCATCAGTACATGCCTACACTCTCAACCTGGTATTTCTTTCGACTGACGACCTAATTGACTACGAAAACTTGATACCACGACCTCTTCTGAGAACTCTCAGGGAACCTGTCGTTCCTCTAGTTTGGTCGGTTAGGATTTCCTTTAATTGGGACTTATAAGTAGTCTTCCTGACGACGACGACGACTTCGACTTCGAGGTTATGAAACCGGAGGACTACGTTTCTCGACTAAGTGACCTTTTCTGGGACTCTTTCTGACTTTCGTCTTCCTCTTCCCTCACTGTCTCCTACTCTATCAACCTACGTTGAGTTGCCTTTATTCAAACTCATTTGAGGTCCTCTAAGACCTCCTGTCCTTTCGGACCGTACAACGTCAGGTACCCCAGTGTTTCTTCGTCTGTCCTGACTCGCTGACTTGTTGTTGTTTTATGTAACCTATTTTACCCTTTATTACTTAGACATGACTCTATCTATTTGTATATCCTTGTGACTAATCCTTGTCTTGTAAACATATTAAAGTTACGAGAAGAGGGGTTTTGTGAATAATTATTATTCCCTCTCTCCTTATTCAACTGTCATTTCTTTGGGAACTAGTTCACTCAGTTCAACTGACGGAGTCGACACTCTATTTGTCTTTGACCCACGGTGACCGTCCTACGTGACTCTTCTGTCCTGCAGACGTTGTAGGAAAGTTTCTACGGATTGAACTTAGATGACCCTTCTTTTGTAGGCTGTTGGGATTGGACTCCCTGTGTGATACTTTACTTTCACAGTCCCAGTACTTTCCGTTCCTCTCTGACTGATAAGATCTTGAGAGGTCTTCCTCCGATTACTGTACTGTACTGTTGTTCACTAAGACACTATATTTCCTATTGACTATTTTGAACGTGTGTCACATTCCTAATCTACCCCGATTGTAATTGTACTTTCCATAAAAAGACCAAAACTACTAATATAAAACCAATACCTCCTGTGTTACAGGAACAAACGTTCTTTATGTGTGATTACATAATTCCCCATATCCAACCGTTGAATGAGAATTTGTCAAGTCTTTTTTCATAAAACAGAACGCAGACGAAAAAAAAAAATTATTCGAACATTGACAAAGTTTTGAAAATATCTTCGAAAACGTGTCGTTTCCTTTGGTGCTTGTTTTACTTTTCTGTTGGATGGCTGACTCTCTCTTATAAACGTTTGTTACACTGACTGTTCCCTAATTACAGGTTATATATGTTTTTCTAGTACGTTGAGTCATTGTTGTTGTTTCTTATTGGGTTATTTTAACCCGTCTTCTGGATTTGTCTGTAAAGAGGTTTTTGTATGTCTATCGGTTGTCCGTGTACTTTTATGCGAGTTGTGACGATTAATCGTCTCTTTACGTTTAGTTTTGATGTTACTCCATAGTGTAGTGTACCAGTCGTCCCGGTAGTTTCAGATACTTATTATTTACAACCTCTTCCACACCTCTTTTTGCTTGTCATGTAGTGATACCTCTTGTCATACCTTCAAGGAGTCTTTTGATTTTCATCTTAATGGTATACTAGGTCGTTAGGGTGAGGATCCGTATGTCGACTTGTTTTGAGATTTTATCTATGTACATGGGGTTACAAGTATCGTCGTGATAAATGTTATCGGTTCTGTACCTGAGTTGGATGTACAGGTAGTTGTCTATTTACCTGTTTCTTATACACAGTATATTTCAGTTACCTTATGATGAGTCGGTATTTTCCTACTTTATTACGGTAAACGTCGTTGTCCCTACCTGGATCTCTGATAGTATAATTCTCTTCTGTCTCTTTCTGTTTATAAGATAGTGTACACATTAAATTTGTTGTCATGTTTACTGGACTAAATGTTTTGGTTGAGTCTCTCTTTCTTTTGTTAGACTGCCGATGGTTTCCCCTTCCACCACCCTATTTGACCCTCATACCCTAATTGTCTACGTATGATGGTATATATTTTATTTGTTCCCAAATGACATGTCGTGGCCCTTGATATAAGTCATAGAACATTTTCGATTTTACCTTTTCTTAGTCTTTTTCTGTTTTTTTTGGGGGTTTTGGACTCATCATGTTTAGTGGGATTTTTGGTAGAGTTGAAAGTCCTAAACCCAGGGACTTTGACGTTTTACTTAAAGAAAACGATGAGAAACATAAACCCGGTATCAGAAAAGATGTCTTGTCACCTCCGGTTCCAGATTCTTCGTCCTTTTTTTCCTCATGTACCACAATTTGTTTTTATGGAAAGAGAGAGAAAAAACGGGTCGTGTATGTCAATTTGACTTCATTGAGGTTTCATGTGACATTCAGTGTCGTACGTGAAAGTTACCCCCTACTTTTGACCAAGAACCACCCCCTCCGTCCATACTTTTGTTAGAATGTAATGTTACCAAATCTCTGGGGGTTTCGACTTGGGATGAATTGTTTTGACAAGAGGAATCATAAGTCAAGCAGAGTGACCGAACAGAACCCGAAGTGCCCTCGTCGTGACCACACCTTTTGTATCGATTACACACGTTCTGGTCACAAGGTATTGGTGCCACTGTCCACCGAGTCCAGGACACTGACCTTCTGACATAGTTCACGAGTTGAAGCTCCAGTACAATTCTCCACTGGACACACACGGTCCTCGGTGGTATCCGACGGAACACCTACAACAAATACATACTAAGACTCTCGAAGACAGGTATCGAGTCCGAAACTCTTAATTTATTTTTGTCAAAGATTAAATTTCTCAATAATACGTTGTGTAGTAATTCATGTAGTTCGCGACGTGACTTTTTTGTAGTTGTATGGACTGATAGTCCCCGAAGGGACTACCGAGTCTCCCACTTCTTAGACGGACGTTACGTCCTCTGGACCCAAGCTAGGGACCCAACCCTTCTAGAGCACCTCTTCACTTACCGATAGGTGAGGTCATAAGACCGGACCCTTTAGGGTACCTGATGACATCGGACCGCTCGACGTTCAGGTACCCTAGCATCTCAACTTGTACTGACTCGTTGATTGTGAAAGTGGACTGATGGTCGATTACTTTTCAATAGAAGAGAATAGTTCCTTTTCAACTTAAGTGACTTTTATGAAAAAAAAGACTTTTATGAAAAATTCTTTTAAAAGTTCACAAAATGAAAGTGACCTTTTCACTCAAAACTTACAAAAAATTTTTGAAAACTAATGTCAATACATAAATTTAGTTAGCGGTTGACCGTACATATTAAACTATGTGATGTTAAATAAGTTCTCATATTGTAATTTACGATACGTCGTCTATGTTTCAATTTCCAATCATCAAAAAAGTACGTTCGACGATCCGAACTTCCTAGAGTGAAGGGGTTGGTCCCTAACTTGGACCCAGGGTCGCCACTTTCGGGTCTCAGGATTGATGATCCAGTGGTCTTAAAGGATTAAATTGAGAACTGAATTTTCATGAATGAATAAGAATTGGGACTTGACTTAAAATTTTTATTCCAAATATGAAAAAAATACATACTTCGGGTCTATAAGTACCTCATGTATTATTTATACGTTATATGGTCGTCATAATTGTAAAAGTCAAGTCAAGTCAACGAGTCAGTACAGACTGAGAAACGCTGGGGTACCTGACATCGTGTGGTCAGACGTACAGACCCGAAGTATGCATTTTTTCATATTTGGAATAAAAATTTTAAGTCAAGTCCCAATTCTTATTCATTCATGAAAATTCAGTTGTCAATTTAATCTTTTAAGACCACTGGATCATCAATTTTTGAGACCCGAAAGTGACGACGTTGGGTCCAAGTTAGGGACAAACCCCTTGACTCTAGGAAGTTCGGATCGTCGAACGTACTTTTTTGATGATTGTAAATTGAAACATAGACGACGTATCGAAAATTACGATATGAGAACATATTTGACAATATTTAATTGTAAAATACCTCCCCGTTAATCCCTTTTTCAGATTTTTCAAAGAATTCCCTCACTATTATTTTTTTTGAACTCTGTGTGACACAAAGTTATTCTAGATAGTCCACCCTTTCACTCGGGTGGTTCTGTAAGTTCACTGTACCACACGTCGTGGGTGGAGTCGTGACTCGTGACTCAGCAGTTCACCCAAGGAGCCGAGTGGTTGTCGTGCCCGACAACTCGTACGTACCTCTCTTGAAACGGAGAATGCATCTTCTCCCTCACTCCGTTCCTTTGTTTGTTCGTGCGAGTTCTTGTGGTGGAGGGAGTACCAGGTCACCAATTCTTAGACGGACGGTTACGTTCCCTGTAGGTCAAGCTAGGAACCAGGTCTTCCTAGGGTGTACGGAACCTCGTTGGTTCGGGTTCTTGTCGTTGAGGACTCGGACGTAAGATCTTGGAGGTTGGTTTCATTGTCTTCGGTAGCGTCGCTCTTTGGGTGTGTGACGTTGATCTCTCATCGGGGACGAACGGTGTTGATCTCTTTTCGAGAGTACCGTTACTTTCGGGTCGTGTCGGTTTTTCTTGTGAAAGATATTTATTTATTTTTCATTTTTGTTTGTTTCCTTTGAGTCCTGATGCACTTGGTACTAGTGTCGACTCCGAAAATACTTGTGGAACCGGGGTACAGTAGGACAACGAACCTACACCCCACTAAGGACGACTACGTAAATTATGACGCGAATTCTTTCGGGTGTTTCTTCTATTGTTTTTGCCGTCATAGACTTTCGGACGGAGGTTGTGGCTTTTTCATCTCTTAGTCCTACGTTTTTTCGTCTCTTAGTCTCCTACTTCCTGTAAAAAAATGTGTGTCATTGTTCCGGTCTTCGCATGTTTGTGGGTTTGTAAAAAAGAAAATTTTAACCACGGAATTGTCAGAAACAACTGTCATTGATTTTTACACCTCTACGGTGTTTCTAGTGAGGAAGAAGGTCAGATCTACAGAACATATTTACCCTGATATTTGCCCTGTGAAAATGAGGTTCTTTGACAAGTTATATATGTTAAGAGCACATAAAGGTTCGAGTACAATATGATTTTTGGTCACACTTCTGGTCCCTCTGCAGTGTTAAAGTGGGTATAAAAAAATCGTAGACGTTAGAAAGGGTCCACAGGACTTTCTCCCTTTTCCAGTACTGGATGTCCAGTTCAGTTGCTAGTAATCCACTGTGATTGTCTTCCATAAATTTATGGGAGATATTCATGTATACCATGTCCTAATTTACACGGATAATGAACGTTCCAATAAAAAGTAAAGTGTTTTACCTAAGACTCGTCGTACTTTTAATCTTAACAGTTTTGATTTCATGATTTTGAAGACAAAAAGGTAGAACAGAGTCCAATTTGACTACAAAAGGTATCTAAATACTTATTTGTTTTGACTTTATCATTGTTTCCCCTTTTGTGTGTGTGTGTGTGTGAACTCAGTTACGTTAGAAGATATTCTTCACTAAAAGTGGTATTAAAGGGGTTCTTGGTGTATTGACTACATTTGTGTTTTTACGACCCTTAAAAGGAACGGGTCTCCACCAAAAACTTTTCCTGTTTACGTAAAATTGTATGTATTAAATCAAACGTTGTTTGGTGTTTTTGTCTCCCTTCTTCAGACTCTTTTTTCGTATATGTATACGGCATTACTGGACTAGACTACGGTCACTTTGTGATACTCTACAGACTTCGTGAGTGTTACGAGATAACAAGTCAGTGAGTCAGCACAGACTGAGAAGCACTGGGTTACCTGACATCGGGTGGTCCGAGGACAGGTACCCTAAAAAGGTCGGTTCTTATGCCCTCACCCAACGGTAAAGGAAGATGTCCCCTAGAAGGGCTGGGTCCCTAGCTTGGGTGTAGAGGACGTGACCGTCCGTCTAAGTTTTCCAATTTCCAAACGAAAGAAAAAAGGGTGAGTTACCAACGGAAATAAAATGACCGTCAAACTGTAGGATCAAGGAAAACACAAGAATTGACGGTACTACGAGTCGTTTATTTTTGATACACTCTGATTCACGGATACCGAAGATTGCCACCGGCGTCAGTGTTCGGAGTTCTCACGAAGAGTCTCTGAGACCCCTCCGTCTCCAGACGACGGACGTAGTTCGTTCCAATGTACGTTTACAGTGGTCTTGAGGGACCCTAGTTACACTACTAGTTACTTTACTCAGAGGTCTAAAGAGAGTGTTACCTGTCCCGGTTCCAAGAATTTCCCCTTAGTTCAGACAAGGGGGAGACGGTGGTTTGTTTCGCCGTACTTTCCGTCAGTCACCACAAACGATCTTACCTGTGTCTCTGACCCATGTGGACGGTCACTTGACTGTAATCGTACCGAGAGACCACTGGTCTGAAACGAGTTAATGTTACCGTCCCGGTGGTCCCTGAAAATTAATAATTTTCCATTTGGTATACGGTCTCATTGTCTTCTGTCGCGTCACTAGTTCTTACCGTCCTTTGCCATCGAGAAGTAGACAAAGATGAACTGTAAAACTATGAGTCTTCTGGAAAAGAACTTCTTCTTTTTTGATATACGTTAATTGTTATTTGGACTCCTTTACTACATCGATTTGTACGGAGTCGTTGGTTTGAGGACACATCTTTAAATGAGTCCTCTATTTATATATACTTTAAAATCTACTTCTTGAATATGTTGAAATGACGACTGAATGAGAATTGTTACCGTGAAGAAATCCAGGCAAAGAAATGGGTAATTTTTTTTTCCTCCGTTAGTCTTTTTTTCTAATTTTTTGTTTTTTTCCATCAGTACGAACGGTTATTAGTTTTACATTATTTTGTAATATTATAAGACTCTCGGTTTCATTTAAGTTTTCTTTTGTGTATACCGGAGACATAGTTTATCGTTATTGTTCAGCCGATTTGTTGACTTGTACTTCTAGATGTTGGTGTAGTATTCACCAATGTCAAATACTTACGTTGAAGACTGTATGTGTATATGAGAGAGGTTTGGTTTTGTCTGTATATATATAATTTTTTTAATTCATAACAGAACTACGATTTTCTATATTCCTAATTTTAATATTAAAGTGTCCAAATCTTACAATTCTTATCTTGAAATCGAAGATGGAAGTATGTCCAAGAATTTAGTCAGAAGAGGAAACCGGTTGTAAGTTCAAGTTAAGAATAAGAGTGACGAAATTTTGTGTGATATTGTGGAAAGGTGGTAAGAGGAGGGGAGATGAGAGATACGGTAGGTTGAATGTATAACGACAGTCTAATTAGGGAAGTTTCATGTCTAGATTAGTATAGTGAGTGAATTCCCGCCCCTCCCCTTCATCGTCGTCGAAGTTTTCAAAGGTCAATTAATCGACTTTAAGGAATAGGATCGTGAGTCCTGTGACACCAGGGTTCGAAGAAGGAATAGGATATCAGTTTATCTTGACGTGATCCGGAACAAAGGGTAGTAAAGACCGAAACGAGGTCACCAGACGGAACGAAGGTCAGAGAGTGGATAAGCAAGTTTCCGAGTACACTGGAGGGTCTTTGAGCGATCACAAAAGGGTCTGTGGGACTTCTTCGATGTGGTATAGGGAGAGACCTTTGCAGTTCCGTGACCGGAATCGTCGTTCCACACTCTCAACCACACGTTGCCAGTAAGGGGGCATCCAGGGAACTGTCTTACTGGACATAGGATGAATGAGCCCGAAGTACATCGGATAGAGTACTGACCCTCGAGTCTAAGAAGACTCTTTATGGAGATTCCTTGACTGACTCCGTCTTCTCAGTAATAATTCTGTGACCAAATACCGAATACCTTTGCAGTAATCATATTGACAATGTATATTTTCACAGTATCGGTGTTCTTTAACTCGAGGATACAAAGTACAGTCTAGAAACGTTGGAAAGTTCGTTCTTTATTTCAATTAGAGCATTACCGTGTTACAAAGTCACTTGTCTAAAAATAGGTCGATTAGAGATATACTTTATATTTTAAAGACTCTTCTCTGATACCTTCCAAATTTTTTTTTTTCCCACAGTGTAGTCGAGAGTCTAACGACAATTGTACCTACTGGTCTGGAATTTCGTCTTAAGATCTTCCCAGTCAACCACTTACTCATGCCTTTGGGTGATATTTCCGTCCGTTGGACCGGGACACCTGTCTCGTGACCCTCCGTCCTCGGGACCCAAGATGTGCATACTGGGTCGTGTTGAGTGAATTGGACGGACAGGAGCCGAGGGCGTGAACAGGCTGATTCCTTGACCTGGACTACTTGAGGTTCTGGGTGAAGGTTGTGAACTTTTAAGATATTCACATTATTATGTATAGAAGTGACCTACTGACAATTACTCTCCACACTGTCTTCCGACATTGAGGGACGTTATACATTAGAAAGTTAAAATAATTTTTTTACATACATTGAGGTGTTTAGAAGTTGAATTTTTTCGAGTAGATAAAGCCCGATGACGTAAAAGTTTATTCGAAGGTTTAATTTGTATTTATTTATCTGTTGTCATTTTTCGATAGAAACTCCTGATTCTTTTTATTTAGATTCCCCTTTTGTTTTTGTATAGGGGGGTTTAAAGTCTGGTGATGTTCATGACGATTTATTGTGAAGTTCTTTTTCACTTAAAAGGTTGTCTTTAAATTCTACGGTCTCAATATTTTGACAGTCCATTTGTCACCTTTATTTCACCATTTTACAAAGAACGTTCGAAAAGACCTAAAGAACAGATTGTTTTATATGACTAAGTTCTATATCCCTATACTTTTCGTTTTTAAAGTCTTAAGGAGTCTGTTCTTTGATCGCACAATCGTCAGATATATGGTAATTCGATCGGATTGAAGTTGAGAGAGAGGGAAAAGAATTTCCGAAGTGTATCCACCGACATTCGTATTCAGTAATCAACTCCAAGAGAGTCAAAGGTCAATCCTGACACCCAACCGGTACCGAACTGCCACGGTCATTGATCTCCAATGGTCGTGAGTCGGCCTTGCTTTCATATGACACACCACGACCTTGTCGAGACTTTTCGTAAAAGAGTTTTACGACCTCCTTTTTTTCCAAAAAGATCTTTTATACCTGTTAATTAACTAAATTCCTTGATTTCTCGGAGAACTACTTTCACTTTCTCTTCTCATTTTTCATCCGAATTTCGAGTTGTAAGTTTTTTACTTCTAGTACCGTAGGTCAGGATAGTGAAGTACCGTTCATCTACCTCTTTGTTACCTTCGTCCCTGTCTGAATAGAAGAACCCGAGGTTGTAGTGACGTCTACCGTCAACGCCGGTGCCTTTATTTTCTGCGAACGAGGAACCTTCTTTACGATACTAGTTGGATCTGTCGTATACTTTTTCGTCTCTGTAATGAAACGATTGTTTTCAGACAGGTCAGTTTCGATACCAAAAAGGTCATCAACACATACCTACACTCTCAACCTGGTATTTCTTTCGACTCGTGGTTTCGTAACTACGAAAACTTGACACCTCAACCTCTTCTGAGGATTCTCAGGGAACCTGACGTTCCTCTAGGTTGGTAACTTAGGATTTCCTTTAGTCAGGACTTATAAGTAACCTTCCTGACTACGACTTCGAGGTTATGAAACCGGTGGACTACGCTTGTCGACTGAGTAATCGTTTCTGGGACTGCGACCCTTTCTAACTTCCGTTCTCCTCTTCCTCTGTTGTCTCCTACTCTACCAACCTACCGTAGTGGCTGAGTTACCTGTACCCAAACCACTACCTGTCCCTTCGGACCGTACAACATCAGGTACCCCAACGTTTCTCAGCCTGTGTTGACTCGCTGACTTGACCTGGCTTAACTATACTTCGAGATAAAGGATTGAAGGGACAGCAGGGGGGAAGAGGCGGTAGTTCGGTTTTTCAAAATAGTGTTTGTCCCGAACCCGAGGAGTAATGCCGTAACGACTGAGATCTGAGTTACCTAGACAGAGTGGAAGACTACGAAACTAGCGTATAGGAGGGAAGAAAAGTGGTCCTCCGTGCAGTTCGTCGACGTACTAAGATAGGTCTTCGGGTACCTAATAGAGTTTGGGTCCTAAGAACAACATTATTTGTCGTGTCTCTACGGACATCAAAGAACGTGGGTGTAGACTTTTTTATTTTTTTATTTTCTTTACCAGTCTTCCTATGCGATTAGTAGTGGATTCTTCGACTAAATGGGGTTGTGTTTGAGTCCGTTTTAGTTGTTTTTTCCTGTGGCTAATCATTCGTATGCCTCTTTGTTAGTTGGAGTCTTTCTCTTCTACTGAAAAGTTGGTAGTTCAAGGGACTTCACAAAAGTGAGCCCCCTCCATACCTTTTGGGAGTTCCGACCGGGTGCTTGTTGTCCGAAGTAACACCATACTTGACTAAATCCTAAATCGTTGTAAAAAGTCTCGGAATTTTAAAGTATAAGAAATTCCGTCTTTTGATAGGCTTTCTTTATTAGAATTTATGTTTTTTTTCCTAAGTATGTCTTTCGATATTGAAGATGTATTTCGCAATCAAAGTTGTCACTTTTAATCTTTGTTGGGTTTAATCCTTTACCGATGTGTCAATATTGTGTTAGTGAGTAGTCTTATGATACGCCGATTTTCCGTAGAAACTTTCACTTTCACAATCAGTGAGTCAACACAGGTTGAGAAACCCTCGGGTATCTGACGTCGGGCGGTTCGAGGAGACAGTACCCTAAAAGGTCTGTTCTTATGACCTCTCCCAACGGTAAAGGAAGAGGTTTTTCGTGGAAATACTTCTAAGTAATATCATCTCGATCTTGTTTATGAATATTACCATTTACTTTGTTTTTTCCCTCCGGTACTTCAAGTTTTTCTTTGTTTCGGTTTAGTGTGACAGACTTCTCACGTCCGCCCAACCTTTTGATACTTTGTTCATTCCCTCACTTTTACAATCAACGAGTCAAGACGGGCTGAGACACTGGGGTACCTGACGTCGGGTGGTCTGAGGAGACAAGTACCCTAAAAGGTCCGTTCCTGTGACCTCACCAAACGGTAAAGGAAGAGGTCCCCTAGAAACGCTGGGTCCCTAGCCTTGGACCCAGAGAACACGACGTCCGTATAAGAAATGACTGACTCGATGGTCCCTTCACTGACAGTAGTTTCAGTCCTGTCACTGACAGGTCCATTTCCTTCCACTATGCTCTCTCTACCCAGAATGCTCGTCGAATCCTGTGACCCTTGTAAGGTAAAGAATTGAACCTACTAATTTGGTCACAGACGAAATATTAGAAAAATTTAATAGATACAGTATAAATGTGTAGTGTTAATTTCATACTTTTTTTGTCGTTAAATTCTTCCTATGTTGATGCACTTACATTGGTGTTTGGTTTTTTAAGGTAAGTGTGTTTTTCATACATTTCTTTACATGGACTTACAATTGTCTCCATTACAAACCCATCCTAATTAAAAAAAATTCAAATAGATAAAAGGTTGGAAGGAATTAAAAAAAAAGATGAAACTTTTAGTCTTGTTTGAATACTATAAAATTTTTCAATAAATAAACCAAAACGGTCCAGAATCAATGTCGTACACTCTAGATCAAGTGATTGGTGCCTACCTAACTTGGACCCGGGGGACGTGACCTCACACCTCAGAATCGGTGATCTGGTGTTCCCTTCAGGGTGTTTACATTATGAAAAATTTTCTTAGCGTTTTTACGTTTACTGATCTATTGTTTGACCAAGTGGGTATGTTACCTTATGATGAGTCATTGTTCCATCAGAACTACTGAATCTACATCGAATTCCATGATTCTACTTACTTTTCTTCGGTCAAAATATGTCGTTACATTCACCTGTTACGTTCAGGTAAATACACTGTACGACCTTTTCCCTTTTGATTCCGTTGTCTCTCCCGAAGGGTCCACCGTGCTCGTCCTTCCTTGGACGGACGGTTACGTCTTCTAAATTCTCTACGCCCAAGCTAGGGACCCAGTCCTTCTAGGGGATCTCCTCCCGTACCGTTGGGTGAGGTCATAAGTATAGACCTCTTAGGGTACCTGTCTCCTCGGACCTCCCGGTGTTAGGTATCCCAGCGTTTCTCAACCTGTGCTCACTTCCCTGAATCGTACGTGTGTGAGTTCCGATGTCTCTTGTTCTATCAGTGGTCCCAATCCCTTACACTGATGTCACCCTGTTGTACACCCAGATCCCCGCACTACCCTGACAAAACATAGACGTCACTACTAATCTTTTTAAATTTTGATTAAATAATTATTTAATCGTATGTTTCTGTCTGAGTTTAAGTGACCTCTAGTAAATTGAAAGATTGTCTATTTGTGTGAGCACCGGGAAATTATTTAAGACCTCCTCTGACGACGAGATGTATTTGTTGTTTGCAACCGAAGTAAAATGGAAAGTTTAATCTTTTTCTTGTTTAATTACAGATAGACCCCCTTGTTTGTTTTATTTTTCGACGAAGTATAATCGTACATAACTCGTTTTCAAGAAGGTGTCTGAATAAGAGTGTCGGTATTAAACGTATTTTATATGTTATAGAAAACGGAAGGTCTGTAGGTTCATTTGTTTACTCATAGAATTACGTAACACAAAATGATAATTTCATTATATTTTTACTCAGGTATTTACCATTTTCCTTTCCTTTTGATTGTACCTGCTTAATAGATGATACACGGTCCTGAATCGTCGATAGTCGGATAAACAGTAGAATTAAGAGTTCTGTTAACACAATCGATCCAAAAATAACGTAGTACTTTTACCTGTCCCTTTGATTCTACCTCTTTGTTTTCGAGTCTTTCCAAAACGGGTTTCAGTTCGATTGACGGACCTCGATTGACATTAATTAATGTGTCGATTATTCAATGTTTTGGTCCTGACCTGGTCCTGACGGATTGAAATTTTGGGTGTGGGAGAGGTGACATGTCGTCTTTAGAGAATTAGAGATTTCCTAAATCTTCTTTAGAGATTTCCTAAATCTACTTCTATTTCTTTCATATTCGCGTTTGAATACATACTTATATGAACATATCAGCCTCTACACGTAAGAACTTTACAAAAACTATACAATTTGTCTACGAAAATAAAAGTTTTCAAAAGTACAAATTCTGAAAATCAATTCGTTGACTTTATCTAATAAAGACTTTCACTCAATTGATTTCAAAGATCGGTAGTAGTCACAACATTGAGTATATTTAATATAAGATTCAATTTGAAACCTGACTTGTATGTATCGCTTTATTGACAGGGACGGTACATTGTAAAGAATCGTGGGTGATACAAGTTTTGTGAGATGTGATTCATAGGGATCTCCCGTCTCCAGTCTCGGTCGTATCCTGGACGTGTCTGATTTACGAGTTACTAATAAAAAACTTATTTAGTTATTTCGGACCTTTCTTTCGTTTCGTATATGTCTTAATTTGTTCCGGTCCTGGTCTGTCACCGGTGTAAGATTCGGACGGGTTCTCGGTCGACTACAACCTCTCAGTCATGACACGGTCAGAGTAACAGATAGTGAAGGTGCACATGCCTATTTCTATAAACGATAGATTTTCGATATTAGCTTCGGCAGTCTTATTTTTAATTATAATGTGGGTCCGTCCGTAGTTTGGAGTGATTAGTTGGTGTACGTAATTCATTTTACTCCCTTGACTAACGAGACCTCCTTGTGTCCGTGTGGCTGTGTGTGTGTGTGTGTGTGGGGAGAGAGGAGAGGTGGAGAGGAGAAGACGGAGAGAGAAGGGAGGAGAGACGAGTGGGGCGGGTGGG
>SJYO01016970.1:21939318-22294250 GCA_006410555.1 Capra ibex | reverse complement strand
GGGGGGCGGGTGAAGGGGAACTTCTCTTTTTGTACGTCACTTTATCTTGATTAAATAGGGAAAGTATAATGCTTGAACGAGGACCCATAGAGATGGTACACCATGGGTAAACAACCACAGTGTACGAAGGTGAAATTGTGTGTCTATACATAACTTTGATGCAACGTCGGGGTAAGAACGACACTCTCTTCTCGGGGTGCCATTACGGTGGTAAGTCTTTCGAATCATTGTGTTTGACCTTCGAGATAAAACCATTGGAAACGGAACCTTATGAAGACAGGACTAGAGGTGTAATACATTTTGAACGGAAAGACTATTCTCCTTGTTGTAGACCAAATTTCTGAATCTTAAAGAAAATTTTTTAACTAAAACTACTACTCTTATTACTTTAATCCTATTTTTATGTCCTGAATTTTAATATGAGGTTAGTTCTTTCCAAAGTCCTACAAACGTCGTATGTGTATATCTCATTATTCGACAAATAAAAAATTAAGTTACAGTGTCATAAAAATTCTTTCCGGTAACTAAAGTCCCGAAATGTGATTTGGGTGGTATTCTTGATCTAATTTGCGTTACTTTTCCACGGGAGAGCGTCGGGGGTGGCTACCCGACAAAAAAGAGAAGGTTTACGATGGTCAGGGAGATTTGGACGAAGTAGTGTAGGACGATTTTATGAAGGAGACTTAATCGGCCTAACTTAACTTTCTCTTTTATTGGTATATGAAGTGAAGGTGGGTCTTTACAGAACCTCTTTGACGATCCAAATCATTTTAAAGGTGAAGGATCCTAAAACGTGACTCCCTGTTATAATGTAGTGTCCTTCAAGTGACTGACGTACGGTGTTTTATTCTTGATAAATTTAAAGTACGGTTTTGATCCCAAACAACCTTTACGAGTCAAGAAATATTGAGTCAATTGTCTGGAGAACACAGTACGGTAGTGTGTTAAGACGGAAAATTTACCCGGACGGTTCATACAGTCGGATTTAATGGTCACAGAAAGTCTGAAGTTTCATTACGGACCTCTCCGACTAGATTTGGTGGTTCTCCTCCCCATCGACGATGTTGAGACCTTCGACGTTCTTGTTCGGTTTACTAAAATATTTCCTTCTTTTTTTCCCCTTTTCACTATGTGTTTCAGGGAATCATTTACTGATAACGTATGTTAAGTTTAAAAATCTTGTCCGAAGACGAATCACATCTGAGAGAAAGTGGTTTCCTGCTTACTAATTTTTGTTTAATCCCCACAATCCAATTCAATAGTATTTACCGTGTCTTACCTTTTCCTGTCTCAGAGGTCCAGTTAGAAAAGTAGAGAGAAGAGTGTAAGTGTCTCTTCGGGTTTACTTCTATGATCCTCTTTCGGATGACCCTTTGGTTGTTTCGAGGGTCCAGTCGACCACCGACTATGACTCGAACTCTTATTGACAGACCGGTTCGAGTCTTGTATTGTTTAGTAGGACTAGAAATCAAATAAGGTAGGTTGTTTAAAGAAATTATAACCACCATGGGTACTCTACTATCGAATATAACGTTTAAAATGAATGGAAGTCTTTTTTAAGCATCATCAGGATTACTAAGTGTTTTCGATATTCTTAGAGCAATTCTGTATGTGGTGATTTTTAATCTAGATTACACTTTCTTGTCCTTGAAAATTCGTGAAAACTATCCTGACGTTTAAACACAAAAAATTTTTTTAGGAGAAATCATCTCTTAAACTGTCCCATCGTTTGTAAATTACGAGTTTGGATACCTGACTGGTTGAAGTTTTTTATGCATAAAGATATTCCCATGATCCTACGAGTAATGTTATCTACATAAAATCGTTTTGGGACCATTGTTAGATTTCAGTAGTATTGTCAGACTCATTTGTGTAATGTCATATAGGTGTGTTACCTTACGATACGTCGGTAATTTTTCTTACTCCATGCCCCCACCCCCCCCGGAAGGGACAACAAGGTCACCAATTCTGAGGTGGAAGATTACGTCCCCCCGTGTTTAAGTTAGTGACCAACCCCTTAATTCTAGGGTGTACGGTTTCGGTTCTTTATTTCTTTTGTGTGTGTGTGTGTTGTTGTTGTTCGTTACTCCACTTGTCTTACGTAAGTATCCCGTTTTCATGTCTTATTCTGTCTTTTTCGTATTAAGATGAACTTACTTGTGATTTTTCATGGACCTAGACGTCGATGTATGTCTTTACATTTTGTGTGTCAATTTGTACATCTCTTACAGACCGTTGATTAATTTCCTCGTCCTAAACCCTTTTCCACCTGTGCACCAAAATAAAAAATTACACTTTTATCTTAATGCCAATTTTTATACATAAACCCTTTCAAGAATTTCTATAATGTTTATGTAAACGTTAAAATTTTTGTTTGTATTATTTTGAATTCTTGTTAAAGGGAATTTCGTGAAGATATAATGTCGTGACTTCGTCTCTGAATAGAAAAAGTTTATTACGACTTCCGGTTCTTTGTTTACACTCCTTTTTTTGATACTGGAAGAGTTACGTACTTCCTTTTTCGATGTAGGAACACCCAACCGAAAATAAAACAATTGTACTTGGACCTTACCTAAAAATAGATAATTTTTTTATGTTATAAGTTGCGTACTGTCTCGTGTAATATCAGTGCAATCCTCTAGAATTGATACAACTCGGTTTACATGATTTTATTGAAAGACATAATTTTTACTACAATAAATGGGTCAATTCTACGGTAGTGTGTACACTTACTACGATGAAGTTTATAACAATTCCAGTTACAAGGGATGTGGGTATGAAAAACTTAATAATTAACCTTCAAGATGTACGGTTTTTATATTTCATCATTTTAATTTAATTAGGTCTGATTACTGTATTCGAGAGAAGTCTCTCGGTGTAAGGTGTACACCTACGATCTATTAGAGGATTATAAATTACCGACGTCTTAATTACCTGTTAAAGAGTCTCCACTTCATAAAATGTTCGAGTATTACTTTTACGAAAGTGACTCGAAAAATAGTCCGTTTCTTAATATGTTTTTTGATGTTTCTAACCCGGGGAAATAAAATCATCCAATGTTATATCTTGTCTATGTATTTTCCACGTTTGGTTGTCGTTTGTCTTCCTTGTTTGGCTTAGTATCTTCTTGTCACTTAGTCGATACGAAGTCGTCGGTGCCACCACGTCCCTCGTCTTGTCTGTTCTTAGAATTTATATGATTTCTAAATTTTTTTAATGGAAGGTTTCAAATTTTTTTTTTTAAAGACCTAAAGGTGTAAGTTCGATTCGTCCCATTCTTCATCTCGTAAGAGACTAAATCTTTTCGACGTCCCTCTTACTCTTCCAAATCCTTGATAAATTCGTCGTTAAACCGTCCCGTCTTCTTTATGTCGGGATGGTGTTATCTTATAGTCTGGTGGATTGGACGGAGAACTCTTTAGACATACGTCCAGTCCTTCGTTGTCAATCTTGACCTGTACCTTGTTGTCTGACCAAGGTTTATCCTTTTCCTCATGCAGTTCCGACATATAACAGTGGGACAAATAAATTGAAGACACGTCTCATATAGTACTCTTTACGACCTGACCTTCTTTGTGTTCGACCTTAGTTCTAACGACCCTCTTTATAGTTATAGTTAGTGGAGTCTATACGTCTACTGTGGTGGGAATACCGTCTTTCATTTCTCCTCAATTTTTCGGAGAACTACTTTCACTTTTCTCCTCTCGCTTTTTCAACCGAATTTCGAGTTGTAAGTCTTTTGCTTCTAGTACCGTAGACCAGGGTAGTGAAGTACCCTTTATCTACCCCTTTGTCACCTTTGTCACAGTCTGAAATAAAAAAACCCGAGGTTTTAGTGACATCTACCACTGACGTCGGTACTTTAATTTTCTGTGAATGAGGAACCTTCTTTTCAATACTGGTTGGATCTATCATATAAGTTTTCGTCTCTGTAATGAAACGGCTGATTCCAGGCAGATCAGTTCCGATAGCAAAAAGGACACCAGTACATACCTACGCTCTCAACCTGACACTTCTTCCGACTCACGGCTTCTTAACTACGAAAACTTGACGCCACAACCTCTTCTGAGAACTGTCAGGGAACCTGACGTTCCTCTAGGTTGGTCAGGTAAGACTTCCTCTAGTTGGGACCCTAAAGAAACCTTCCTTACTACGATTTCGACTTCGAGGTTATGAAACCTGTGGAGTACACTTCTCAACTGAGTAACCTTTTCTGAGACTGCGACCCTCCCTAACCCCCGTCCTCCTCTTCCCCTGCTGACTCCTACTCTACCGACCTACCGTAGTGCCTGAACTACCTACACTCAGACTCACTTGAGGCCCTCAATCACTACCTGTCCCTCCGGACCGCACGACGCTAAGTATCCCAGAGTTTCTCAGCCTGTGTTGACTCGCTGACTTGATTTGACTTGACTTGGTGTTGACTTCATTACGAGACGTCCTTACCAGACTCGTTCTTCACTTCCAAACCTCGTTCACAGGAACGACTCCGGTCACTCTATTGACCTGGAAGGAGTCCAGTTCCCGAAAATTGGGTAAAGAGGATGATCTTGTTTATAATCTTTGGGTTTAAGAAGGGATCACCGAGTCTGTCATTTCTTAGACAGACGTCATGTCCTCTGGACCGAAGTTATGGACCCAACCCTTCTAGGGGACCTCCTCCCGTTCCGATAGGTGAGGTCATAAGGACGGACCTTTTAGGGGTACCTGTCTCTTCGGACCGCCCGATGTCAGGTACCCCAGTGTTTCTAAACCCCTCCTGAGTCACTGATTCGTATGTCGTTTTTAAGAAATTCCATGTTATACTAGTAGTGACTATATACAGTCACCTGTTGACCTACTGACGTAATACGATTTACATAAATAAATTTATATTTACAAAGGAAATTTTATATCAATCACATAAATAACTGAACCGACACGGCGGAATCGACGTCGTACACTGAGAAATCAACGTCGTGTACCCTAGATCAAGGGACTGATCCCTAGTTTGGGCCCGGGGGACGTAACCCCCGTACCTCGGAATCGGTAACCTGGTGGTCCCTACAGGTATGGTACGATTTACATTTAGTGGGATATATGAACGAGATGCTTCGGTTTGATTCAGAAGGAGGATAGTAAGGAAAATTTGGATCTGAGTCGGGATACTGCGAACAAGAGGACGGTAATAACACTCGAAGCTCCGTAGGACCGTCGAAATTCCTGGTGACACCTTATTTGACACTGTCCGTCTTAAGTTAGAATTATTTTTCGGTCTCACACCCTGAACCGTTTTATATAAACGTAAACACCCGTGTTTCCAATCGTTAGGGTGAGGTGTTGACGAGAAGACTTCATTAGAAAATGATAAAACAAACGTCAAAGAGGAGGTGTGACTTTTCTGTTTGCATTGTTGACTTTTTCTGGTCAATCAGTGTGCCGTCAGACTAGCCTACCGAAGTCAAGTCGGAGATAACCCGAAGCAACAATATTATTTCGACTATTAAATGGGGTGTCGTCTCAGATGTAAATTGAAGAGCAAAGTCTCTGTGTGTAGTGAGATGGGTAATTTTTCCTATTTAGTCGAATCAGGGAACTCAGTCCTGATTAAAAAAAAAAAAAAATTTTTGCAACGTCGTTGACGTCTAGAATACTAAGTTGTTTACGTCACTCCTCGAGTCGAAGTTTCTTGTTCTCACACAGACTGAGTCTCACCTTTGGGAGTGACTCCTCCCACGGGTTCAGAGAGTGACCCGTCCTACGGTCGGGGTACAGTACCTGTCACCTTTTCAGGTGTCACCGTATACTTTGACAGACTACTCCAGTTTACCCCCGACTCCCCGAAAGTAGGTGAGAATGTCCTTACGTCCGGTCTGTCTTAAACACCCTCAGTGTGACTGAGGTCGTGTCTCAGGGAAAGTTAAAGGTAGAACCTTCTGTACGAACCGATGTGTTTTGACTTCCCTGCGACTCTCAACCCGAAAGGGATTGCAGTGTTTTGGTCAATCACCGTCAACAGTGAGGGAAGAGACACACTAGTCCCACAGAATGTGTGACGGAACGTTGTGGTGGACATTTTTGACAAGTGACCAGGCAGAGTTTCGACCGTTGGAAAGAGAGTAAGGTTCGTCCCGGGACCGCTTCTTTTCCTTGAACTTTTTATGTAAGGTCGTCATGTTGCTTACTCTGACAGAACTGGTGAGAAGGGTGTGTGGAAGTGGGAAAAAGTTAGTTATCAAACTCATGACGGGAGTGGTCGCTTTTCAACCCTGTAAAAATATCAATTGACCTTCTGACGCGATAGTAAAATGGAAACTACTAGATCTAAAAAAGGAAGTTTTGACAAAGTAATAAATCCTCGTTTACCGATTACATTTAGGTTTTCTCTCTTCTAAGGACCGAACTCTCTGTCATTTTTGTGGTGATTAAGTAACTTTTCTTCACCCACTATTTGACGATTTTTGGTTGGAAGAATAAAATTCATTTAAGGGTGTCATACAAACCCAAAAGAAAAGGAATTTTTTTTTTTTTTCTTTTTTCCACATGTTGTCTTCTTTTTGGTTAATTCAGTTTTCAATCCTATTTTCACTCAGGGTGAACAGAATTCGGAAACTACTGCTCGGTTAAAAATAAAGTAAGAGTTTTAAAGGTCTCTGGAGTTCTACGATCCATAGACCGGAATCCCTGACGATTATGGGACTGTCTCGTGTGTGATTTGTCACGAATAATACACCGACGTTGAAAGATACACCGAATTGAAAATGTTGTTTAGAGTACTTTTTTCAAAATAACAACAAGAGTGACATGTCTATTCCTTCGACTCCGTTACTTTTTAATTTGACAGATTTCAATTCGTCGACCATTCTGGCTGTCTCTTGCTCTGCCCAACCTACCGTGGTGACTGAGTTACCTGCACTCGAACTCGTTCGAGGCCCTTTATCACTTCCAGTCCCTTAGGACCGCGCGACGTCAGGTGCCCCAATGTCCCTCAGTCTATGCTGAATCGTTGTCTCGTTGTTCACCGTCTTGGTCCCGAGTTTACGCCCGTGAGACCGACGTCTCAGGGAGCTCCTGGACGCCTCGGCCCGACGGAGAGGACGTCTCAGGAGAGACGTGTCGTTTGCTGTCCGTCCCTCCGGTGTCCAGGTGTCACTCTTATTAGGTGGTCTTTGCGAAGAAGACGATACTTTGTCTTAGGTCCGGATGGATTTGTCCTTTGTGTGCGGTGTATTTAACTTCGTTTGGATACAAAAGTTCTACCATCTGAAGGACTCGTGTAAATGGAGAAGAAATGAGGAGCTTACGGTAACCATACTGTCTTTTAAAATTCCTTTTTCTTATTCGGTATTACCATGTTCTGTCGTCTGGTTTCATCATCGTCAATTTTTTACCTAACTACACCTTTTGTCTCGTCTTACTAGTGTTGATTTGTGTCAATATTTTCTCTAGACGACGTCTCTCTTCTTGATCAGAAAGACTCCTTTGTTTTCACGTCGTCTTTATGTTTAGAAATTCAATTTTTCATGTATATGTCTACCCCAAAGACTTAGTAGTGGTCCCCCTAACCATGTTACTACCGGATGCCGTGAGTATAAATTCTTGTTGAGAGAAAGTTGGAGGTGTGTACCCGGAACCCCGGAAAGGTTCTTTGTGTCTCTTTTTCTTTGGGTCGTTTCCGTCGGGGTGGGTCGTGACGTCCTCTCACTTTACGAGGTGCGGATACCGTTTCGGACGGGTACCGTTGACACCCCTGGCGTCGAGCGGAGAGTGGGTATGGGAGGTCCGAGGTTCAACGAACGGACTCTCGTCCCCTCGGGACGTTCCTCGGGGACGATGATCCCTTCTCCGGACCACGACTTTATCATAATGTCTTGAAAACTGCTTTAGAATTAATTGGATTGGGATATAAATCTTTCGTTACCGTGGGGTGAGGTCATGAGAACGGACCTTTTAGGGTACCTACTTCCTCGGATCATCCGACGTCAGGTACCCCAGCGACTCAGTCTCGCTGAAGTGAAAGTGAAAAGTGAAAGTACGTGACCTCTTCCTTTACCGTTGGGTGAGGTCACAAGAACGGACCTCTTAGGGTCCCTGCCCCCTCGGACCACCCGACGGTAGATGCCCCAGCGTGTCTTAGCCTCTGCTGACTTCGCTGAATCGTCGTCGTCGTCGATATAAATCTTTATACTTACCTAGTAGTTCCTACTTTTGTATTTTGAGTTTCTTGATCATACTGTCTATTGTTCAGTTTCAATTGTCTTTTTTTAACTGTAACCCTATTATTGTTTAAGAGTCAATAGATATGGTTTCCTACCAATCTCCGTCATTCTTGGGAGTTTTGATAAACGTCGACCGTGACTTCTACAGAAAAGACAATGTCGTCTAAATAGTGGGTTTCTTGTAAGATGTCCCTGATTATACTTTTATTTGAAAATAAGAGATTCCTATACTCGTGACTCTGGTTTTAGGACCGGCTCGGGATTCAAGGAGTAAAATTCACTGAGACTTGTTTAATGGTCAAAAAACAGAATTAAAAGATCGTATAATTTACCCCTGTTATAAAACAGGGTGAACGGAGACTCTACAAAATTGTTAGTTTTTTCTCTTTCATGGAATTTTTTTGAAAAAAACTTTTCGTTTTTCGTGGCATGTTTACGTGCCACTGTGACAATTGACTTCTGTCCGATGTATCACCCCTCGTCTGTCTTAGGTCGGAAGCCGACCTTCCAAACGCTACCTGTCAGGTGGTGTTTGTCAGTTCCACCGACATGGAGATTGTGTCCGGCCAAATGTCAGTCACCAAGAACTGATGAAAGACCATCAGTGTTACTGCGGTATAACCGGAGAAGTCCTCTTTGACTCCTTTTCCGGAGAAGAAAACACTTGACTAAGTCTCGTTGTGTGACTTAAAACGGCTCAGATGTCATGTGACTTATTTATGACGACCCTGAAGTTGCCAATTTAGTTCCCTGAGTTTTCTTTGTGACGGTCATTAAATCAGGAAAGTCCCGTGACGAGTGGTTCTCTATGGTATGTGCGTTGAGGTTTGTCAGTTCAGTTTGAAATTATATTTCGACTTCTATACCTCTTTCGACTTACTCTGACCGAAAGACCCTTTAGTCTAAATTCATGAATTATGTATGAATTATGTAAATAATTTATTGGTGATATAAGGTTTATGATCTACTTTGTTGGACGATATGATTGTTCAAGTCTGGTATGAGTTTTCTTCGTTTTTGACCATTTTGTCTAAATATTAGTGACCTGTTGTGACTATCCTTGTTAGTGACGATTTGGTCTTACCATTCTATATTTCATACAGTTTTACTATGTGTATATTTAGTGTTGTATTCCTTTTTTCTTCATGAGGCGTCACGAAAAGTCCGACTCCAAAATTATCCCGAGAAGTATTTATAATGATTTGAGTCAATTTTAAACAAAGGATAATTTTTATTCTCTATGATGTCAGTTCATCGACCGGGAACGAACCTAACTAAGTGTGTTTAGTCATTACTTTTAATTTAAATACTTTGTTGACCTTTTTAAGTTTGTGATCGATCTATAAATTACTATATTATTTTATTACCACACCCCAATAATTTTTTTTTTTTTCGGTTTGGTCACTATAAGGAATAGAAAGTCTTTGTCTTTGATTTCACAAACAACGACTTTACTATACTACAGATCCTAAATGTGATGAGATTATACCCCGTCACCCAACGTCATCTGTACTTCCTTCGGACCGGTGCACACACGACTATTGACAACTTCGACCCACGATCTTAGTGTCCTCATCAAGGTAATAAAAGAGATGAAAATATATGTCAACTTTAAAAGTATTATTTTTTTACGAAATTTATATGTTTAGTTTCCATTGAGTAAGAATGGAGACGATCTTAGAAAATAATGTTACAGTCTCTAAAGTTTGTCGAAGTCTCCTTCACCGTAGAAAGCTAACCGTCGATCCCAGAACTCCTCCGGTCCTTCTTCCCAGCACGCACGGTGGACGTCCTCTTCTACACTTTAACGTGACTGGTTTACGTTACGGATTTATAGGTTCAGTAAAAATTAAAAATTAAAGTCCTGAAGTACAAGACGAAATAAAGTGTTTCATTAACTTCATCTAATGTTTTTTATGTTTATAAAATATATCTAATTTGTATTTAATTTGGTGTACAAATTTTTGATCCTGGTCCCTTTTACGTTTACGTTATTTTTTATGGACCTGTTACTCCTTTTGTCCTGTGTTTATGCATCCGTGATGTTTTTTGGTACTTCGACGGTACTCGACGATATACTGGTGTCAAAAGTCGAATCATCGGTTTTGTTTGTCCTTTTGCACGTATCAATAAAGTAAGAATTACTTCTAGGTTGGTCAGGTAAGACTTCCTCTAGTCGGGACCCTAAAGAAACCTTCCTTACTACGATTTCGACTTTTAGGTCATGAAACCGGTGGAGTACGTTTCTCAACTGAGTAACCTTTTCTGAGACTACGACCCTCCCTAACCCCCGTCCTCCTCTTCCCCTGCTGTCTCGTACTCTACCGACCTACCGTAGTGACTGAGCTACGTGCACTTAGACTCACTTGAGGCCCTCAACCACTACCTGTCCCTCCGGACCGTACGACGTTAGGTACCCCAGCGTTTCTGAACCTGTGCTGACTCGCTGACTTGACTTGACTATTCCCCTGGTGGTCTTATATCAGTCGTTTTGGGATTTACACTCTTGAGGTGTCCCATTCACTAGTTCAAAGAAGGTGTTTCACTTTCCTCCTGTCTCTGTCCTTCTCTACTTACCTACCTCCCTGTTGGACACCTAATTCTCTCTGATTCTTCGTGTAGTTAGTTATAGTGTGACTTCATACTTGAAGTAAACTTAGGGTTTAGTTTTTAATTTTACTCTCCCTCCCCTGTATACATATGGATACCGACTGAGTACACCACCAAACTGTCCTTTGTTGTTTTAAGATATTTCTTTAATAGAAAATTAATTTTTTAATTTTTTTATTTTCTTCGAACTCTTTTAAACTTGTTATTAATCTATAAATTCCTATAATCCTTATGATGACAATTAAATTCCGCTATACCATTATAAGACATTAACAGAAATGTTAATGTCAATTTAAAGTGTCTGAAGTTATTTATTGTGAAGAGAATAAAGTAGGTAAAAGATTGTATAGATGATGGTTTTTTATCGGGTTTCAATTCTTAACTCGTTTTCTTTCTTATTCGAATCTGTTATTTGACTATCTTCTGGTCCTTGTTACATGTAAATAAAATTGGTATTTATTTATACAATCGGTGTAATCATTACCATCCTGTATCGATAAGCATTTCACTCCCATTTTATGTCTTAGACGGTTTAGATTGTGTCTCTGAGAGTAGAGAGTATATAAATTGCGTCTTTATAACTAAGAAGACGCACGATTTCATGTCGATAAATGTCACTGCAAATTACACGAAGACTAAATAAAAGAAAGGTGAATATATTTTATCCGTCCTACATTTGGGATTTCTTGGATTATAATAGTGTGACATTCTATAGATAGTTCGAACTATTCACTTGTATCTTCTTTTTTTTTTTTTTCTTTGTGAACCTTTTTGTGGGTTTTTAGGTAATTCTAAATGACTTTTAAAAGGTGGGTAAATATTACTCACTTAGTTGTGGACAAGGTAAGATAGGTTTACTTAAACTCATGGAGAATAATTTTTCTTGTGGATGCTGTAGAATCTTTTCGGTCACCCGGAGTCTTTTGTTTTATATATTTGAGTAATGATGTTAGGAAGATTTGATCGTATTCCTAAAAAGTTTCAAGACTGTGACTAATGTCTCTGTCTTGAGTTGAGGAACTACGTATAATGGTTAATCAATGAAGCAAATCGAGATTAGACGTGTAAACCAACAAGAAGTCAGCGAGTCAGCACAGTCTGAGAGACACTGGGGTACCTGACGTCTCGTAATCCGAAGGGACAAGATGAACATTCATCAAGATGACTAATTTAGATTGAAATTTTTTTATATAGATTTAAAATTGTAAAAATCTTGAAATCTTACAGTTCTTGATTGAGTCGATGATGAAAATCTTCACTTTTAGTTCTAGGTTTCTTTGAGTGTTTAGTGTTTTAAGTCTACTTTAATTGAAAGAATTTTCGTAAAGAAAGGTTAAGATTGTAAGGGAAACTACGGTCTCACTTAGATTATCTGTACTAGAAGAGATTTCGGATTTGTTTAGTACGTACGTACGAGTCAACGAAGTCAACATAGACTGAAAAACGTTGACGTACCTTACATCGGACGGTCCGAGGACACGGGTGTCCTAAGAGGTCCATTCTTTTGACCTCACCCAACGATACGGGAGGAAGTCCCCTAGAAGGGTTGGGTTCCCAGCTTGAGTGCAGAGGACGTAACCGTCCACCTAAGAAATGACGACTCGGTACCCCCTTCGGGTCTGTTTAGTGTCTATACGTATGTATTCTTTTTTCTCACTCGAATAATTTCATACTTTCTATTCTGTTAAGTTTGAATAATTATTCTGTAATATTGAAACTTTACGAGAAAAATATCAAACACGTGATTAGATATTACATATAGTGAATTGTAAATGAAGATTCCCTCGTAGTGAGAGTAAATTTATACATAGTATTGGAACTGTACTTTGACGGTTTTGTGCTCTGTTAGTGTTACTTTCCGTGTCAGTCGTCTCAGATCTTGACCGTATTGCTGAGTAAAGTTTCGCTTTCTGAATTACCTCCGAGACCCTTGTCCACAACTAAGTGAGTATGTGTCCATCTTTTCTCCACTTTGGACTTTTATAAAAAAATTTTTTAATTAACACTTTACTTTTCAACTCTATTCTTTCCGACCCGATCAATCGTGATTCGTTCATTCTTGGTGGATGTGTCGATTAGTTCTTTTCTAATATTTTACAGGATTCTTCAAAACAGTCGTTTCATATATTCTTGGGTTGTATTTGAATAGGTTCTTCTCTAAGATTTCTTCGAGATTTTAAGACGGGGGACTCTATTTTGTTGACTGTTTCTGAAGTATTGAGTACATGACGGAGAGTCAAAAATGGGTAAAAGAATAGATGAATTTTGGGAATGGACCTTAAGCCGACAAAATCCTAATGAATACACCTGTCGGAACCAACGTCTCTATAGGTATGGGTCAAACAGTCGTTATAGAAGAACCCTTGTGATTCCTTATGTACTTTTATCTAGTTATACCTTTGTGTTACTGATTTGGAATTTCATACATTACGACATTGTTGAACATTACCAGAGTACCGCTACGTCTTCTATATTTAGTCATTTGGTTCTTATTCGTATAAAGTTAATGTAAGTCCAGGTGTCGTCTACGTTAAGTCGTAATTATCAAGGGAATGGTCTCAAGATTGGTACCTCGTCTCGATTTCGTGCAAAAAAGTGTACCTCAACCACCATGTCGGACATGAACCCGGGAGGATGTAACTGGAATCGTCAGGTTAGAGGTTGTTAAGGGAAGAGTAAGGGACTTGACAAATCAAAAGGTATGGAAATGGACTTTACGGAAGGGCGGGTTGAACACCGATGGTGGAGGGTGGTTCTAAGATTAATTTTCTATAGAGAAGGTATTTTTATAGGGATTACTGAGGTCCTTCTTTAAGAGAGGGAGGAACCACAAGTGTGTCGAAAGACAAAACTGATGATAACATTGGAGACGTTTTAGGTGTGACTGAACACCGTCTTGTCACCCACCTTGACTCTTTTCTTAAGTCCGCCGGACTCAATACAGTAAATTGAAGATACGTATGCACGAACTACTTCGAGGTCCAGTATTTGTTTGAGGATTCGTGAGTGGATGGTTTTAGGTGAGTGGGTGGTGAGTGAGAATTTTTGGTCCTACCATCCGTCTTAATACTTTTATTTTGAGTTACTGATCCTCTATGTCGTTCAGTTTATTTACATTACTCTATTTCTTTATCTTACGAACCGTGTTTCATTCACTAGTTTTTTATAATTACTACTGACCGCCACCACCAAATCAGTGATTCAGCACAGACCGAGAACGCCGGGGTGCCTGACATCGGGTGGTCTGAGGAGACAGGTACCCCTAAGAGATCCGTTCTTATGACTTCACCCAAGGGTAAAAGAAGAGGTCCCCTAGAAGGGCTGGGTCATTAGTTTGAGTCCAGAGAACGTGACGTCCGCCCAAGAAATGGTAACCTTGATGGTCCCTTCGGGTAATTACTACCATTATTAAGTGATAATTCTCATTTGTTAATAGTGTATAAAATTACGATTGTAAGACTCAAATTTTTAATTGAACTTTTGACTACATAGTAGTCTAATGAGAAAATACAAAAGGTTGTAACCCACTATAAGTAACGTGACAAGATGTTTTAACAGTTCCTGGTCACCAGAGATAAAGTGAATCTTTATTACTTGTCCAAATCTACCTAAAATACGGTGACAGTCAAGACTTCTGAAGACGGAGCGAGAAAACCTTTTCTAAGACTTCTGTGTAAGTCCGTGTCGTCTTTTTTCGAGGACCTGGTGGTGTCGACGTCACCACCCCTTGTCGCCGTCCGTGTGACCCTTATTTGCAAAAAAGGAGGTATTGTACCTCTTTAAAAATTTTATTCTAAATCTCTATTACACTGGTTAGTTGATCCTTTACGTTAAATGTGCTACGTTAGATAAGAGTTTGTCTTGGTCATGACAGACATATTTACTTTTACCGGGGTGTCTGTGTATCGAATGGGTCGATCCATAGACTCACTGAAGATGAAATAACACTACTACCTACTGTTTCCTGTCTCTATTCTTCTTTAAATTTAGTCCATAGGACTTCCCCATCATTACCCCCATATGTCCTACTTTACAAATAGTTACAATTATAAATACACAAAATTTCACGATCTTTTTTTATAGCTCATTTACTTCGAGTATTAAAAATACTTATGATAAGAATATTATTCCAACTTCATCCAAAAATCAAAATTTTCACTCGATTGTATTTTCTTTTATAATGATGAAAATCTTTATATCGTTTTTAGTACTACGATACACTCCATGAATACGAACCCTTTAGTTCCCGACTCAAAATACTTTTCTTCCCGACAATAAGAGTACGTTTTGATCTATATATTCCGAGGCACTACAAATCCAGACGAGTTTTTCATACATTGGTGTTTATAGACATTACAACTGTAAGGATATCCTTTTGACAATGATGCTTAGACTTTGAGAGATCGTGGACTGAAGAGGGTGGGACTTGACACTGTTACATAACTGTACTGGACCCTGTCGACTTACCTGAGGATCGCCCTCAGGTAGTCAGTGTCCGGACCCCACGTCGGTCTGGACCAGACCTTAGGGACCACGTGTCGGTTGACCGACGCACCTCACCTCGTCCAATGGAGTTAATTGACGACACTCTCTGTCTTTGTGGATGAAGTGTCCCGACGGGACTCTCTGCCTTAGAGCCTGTATTTCGGGAAGTGTGGTCTGGGTAAGAGAAACGTCACATCCATGACCAGAGGGGACTCTACGCACCCCGAAACATGAATGTTTCAGTGAAGGGAACGGTGAATGACATTAAATTTTTTTGTTGTGTGAAGGTTTTTTTTATGTAAAGGAATACGCTGAAAGACACACATAGTAAAATGTACTTTAGTAACGACAAGGACTGTCGTATACATATATACCAGGTATATATACTTGTGGCATAAGTTTGGATTACAAGGAAGTGTCAGGCTGGATTCCTTTTTCGTGAGGAGATCTTCACTTTTCCGGTCTAAAACCAGTGTGAAGAGGACGAGACACATACGTGACGGCCCACGAATAAGAGAGTCGGGGTCCGAGGCAGTGGTCACGTCACGGACCGTATATTGTCTACAAGGTATTTATAACAAGTTACTTGCTGAACGATTCGGTCTCTTTGCTGATTCGGTTGATCCAGACCTTCCAGGGAGGGTTGTACTTGTAGGGGTTTTAATGTTTACTAGTTATTTTACTGCACTCTGTCCGGCGTAGCGGCGTGGTTGGGAGGTACATGACCAACACTGAGGGCGATGAAAAGAGGACGTTTAGTTTCAGACTCTTGAAATCCCGACCTTTACTCAGCCCCCCTCGAAAGGACCAACAAAACCAAAAATGGGATGCAGCGATTCGAGTTTGCCTGAACTTAAGAGTTCTTGATATGACACCCGTGGTGTCTTTTCGAGTCGTTTTCTCTTTTTCTTTGATGTTTAACGTGTGTGTAAAGGGAAGGAAGTTTACCAGTTAGACGACCCCGTTCCTCTAAAGGCAGACTAAAACATTATTTTAAGTAAAGGACTAAGTCCGGAAAATACAGTCAAAAAGTTGAGTTTCGTTTACAAACACTTGTACAAGTTTCTGTTTCTTTGTTCAAATTACACCTTGTCAGGTGTTCGGGAGTTGGTCCCGCCGTAGATCGCCCGTGTGGTGTTGACTTAGTTCTGATTTTTAAAATTACATTATTGAGACCAATGCTTTAAGTGGCACTCGGGAGTTGTCACTGTACTTTGAGCTTTTATGTGACAGCAGACAGTAGAGTCTATGATCAAATCAGGAAGTGCGAAAAGACACTGATTCATTTCTTTAGAAGCAAAGACATAGTCTTTAATATGTTAGAGATTCATTGTTTTCAATAAGGAGGTCTCGAACCTTTAAAACATTCAGAATTATTTGAGTACATTTCGTAGTGTCTTGTTCCTTAGACCTCTCAATTTTCTTTTGGTAGTCGTCCTGTCTTTTGTGCACATGTTGTATGGTCTCGTTTGCATTCGCGAAGCCACTTCGGCCGTCGACGGTACAGGACAGAGTCCTCAAGACACTCAAATAAATCCCCTTTGACCCCCTCTCTTTAGTAAAGTACAGTTGTTTTAAAGGGTGAATTTTTGTTTTAATATTTTGAACGGTAAATTTCCTTTGACGGGAAGGTTGGATTATACAAGATCAGGGTAGTAATGACACGATGGAGTGGTAGGGGAGGGGTGGTGGGGTGGTGGGGAGGAATCTCCATTTTTGGGAGGGAGAGAGAGGGGGTGTGTGGTAAGACGGAAGTCCGGGTCCTAGTCTTTTACTTGGAGGATGAATCTCTACGTTCCTCCCGAGGTTTGAGTTTTGGACAGAAAGAAGTTTCTCGGTCAGTAGTGTCCAAAAATTGCATGAGATTAGTTACCCCGTAGACAAAACATAGGAGAGGTGTCGTTTACGGAGAGTCTCGTTTCGTACAGGTTCTGACGAATTAAGGATCCGAGACAAAGAGAGGTTCGGAAGGACCGTAAGTTATTAGTCAAAGATTGTTATTCCTCACAAATGAATTCCCACGTTAGAATGAACTAATCGATACCACATGCAAAAGCCGTCTCAGTAGACTTACAACAATATAGGCATTCGTTATCGACGCAGAAGATACTATAGTGTCCGCACCTATTACAGTCGAGACCAGCCTCCCTAAAGTTGGAGCTAGACTAAGGGTAGCGGATACTGAAGGCTGAAATTTGTGTAGGACCAGTCCTCGAACCGTTCTAAAAGACCTCAAAGAGACTTTGTCCTTGCATGTTTGGTATTTACAGTAACCTAATAAATTTTGCACAAATATAAACCAAAATTTTATACGATGATGGACTTTGTCATTAGACAGAAACACTTAAGGTTTTCTGGGGGCTGTAGGATTGACTCCAAGACAGTAGTGAATTGAAAGAGACTTCCCTGACTTTTTGGAGAGATTCGTAAGTAAGTCCTTTTTAATTCGTCAGTACACACGTGAACTAAGAACTTAAGTTGTCATTTATTTATTTACTTCGTACGTCTCACATGGACTAGGGTTGAAAAAACAATTAATCCAGTCGAGAGTGGTAGAGGAAAGCTATTCGGTCAAGGATTCTCTCTCTTTCTCAACCTCTTCGAATTTAGTGAAGACGGTCTGTGTCGGAATCGAAGAAAGATTAAGTTAAACAACAACAACGTCAAAGTAATGGCGAGGGGGGTTCGTTGACGGTAATCTCGGTCTGTAGTTTTCATTTGATCCATAAAGTCTTGTACTCAACGATGTAATATAAACATTTACTTGTAAGATAACTATAAGCATCTGTTGGTCTTGGAATCTTTACAATGTTTTACGGTTTGCACAAAACGAAAATATACCAGTTAGTGGTAAAAGGAGTCGTTTTATGACCACGTAATGTAGTAAAGATGTGACGAATGTTTAGGACGACTTCTGAAAGTTAAAGTGGAGTACGTTCATCCACAAATACTGGTTTTTTCTTATTAAGTACATAACGTGACATGATAGGTCGTATGATTTAGGTTCTCATGATACTTCAGTAAGGAGAAAAAAAAAAATTCCCCCCCTTTACCTTGGTCCGAGGTCAGGCTCGATAGTTACACGAGGTCCTCGGTCGGCCGGACCCTCGTAGACTACTTGATCAGGAGTGAGAGGAAGTTTGTCATGTGTTGAGATGGAACACTCTGTCCTTGTGTGTGTGTATTTTAGGTCCGAAATGGATACTCATAAAGAATAGTGACTTAATAAGAGTCTTCAAATTGACGGGGATCGTTTTCCCGGTATTTAAATTATGGACAAACCTGAGTCCATTCCTGTCACCCGGTCTCAAGACGATTAGTTTTACGGCAAGAGTCTAATCCCAACGGTCCCCCTTCCGACTTCCCTTCCCTATCAATCCCTCAAACCCTGCCTACACATGTGTGATGACATAAATTTTACCTATCGGTTGTTCCTGGATGTCATATCGTGTGTCTTGAGACGAGTGACAATACCCCGTCGGACCTACCCTCCCCTCAAACCCCCTCTTACCTATGTACATATACATACCGACTCAGGGAAACGACAAGTGGACTTTGATGGTGTTGTAACGAACGATTAACCGATATGGGGTTATGTTTTAAAAGATTTTTTACGTCAAGACTCTCGTCTTCGTAGTAATGTTGGGCTCACATTGGTGGTGATCCATTTCTTTAGGTTCGATCCGACGACCCACTGTTCTGTGAACTGGACAAGCGGGGTGACGGTTCTTCGTTGTACTTTCTCTCCGGTTGGGTCCAACAGGTCGACGGTTCGGATGGCTGGTCGACTTCCTCGAACCGTCCCTGCTCGGATCCTCTGATGGGTCGACTGGTGTCTTGGTACTATGTTTGTTTATTAAGAACAGAATTCAGTCATTTAGAACCCCATCAATGTATTTTTTCCGATTGACCATTGTCATTGATTTTAGTTAATTCTTTTGTTTTTTATCGATGTCGGGTTTTAAAGTCAATACGAAGGGATCACCGAGTCTGTCATTTCTTAGATGGACGGTTACGTCCTCTGGGTCCAAGTTAGGGACCCAGTCCTTCTAAGGGGACCTCTTACCGTTGCGTGAGACCATAACGGACCTCTTCGGTTACCTGTCTCCTCGGGTCACCCGATGTCAGGTAAGCCAGCGTTTCTCAGTCTGTACTGACTCACTGATTATAAAAGAAAGATGTCAATATGTAAACAAAACTTAATATTATTTATGAGATCTTATTATATACTACGGTTTATGATTACAAAAGTCCTTCCCTTTCCAAAACTAGAACCGTCCAAAGTAGATGAGATTTTTGGTAGACTTATCGTCTTTAATAAGACCCGAGACTGAGTGGAGTATTCATTGTCTCCTTAACACTTTTAAGGTTTCTATTTCTCGAGTAGTTTCTTACCGGAGTGACTTAGTCTGTGATTTTCTTACACAATCTCACCGGTGGGACACATACGTTTCGATAGAACCCCCTTTCTTCGAGTCAACAAATTCTTACGATCAAATTTAAAAAATAGTTCTAGGGTATAGAAGTGTCATTAACACGAATGATCATTTAATCAAAATAATTGTGTAGATCTACATTAAAATAATCAATGTCACTACCGGAAAGCGTTGACCATTTAGTTTACACTTATCTGATTCAAACTTTCCGACTCATTGGAAGTCAAGTCAACGAGTCGACACAGGCTGAGAAACGTTAGGGTACCTGACATTGTGTGGTCCGAAGGGACAGGTAGTAGTTGAAGGTCTCGAACAAGTTTAAGTACAGATAGTTCAGCCATATTGGAATTTTCCCCACTTTGATATTTAATGCGTCAATGGATCAACTATTCCCATATTTGGTGTCCTTAATGTCATATATTGAGGACACTATATTGCCTCACACAGTCCTCACTTCACACGATATTTTATCACAACCCTGACAGTTCGAATTTAGAATCGAGATGGTGATCATTATTCCGTCCGTTCGGTGATCGAGGTGGTTATCATTATCCGTTCGTTCGATAAATTGTAGAGTTCCAGTTCCCGGATTATCACCGTGGGTTGGAATATCCCAATTACACTTCTAATTCCGGTGCACTACGTGTACCGTAGTGCGGACCGTACATCCACCCATCTACCTGAGTATCTTTCTGGTGTTCGTCAGATATCGATAATAATAACGACAATGACAACGGTTTCAGTAGTGGTAGTTCAGTGAAGATATGAATGACCTTTCCATACATTAAAAGGTAATCCTTTTTGCTGGAGTCGACGAAGTTGGGACTTTTGTTTTTATTTCTGTCTTTATCTTAATTTTATTTTTGTTTTTGGATTCCCCCCTTTTTTCTCGGTATGTAAGATCCTTACACACTCCAATTGTGTTGCAAGGGAACCAGATGTTGACATCTTAGTTGTGTCAGATAAGCACAGGGTGTGACGACAGATCTAATTAGGAGGGTTCTGGGTTGTAATGATAAGATAAAGGACACCGAGAACACAGAGAGGAACTAGTCATATAGAGGGTCAGGACGGTTCGTGTGTAGGAGCTACTTGAGGGACGACTATGACTATATGTGCAAGGTCCGAAATGGTCTCAGTACAACAATATGTTCCTTTCGACTGCCTGTGTTGGTGATTTTACGTTTAGTTGAATTTTTTTTTTTCTACAATCGTATGTCATTCCCGGTGTATCCAAACCCTTCATTAAAAAATATATTTTTGAATCGGAACCTTGTTTATGTCATCAGAATGACCATATATTCTATGTTACAAAACGAAAATATATACTAAGAGAAACAAGTCGACAAGGAAAACGATAAGGAGGTACAAATATAAGAGTTTAGGTCACTAGGAATGTTTTTCGGACAGTGACGGAGATTCTCCAGACGAGTCGATCGTCGTTACACGGGAATGTTTGTCGGTCTTGTAGTGACTTTGAAAAATTTCATGAATGGTGGAAAATGTAATAATTAAGTACAGAATCGAGGGGTTTCTCTAATACATAAGGTTAATGTCCTTAATATAAAAAATATAAATATCAATCGTATTCTGAGATCACGAGACTGAAGTCTTGTTGTCCGGTACTAACTGTTTTTATGGTTTACTTGAATGCATTTGACTAAGAGTGTTATAAGTGACTTGTACCATTGTTACTGTAGTTCTTGATAAAAACGGACGTTTCCTTTTTTTATTTTATAATACCATTGTGTACTTTTAGGAGAGAAGGGAGTTTACCTTTACTTAATTATAAATTATATTAAATCAGAGGTTTATATATTTTTACCTGGATGTATGTGTTTAAAATTTCTTTCTTTACCTTATTTTTGACTCGAACTTACCCGGACTGGAATAACAGTCCACAAGACGTAAATACTTCAAGAGACTCTCAATGTTAGGTACTGGCTCTGTTTAGTAAATAAACGGGGTGGGAGGAGGGAACCCAAGTGGTCTAAAGTTCTTCTGTCTACCGATTGCTGTCGTCATTTGGAATAGTCAGGGTATTCGGAGACGTCGGTCTGTGGTCTAGGGACCGGGTTAGTGAATGGTAGTCAGACTAAACCCTGTTCAATGAATGACAGTGACATGGAATCAGACAGACAATTCATCTGTATTCTTTTCAAGGGTGTAGTAAACCAATTGTACTTCTAATGCTCACACACACACACACNGTCATTTGGAATAGTCAGGGTATTCGGAGACGTCGGTCTGTGGTCTAGGGACCGGGTTAGTGAATGGTAGTCAGACTAAACCCTGTTCAATGAATGACAGTGACATGGAATCAGACAGACAATTCATCTGTATTCTTTTCAAGGGTGCAGTAAACCAATTGTACTTCTAATGCTCACACACACACACACACACACTCTCTCTCTCTCTCTCTCTCTCTCTCTCTCTCTCTCTCTCTCTCTCTCACACTCTCTCTCTCACTCTCTCACTCTCTCACTCTCTCTCTCTCTCTCTCTCTCTCCTCTCTCTCACACACACATTTTATGTATCTTGTTACGAACCGTGTATCACTACCGGGATAACTAAACAAGTAAAAATTTTATTTTCTTTACGAATCCCTTTTTGTGTCATTAGAATGACCATATGTACGAAACGAAAAAATATATAAAGTGTGAATATATGTTTGAAGTCCTTTCTATTGGTTCCAGACGATTACATGTTTAAAATTTTTCAAAAATTGTCCTTGTCCATAATATATAATGGACTGTGATAAAGACCTACATGTAAACCATACGGTATGGTACGATTCAGTAAATTCAGTACAGACAGGGACACGCTGGGATACCTGACATCAGAAGGTCCGAGGAGACAGGTACCCTGAGAGACCCGTTCCTATGACCTCACCCAACGGTACGTGAGGAGGTCGCTGTAAACTATATATTTTCAATATTGGTAAGTTCAGATGGAAAGAATTAGACGAAGTGATGGTGGATTGAGATGCGGAATGAATCGTGCACCTTTCTTTAGAATACGATATCTTTTATCGACAGTACTAGGTTAGATTATACACCACTACTTTTCACACTTACTGATCATAAGACATAAAAGATTTATATAAACACGCACACATTTGAGAAATAGTCAAACGATTTATTCTGAAATATCGGTCGACCAGGAATAAAAAAAAAAATGGTTCATGTGTTTTCATGTTTTAATCCTAAGTTTAATTCGGTTGATTCTACTTGAGGAATATTTCTGCCGTAATGTTACACCTAGGGTAAGAGTTAAAATGACAAAATTACATACACCGATTAAGAGAGTGTTTCTACTACTCAAGGAACTTTAGTTCTTGTTCATTGAGTAACAATTTAAGTACCGTAGCCTCTTTCTCTCATCCACGAGTGATTTGTAAACAGTTAACTTACTTTCGTGGTATTGGTTCCCCGAAGGGTCCATCGTGATCACCCACTTCTTGAGCGGACGGTTACGTCCTCTACATTCTCTACGACCAAACTAAGGACCCAACCGTTCTAGGGGACTTCCTCCCTTGTCGTTAGGTGAGGTCACAAGAACGGACCTCTTAGGGTACCTGTCTCCTCGGACCACCCGACCTCAGGTATCCCAGCGTTTCTCATCCTGTACTGACTTCACTGAATCGTGTGTGATGTTGGTTTCATGTCTTGTGTTCGTGGAAAGAGTAAAAGATTTAAAGATTTTATGTCGGGGTAAATTTTTTATTTGTTTAAAATTTCAAGTCAGTGTACCAGAACCGAGTCTCCATTCTTAGATAGAACTGTCTTGTTTTTATTTTATTTTCAAAATAAATGGAATCACTTCAGTCAAGGACACGTGAGTTATTTATGTAAAAAGCACAAATGACAATAAAACCTTACCAAAGGACGTTGTTTGTGTTTTGTCGTTGTTGTTTCGTTAGTCAAAGTCTTTATTTCCACGTGATTTCTTGAGATGTTTATGTTCGACTGTGGAGTCTCCATTCCTCTATATATTGAAAATAAGATTAGAGGGTAATATTCGACCTCTTATTTCTGTTTTATTTTTTGTTACAAGTTTTTCCGAAATGTCTCACGTAATGTGTCATACGACGAATTGTCTTCGGTGGAGCAGAGTAAACGTAGTATTGTGATTCTGTCCCGACGTCCGTCCTGTTCATTCTAAGTTGCTAATTCGAGTGACGGGTCCTAGTGTTCGATAATTTGTTGTTCCGATTCTAAACCCGGACCTAGACCGAGTGAGGTCTCGGGTGCTACTCATGATCTCAGGTTCTATACCTCCTCCTTCAAAGAGGAAAGGTAACACTTCGTTGATTTGGGGGAAGAGTGGAGGTCTTTCCGTTTGTAGATGTCGAAACTGTCGTGATTTAAAGCATTTATGTAAGTTCAACGAAGAGTTGTTTTCGAAGTCTTTCTTTAATTCTCCCATTTAAAGTCAAGACTTTAAAATTAAACATTTTGTCGTCCGGTTCGTCTTAAGGTGAATTACTTTACTAATGTCCGATTTTGGTTTTATAGCTGTGGAAAACCTTCTTGTCTTAGATCTCTTGATCGTGGTCTTGTATAAATATTTGAATCGAAAAGGGAAGAGGTCCACTAGGAGGGTTGGAGCCCTAGTTTCGCCCCAGAGGACGTAACGTCCACCTAAGAAATGGTCGACTCAGTGGTTCCTTCAGGTTCTTATGACCTCACCCATCGGATAGGGAAGAGGTCGTCTAGAAGGACTGGGTCCTTAGTTTGAACCGATAGGACGTAACTTCCTCCTAAGAAATGGTTGACTCGATAGTTCCTTCGGAATATTCATCCATATGTAAATACTTGATATATTTTTAGTGGTCATTTTATAACTTTTTTACTTTTCTTGATAATGTTATTTTAGGTGTTTTCTGGAGTCTAAGAGTCTGACTCAGAAGACTGACTAAGTCGGTTCTGTTAACTCTTAAGGTGTCTTTAAGATTTCTAATTCTTCCTTTATCGTTTTGCGGATACCATGAATTCTTTATTGAGTGGTAACTACTAACCTCCGTACCTTTCCTGCTGTGGTAACGATAGTATCTATTGACCCATGTCTCCAAATAAAAGTTAATATACATTTATTACAAATTCGACCAACAGTCAGACTTTTTTTTAATTCTGTTTGTTTTAATTGAATAAAGATAGTCATATTAATCAAATGTATGTACGGATCGTATTTTTCCCCCCTCCCAGTCTTTTTATTGTTTTGTACGGGGTTTCAAAATTTACATACTATAAAAGATTATATTTCATTACAGAGTCTTAGAAGTATGTCGGAGTAGAGGATGACTCCTTTCTACTTAACAACAAATCAGCGATTCAGTATAGGTTGAGAAAACAACTGGAGTACCTGAGACCCAGGTGGTCCGAGGAGACAGGTTCCCTAAAGGGTCCGTTCGTATGACCTGACCCAGCGGTAAGGGAAGAGGTCCTCTAGAGAGGTTAGGTCCCTAGTTTGGGTACAGAGGACGTGATCGTCCGCCTAAGAAATGGTGACTCCTTTCTACTCTGGTGTTGATAAAAAGTTCTGAGTTTTGTCTAAACGTCTCATTCGGACTTAGTGGAATTCGTTTTCTGTTTGGTATGTTTTGATAAATCTATTTGTCCTTCTTTTAGGAACGTTTAGTCCGGTTATTATTGTCGACGAAAAGGGTTTTCTATGGATGGAGAAGATGATAAACAATTTACGTCAAATTTCACTGTTGACTTAAGTAAAAGTGACGACCTGAGACTTCACGATTAGTACCTTCCGTCCGTGAAACGTTATCACGTAGTGTGTGTGTGTGTGTGTGTGTGTGTGTGTGTTAGATCGATTAGAATAACACGGAATATAAACGTGCTCAAGATTAATATGTATTTATACTTATAATGTCACGTCATCCTGGATGCATTCACCAAGAGCTAGGATCCATATGTAATGTTTATAGCTCTCTTAAATTTTTTCATTATTATTTTGATCTCGGTTTTTTTTTGATCTCGGTCTTGAGTGAGATCTAGTTTACTTGGTCATAGAGACCCAACCTCGGGTCTGTGACAATAAAAAAAGTTTTCGTGAGTACTGTAGTGGGATTAATATTGAACTAAAACCTCCTTAAAGTACTAAATGCGTTTCTATTTTGTTGGAAATGGAACATATACAAGTAGTCAAGTGTCCGACATATGAGAAATGAGAATAAATCTCCGAACTTAAACTATAGTCTTCCAAAGAAACGTCACATTCATTTACCTGGACTGTCTCACAGGTTTAGTACCCATGGTTATCGTTGGTTCCGAGAAAAGGATTTACACCTCTCCCCCTCTCTCACACTCTTTTTCTTTTCTCTAAACTTCTAGAGTTTTGAATTCTGATGTCCAAAAATTTTTAATAAACATCTGTTAAGGAATTTTATCAGACAATGATATACTGTGGAAATGTTGGTAATTTTTATATTCTTTAATATTTCGATGACTTTTGCATAATAAAATCATCGACTTTAAGGAAGATGGTCAAAAGGGTTCATGATACAATAATAATTATCCTGTAATTGTATGGGAAATGGAAAAAAATTAGTATAAAGGGAAATAGATAAAGGAGATTACAGGAGTTCATTTGTATTTACAAAATAATTCAATCTTATTTGGTGGGTTTTTGAGGACAAAAAAACCGAAAAGATATAAAAGGATTTAAAGGACAGTGTATCGATATACCGAAATAATTACCTTTAATTAAAATTCTTGACTCTTAATGAAAATTTTGACTTATTCCTTTAAAGTTCTCGATAATTAAAGTAAACAAGATTCCTAAATTCCATTAAAATCCTTGAATTTCTATATATCATCCGTTCTTTCTTTGTCTTCATCCTTATATTTCACCTCGGTCCTTGTTACGGTTATGATTTAATCTTTGAGTTCCGGATGTCAGAATAGTGTCTTCTAATGTTTAAAGTGAGATTCGAAATGTTGTCTGTTAGGTTTTTCTCTTTGGGTTTAGTCTTAAATACTATAAGAATTCTTCCGAAGTTTACACAAAATCTGATACATCCAGATTTGATTTATAGTTTACCTATTTTAGTAATCAATAGTTCCTTACACAACTCAAGTGTAATGTACTTGATACTTTATCGAAACTTTAAAATAACTTTGTTTAAAACAAGGTAGAGTTTAATTGTGTCGTAATATGTAGTTGATTGACTTATTTAGAAAACAAGCTAGAGATTCTGTCCACTGATCCTAAAATTACCCACTGAACTTGTCTCGACAACTGTTCGGATCTCCCTCACAATGACATGAGTTACTCAATGTACAAATATACGATCGTAGTCTACACACGTACGAGTCAACTCAGGTTGAGAAACGTTGGGGTACCTGACATCGGACGGTCCGAGGAGACAAGTACTCTATAGGGTCAGTTCTTATGACCTTACCCATCGGTAAGGGAAGAGGTCCCCTAGAAAGGTTGGGTCACTAACTTGGACGCAGAGACCGTAGTCATCCACCTAAGAAATGGTGACGTGGTGGACTCTTCAGTCGTGTCCATCTTTATATGGGTACCGGACGTTGTCTTTGGTGAGGAGTCTCTTTTACTTGTTTTAGTTTTCGGAGATGGTATTGTTCAATAAGACATGTGTTAGTCTTTCGTCACGTATACTTTTGTCCCTTTGTGTTGTATGAGGGTTGTTTGGTTGGGTATTTTGAGTCACGATTTCTACTGGACCTAAAAGTTTAGTGGTGTCTAAAAATTTTATGATGATGGTGATGGTTTTTTCGATGATGTTACCAGGTCATTCAAATCTATTTAGTTGTTGACTATTTGGGTACTCATTCTTTTAGGTACAAAAGAACCTGTAATTACAACCAAAAAATTAGACTTTTGTCATAGAGTTTTCACAGCGATTTAAAGTTGAAGTTCGGTTAGTGTTTTTTTAAGACCTACCTAGTCTCTCGATACGTAAAACTTTTTGTGTCTCGTTTGTATCCATGTATGTGTGTATATATATGTGTTTTTCCTTGGTATTTGTAATAAGTCTCTTTTGTGTCTACTTGTTGCGAATTAATTTTGACACCTCGTCCTGTAGGGAAATCTGTGTTTTGTGTTTTCAGTATATCCTTCTGACTATTTATAACTGATATGGGTTTAACATTTGAAATATGTTAGTTTTCTGGGGTATTCAGTTTTCTGTGACTCTCTTTTCCAGATGATGTATCCATTTCTTTTTCCTAATTATAGGGGGTTTATTTTTCTATACTTTTGATTTTTATCTTTAGTTCTAAGATGAATAATATGACCGTTTTTAAAACCATTTCAGAACGACACTTTTTCGTCACTGACTTTCTTGGGTTGCTTTTTTTCTCTTTGAAACAATTTTTCCTTGGTTTCTCTAAGATCTCTCTATTTGTTATTTTATTAACTTCATTTTTCAAACGACCTATGAAGGTCCTCATTGTCTCTGATCTGACTGAGAGAACGGACTGTGTTAGTGTTTTCTCCCTTCTGTTCCGGCCGTGACCTGGAGTCCACTACTTCCTGTCCTTTCTCTATTCCCTCTACTCTCTGTCCTTTGTCCATTCCATTCGGGATACTGACGGGTCGACTGACGGACCTCCCTGAAGTTCAGTGTTCCGTCCTTTCCCCCAGTCCGTCCTCGGGTCACTTGAGGGCTTCAACCTCTCTGTGTCGACTCTCGGTTCTCTCTGGTTCGACCGCCGGTCTCCAGGGGTGTGTCTCATGATCTCTACTGTCTCGATGTGTCTCTCGAGACGCTACACGTCTCCCGGGGAGTTCTTGAACGACTCACAGTCAGTCCCACTCGTACACTCCTTGGTGGGTTCCGTCCCCTTTCCTGGTAGGTTGCGTCTGGCTTTTGGGGCAGGAAGTGTCCCGGTGCCTACTTCATCCTTGTGCCAGAACGGAGTCATCATTCCTGATTGATCGGGATGTGTTAGTTGTTTTTGTCTTTGTGTGTGTGTTCGTCTCTTTTTAGGCGCTTTGGTTTTCGATCGAGACACTTTTGACTGTGTGTTTCTATGGGTGATTTCGTTGCCTATTTTGAAGATCGATGTGACTAGTTTCCCCTTTCTCTTCTGTGTCCGTATTTTCTCCGCTATACCTATGTCTATGACATCGATAATTTCCTATTATTCCCTTCTAGTTGTTGAAAGTACGGTTATTTTCAAATGATATTTAGTGAATATTAAATTCACTTTACTAATATAGAGAACTTTTTGTGTTTAATCCTAAATGACTGAGACCGTATAGTCTCATAATCCTATATTAAATATTGAGGGGAATCTTTTTCGAGTACTAAAGGTCTTTATGACGTATTTTGTGTTGAATTTCGACTTAATTCATTCCTTTATTGAATGTTAAATCTAATTTTTTAGTCTAAGAAGTTTACTGGTCTTGTCTATTGTCCCGAGTTCATGAATGATCGATATAATTACGGATAGTCTTTAGGAGATAGAACAGGATATACCACTTTGATATAAATTCAAGAATAACAAAACGAATTCTCACTGTATAAAAGCTCTAAAATATTTTGTTGAACCTTATTTACAATAAGTCTTAGAATCTTTTTCGAAGAAGATGGTACATGAGCTTTTACAAAGTTCTTTTCTTTGACACACTTGAATTGGTGTCCACAAAATAAAAATTTTATGAAAAGTGTGGTCGTCTTTTGTGGGTTCTAGAGGAGGGTTGGGACACAGGTCGGGTAGGGAACGTGTGTTTGGAGAAAATCAAAGGTGTCAAATGGTTTAACGTTAGTGACGTTAATGATTTTTTATTCTTAAAAAAGGAAAATATAAGTTCTGTATACTTCCATAATTAGTATGGAAACTAATCATACTCCATTGAATACAACGATATAAAATCCTGGTGTATATTTTTGAACCATACAATCGGTTTCTGACTACAAAAGATAGTCATTGAAAATAATGCTAAAAACTTTTTGACTGTAAATCAAGTTCCTGGGGGTGACAATGGAAGAAACTGGAAATCCTCAACTCCTTAATTTGACTAGACTTCTAGTAGTGTGATTTCCCTCGACATACCCTTTACTACATACCGTTACAGTTTCTGTCTTATTCTTTTAAGTCAATAAATTTTTAGAGTTTTCTCTTTTGTGTCAATTTTTTAGATTTTCCATGGACGAGAAACCTTCTTTTCAATATTGTTTGGATCTGTCGTATGATTTTTCGAAACGGTGGTTTCCAGGTATATCAGTTTCGATACCAAAAAGGTCATCAGTACATACCTATACTCTTTCACTTTCAGCAAGTCAGTCCAGACTGAGAAACTCTGGGGTACATGATTTGTCAGGTACCATAAGAGGTCCGGTCTTATCCTCACCCATCGGAAAGGGAAGAGGTCTCCAAGAAGGGTTGGCTCCCTAGTTTGTGTCCATAGGATGTAACGTCCACCTAAGATATGGACGACTCGGTGTACCTTTCAGGTACCTATACTCTCAACCTGATATTTCTTCGACTTGTGGCTTCTTAACTACGAAAACTTGACACCACAACCTCTTCTGAGAACTCTCAGGGAACCTGACGTTTCTCTAGGTTGGTTAGTAAGGATTTCCTTTAGTTGGGACTTATAAGTAACCTTCCTGACTACGACTCCGACTTCTAGGTTATGAAACCAGTGTACTACTCTTCTCGACTGAGTAATCTTTTCTGGGACTGTGACCCTTTCTATCTTTCGTCCTCTTCTTCCCCTCCTGTCTCCTACTCTACCAACCTACCGTAGTGGTTGAGTTAGTTGTACTCAAACTCGTTCGAGACCCTCTACCACACCTAACGGTAAGGGAAGAGGTTCCTTAGGAGAGTTGAGTCTCTAGTTTGACTCCAGAGAGTGTGACGTCCATCTAAGAAATGGTAGACTCGGTGTACCTTCGGGAGTTTAAATTTGAATGAATTTAAATTTAAAGTCATTTGAAACAATAAGAGTGTATAAAAATAAAATCTTTTTTTAAAAAATTTCAGACGCCCCCAGTCCCCTTCTTTCCTTTCTCCCTCCTTTTCTCCTTCTCTCTTCCCCTCCCTTCCTCCTCTTTCTCCCTCTTCGTTGGTTCTTTCTCTATGTAAGTGTTTGGACGTTTACAAGACTACATTAAAGAGGACTTCAAGTTACTTCGACAGTATAGATAGAAAACATTTGAAATACAAAGCCTCTTGGCGACGTTGTCGCATGCCCGCATAAAATCGACAGACTTTAAGTAAAATAGTCATCTCTACCATTTATACTTCCGAAAAGAAACATTATTGTAGAACATTATCTTCCAGTCGACAGTGTTTAAAAATAAGTTAGTTGTCATTTTGTGTCACCACTATTCTCTCCTTCAGTGACAGGAGTACCTTAAATGTAAAGTCGTTCTAGAGACTTTTAAATGACTTAATAACTAATTTTTTTAGTTGGAAAGTTCATCAAACGAGTATTATAAAGATGGTTTTGTCTGAAAGGGGTTCTCTAAAAGAAAGATTTACAATAATTGTATGGTGTTAAATTTATTAATAGAGTTTTCATAAAAATTCGTTTATAAACCTACAATAAAAGGTTTTAATAAGTGTCTTTTGTCTACGACAGGGAAAGTGAAAAACCATTTTTGTTTTACTGTCAAAAAGTCTCGATCTCCAATTTATATGTTACTGGTTTCTTTTGATGTAAACCGTCTTCCCAGTCGAGACAGGGTGGAATCTCTATATATGTGTATTCCCTACAAAAATTTACTTTTTATTCTTAACTAGGAATAATGGAGAAGACACTACTAGTTGAAGACCTGAAGAGGAAATCCGTAATGGGCAAATATGTAGCCTCAGAAATAGGATTTTATAATTTTATTTACACAAGTAATGATTAGTTTTGTAAACTTTGATTAAATAAGACACATATCTTTCATATGTTTTACGTGTCTTCATCCTGTTATCCAATTTCAATGTCGTTTAGTTTAAACCCGACTCATAAATTTTTATTTTAGGATTGTTTATAAGATTGTAAAGATCAACAAATTTTTACCCGATGCTACGGAGCACCATTACGTATAATGGTAGTGACCTAGAGTCCTCTGATCTTTTGGAAATTAATTCGTTTGACATACCTCCGTAAATTTGTAGTCGACTCCCCGACCTAATTTATTGGAAATTGAAAATAAGGTTGGTACTCTCAAACTTGAAGAGTCTTTTTGTCTCGAAGAATGTTTGTGTCTACCAGACCGGGGTGGACCTGGATTACTTAGTCCTATAAGTTCTCTTTCCGGACCATTTACCATGTAAGACTTCCATCAAGTCCACTAACAATATAGTCCGCTCCCACCCTTAGTAACTAAATTGTCACGAAAAGTTTGGAGTTCCACGGATGTTAGTTGACCACTTAAACAATTTCGTATATAAGACTAAGTTCTCCAGAACCCATCTTCGTCTAAGACGTCAAGATTGTCCAAAGGTCCACAATGTCTACGACCAGGAACCAGGTGTGAAGTCCATCGTTTCCAAAATTCAGTAAAAGGATTAAAAGAGAGTAGTATTTTTAGTATACTCCACGGACAATTTAAGGATAGTCCGTCCAAACCCTTTGTGTTACATTCCTCTGATAGGGACTGGGATTTTATATTTGTAGACCTGAAGGGACCACCATGTCACCTATTCTTAGACGGACGGTTACGTTCCCTTGTACCCAAGCTAGGGACTAGACCCTGCTAAGGTGTACAGAACCACGTTAAGTCGGGTACCCGGTGTTGATGACTTCGGGCATGCGGACACGAGATGTTGTTCTCTGCCACCACCACGAAATCAACGATTCAGGACAGACTGAGAACGCTGGGTTCTTGACATCGGGTGGTCCGAGGAGACAGGTATCCTAAAGGGTCTATTCCTATAGCCTTACCCAACGGTAAAGGAAGAGGTCCTATAGAAGGGTTGGGTTTCTAGTTTGGGCGTAGAGTACTTTTCGGTGGTGTTACCCGTCGGAAGTATGGTGTTGATCTCTCATCAGGGGTTAGAGGTACAGATCTCCTTTCGGACACTTGTCGTTGCTTCTGGGTTTCGTTGGTTTCTTATTTTTTATTTGTAGACTAACAGTACGTCTCTTCGTTGACCCAGTTAGGAGTTTAAAATTGGTAGAATAATTGGTTTACGGAATAATAGTGGGAAAGTGGTTGTGGACAGAGAGTAGACTGCCGGAGTATCAAAGTTTCAGATCGGATAGTCGGACTCCGAGTATAAGAAAACGTAGACTGTTCTATTACCCATTCATTAGTTTTTTATTAATAAAAAAAGGTACAGGTAATAAATAAATTAACCTCCGATTAATGAAATGTTATAACACCACCAAAGACTGTATGTAAGTGTAGTTAGTCGGTACCCATATGGACACAAGGGGTAGGACTGGGAGGGAAGGTAGAGGGAGGGGTAGGGTAGGGAGTCCCAGTAGGGTCACGTGGTCGGGACTCGTGGGACAGAGTACGTAGTTTAGACCTGACCGCTAGATAAAGTGTATACTATTATATGTACAAAGTTACGATAAGAGAGTTTAGTAGGGTGGGAGTGGAAAAGGGTGTCTCAGGTTGTCAGACAAGAAATATTAATAAAAACTATCGAAATGACAAAGTGGAGAAAAATTGAAATGTATAAGTAGTAAAAGATATGTATAATGTACTTCTCAGCCTTCCCCTGAACTTTTATAAGAAGCAATATTTAATGTTCGAACTTTGATTTCTTGAACGGGTGTCGGCAGTACTCTAGAAGTCAAAAGGTCAGTCCTTCGAGGTAAAGACTCGAAGGAGGTTTAAGAATTCTTTTGTCGTATATTTCAACGTCGGAAGACGAAAAGAGGGTTGGAAATTGGTTGGGGTACTTGATAGATAAGGTTGACCTAATGCCTTCTTTGAGTGTGCTTGGGTGATTTCTCAATAATTTCTTCGGCATTTTAGTAATTGGTGAGGTCAAAATTTTATACGAGGGGTTTACTTTCTGATACTGAGAAAGAGTTAAAAGGTTACTGATGTAGATGTCCGAAGTCAGTCGAGAGGTACATCTGGGTTTCGACACCTAGACAGGTTGTTCGAAAAAAGGTCTTTGAATTTGTGCCAACAACTATTACTGTCCGTTTCTTTTATCTTTAGGGTGAATCGGTGCCCAAATTACTTATATGAGGGAATGGAAAGAAACTTCTGAACTTCAGGAGCTTGGTTAGGAAGGTCTGTGTCGTCCAGTATAGATAACCGTCCCTGCAGCTAAAACATCTCTTGTTGTAGTCTCCGGGGTACCCGGAAAAGTAATGGAACAAGGAATGAATATTAAAGGAAAAGTCTACAGATTTTGTTTCGGTTTTTAATTTTATTTTGATTTATTTAGATTTAAAAAAAGATTTTTCAGTAATAGTCAGGATATTTCTTCATTGATGTGATAAGTACGAGAAAGGTCTCGTCGTCTTTCGACAGATTTCGTTCCGTACCCGATTTGAAACGGATGATTTGTTTTCACAGTTACTCTGTTTCATTTCCTTTAAGTGGTTTATTTTCGATACAACCCTTAAGGGACCGGCAGGTCTCCAATCCAGTGGTGTGAAAGTGACGACTCCCGGACCCAAGTTAGGGACCAGTCCCTTGATTCTGGGGTGTTCGGTTCTTTGTTTTTTTCTCTCTCTTTCTTTTTTCTTTTTTTTTACTTTTCTATACGTTGAAAAATATTCTATTACTGAGATTTTCGATTTAGGATACCCGTGGGTTCTGATCTTCGTTGTACTTTTACTCTTATTATGATATTTTCGTTTGTGTTTGTAAACTTCTCTAGTAGTCTTCGACACCATATTTAGTCTTCCCTAATATCCACATATCAGGTACCCCAACGTTTCTCGACCTGTGTTGACTCACTGAAAGTGAGTGAGTGAGTGAGTGTCCATGTTACCCTTCTCCGGATTCCTGTCATTTCCCATATCTCGTCGTTCTCGTTTTTGTTTACTCCCTCTTTCCTCTTCTTTATGGTGATCTTATTTAAGTCACGTCTTATTTTTCGAACCTTATAGAGTTAGTGGTGTGACATCTCTGAAAGAATTTTTGTCAGTAACGGTTCTTCAATTTAAGACAAGAGATGTAAATGGTACCGTCCTTTGACAGATATATAAATAAAGGTTAGTTTAAGGAATCTTCAGTATGAGGTTGGCGATTACAATGGGTGATCAATAGGTAAGGTCATAAGAACGGACCTCTTAGGATACCTGTCTCCTCGGACCGTCCGATGTCAAGTACCCCAACGTTTCTCAGCCTATGCTGACTCGTTGACTTGATTTGACCTTTTATTCAACACAAAAAAAATTTCTTTGTTTTTTTAATTTGTTTCTTCTCCTATTTCTCGTTTCCCTTCTCTTCCCCCGTCCTCTCCTTCTCCTCTTTTCTTTACCCCCTCTCGGCCCCCTCCTACACTCTTCTCCGTCCTTTTTAATTTTAAAGTTGACTCAAGGTAGTTTTCCCAGTTGTTTTAACGATTACAAAATCACTTCCTTCTACTCAGTGAAGTATCCCCACGACCTAAAGTCCGTTCTGGGTATATTTCTTCCCCTCTTTTGTATTGATCTCTAGGAAACGTTTTTTCTGTATCGACGGATTCGGAAGAGGGTAAAAGTCATAGAGTCAAGTATGTTCCTAGTGTCCACTACTGACACTAGTTACGTCCAAATAGTTACGATTGTTTTTACAATACCTTTAGTTATTGGTGTCTTTGAAGTCTCGGTCTCCCTAGATACTATTCGCTATCTATAGTGTATAGATACTATTCAATTTCACAATCAGGGAGTCTGCACAGGTGGAGAAACGTTGGGGTACCTGACATCGGACGGTCCGAGGAGATAGGTATCCTAAGAGGTCCGTTCTTATGACCTTACCCGACGGTAAAGAAGAGGTCCAGTCCCCTAGCAGGACTGGATCCCTAGCTTGGACCCGGAGGACGTAACGTCCGTCTGAGAAATGACAGACTCGGTGGTCCCTTCGGGTCACCCTAGATGTCCCTAGGGACTTTCCTAGTATGTACATTTGAGGAATAAAGTGTCTACTTTTTATCCGGGTCTCTCCGTTACATTACAGGTACCAAGGTGTCGATCATTTACACCCTCGAGTTTGATTATAAAGTAAAAAGACTGGAAGTCAGGTTACGAATCTATAATGTTTTGGAGTTTGTATTAAAACTCAGATTATTTTAATTATATATGATATCTTTAGAGTCGACTGAAGAGTTCGTATATCTACGAGTAATTGTAATTTTTTAAGAAAAAACATTGTAATCATTTCTTCGTCGTCCTTTTTATTCTGTTCTGTTGTGTCCAAAAACAGTCAGACTTCCGAAAAAATTGGAATATCACAATAATATGTGACTTGTCTAATTCTTCCGAACCCCCTTTTTTTATTGTGATTAATGGTTCTTTATAATTCAACAGAAAAATCAATGTTCGTGTTACAGAGGTTATGTATTAGTTATAATCAATAGATAAACCATTTATTTCGATAAAAAATTTGCAAAGTTAGTGACATGTTAGTTTTCTGGTCCTTTAACAAAGTTTTAGTAAAAATGTTCGTTTTTCCGTCCTCGAGTAAAATGTTGTAGTTACATATCTCATTATGTACTTCTTACTTAAGTGTGACCTTGTCCGTGTCCTCCTCCACCCTACCCCGAGTCTCTTTTCCCTCCTCCTCCTCGGTCTCCGGTTCCTCTGTCGTTGAGACCGACTTCGAGTCAAAGGTGACGAGGGTCTGGGGAAGGACTACTGAGCTCCCCTGCCGTAGACTTATTTCCGTACTTGGGGAAGCCTCTAAAATGTATTTCGTTGTGGAATCTTAGTCAAATCAGAGTATTGAGTCTCTTGTGTCTTTGGTGGTCCCGGGTGTTTACAAAGGAGAATCAGATTGGCATTCCATTGTTTCTATTTTACATTACTTGACTCTGTGTCTTATAATTCCTTTATAGATTATGTATGTTAAAGTAGTTCAAGGTCAGGTTTAAGTTTTGTGTCGAGTAGTTTAAGAAGTAGTCGATCCCCTTTTTTCTCTAATGTTTAAAATTATACAAGCCATGTTTACGTTTATCGTGTATTTATGACGTAGAAAAGTTGACAGAATGTGGCTTGTGTGATCTATAGCCCGTAGTGTATAGTGGTAAATTTTTGTTTTTTTCGAACTAGTTTTTGTTAAAAATTTCTTTCTTTTTGTTTTGATAATTTATTTCCCGACTAAGTGGATTGATTATGGTCGATATCTTAGTCTAATGGGCTAGCATTCGTGCCCCTCGAATGTAAATGAACCTTCTTTTTGTTGCACGTTCGTCCCTAGATTACATTTCACCCAGGTTTAGTGTCTAGGTTGTGTTACCTTAGTACAGTATATTTGCGATAGTAAAGGTTAAGAGACTCCACCGGACTGTCGACCGAAACCTCGGTCGAGTTAGGCTCAAGTTAAAGACTGACAAGGTGATCAGGACTCTCGAATGGAATACCTTTGAAAGTCTAAGGATACGGAGTATTTCATCATAAAATGTCGGTACGTACGTTGACAACCTTTCTAAATTTACTCAAGTACGTCTATTTCCCGAAGTGGAGCACAGGACTTTGTGTCATCCAGACGTTATTATCAGGAGAAGGAATGAAAATTTAATATAGAATGAGACGAAACGATGGACTATGTGCCGTAACAGTCCCAAAAGTACAATGTTTCTTACCTTGTGTTCGGTAGTAATGGTCATATAAGATCACAATTCGACCAGAATTCTAAAGACTAGGACTGTAACTTCAAGTTAAGTTCAATTGTAAATAACTCGTAGAAGATACTCAACCGTGATATGATCCACGGTCCCGATGTTTCTATCTATTTTGTGTTAAGGACGGTATTGATGAGGGATGAAGTCATTTGTTTGGTCTATACATTTATGTCTATACAACTCACGTTCCATGTCTCAACTGTGTTTCCTTAAGTAGTTGACTCCCAGTCATTTTTGAAGTGTCTTTCCTCAGGTAATCCGTCCCTGGCACCCCTCACTCTGTTGTCGTACTCTTTAGACCGTGTAAGGTATACTTACGACGTACTCCGAGTACAGTCCTTCTCTATACTACCTTCTTCATCTCTCTTCATCGAGGACTACGGTTCCCTAAACGGGAGGCAGGACGGACTCCGTTGCCCCTCAATGTGAGGTCCTGACGGTCGACCCGTTATCGTACTAGTCTAGACGTGAAATCTCGTCACCATGGGTTGGAAAAACCGTGGTCCCTGGCCAAGACACCTTCTGTTAAAAAGGTGTCTGGATCCTCCTACTAAGTTCGTGTAATGCAAATAGTGCATGAAATAAAGAGCAAAATAATGTAGTCGTGGTGGAGTCTTTTTAGTCCGTAATCTAGGGTCTCCAGCCCCTGGGGACGAAATTTCTTACGACCGTCCCCTGAAGGCACCGTAGGGGTCACCAATTCTGACGCTAGGATTACGTCCCCTGTGTCCAAGCTAGGGACCAGTCCCTTGATTCTAGGGTGCACGATGTACCACGTCGGTTTTATTTATTTATTTATTGCCACCGTCCCACCGTCTACTTGACCTCGTCTGTTAGATGACGTTTGTTCACTCTGTCACTCCCTAGGTAATTTCGTCGTCGTCACTCACACTCCCTCTTCCTTCTTATACTCTTTACCCCGTCCATTTTAGACATTCCGAGTTTCCGACTGACCCTCCACCCTTCTCACTGACTCGTCCTCCGCGGATCCTACCGAGGGTCCAGGGACCACCCCCACTTGCACATCCACCCCCAATAGTAATTGATCCCGTCCTCCACTTTCTCTGGAGGTTACTAGGGAGGAGGACCCCGAGCGTGGGACAATTGACTCCAGAGTTTGTTGGTGTACTTACTTGGACCTTCGTATGACAGGTCGGGTCGGGTCGAGACTCTACTGACGTACGGGTCGACTGTTGAACGGACGTTGGGCCACCCTCTGGGTCCCGGTCGAGAGGGTCGATACGTCGAGGAGGGAGTTAAGGAGAGAGTCTTTGACACGCTTTATTATTTCGGAACAGTAAAATCGGAGGATGCATGACCACATTAGTCACTAGATCGTCATTTATTGATTGTGTCTGAAACCAGGGACACGACGGCATTGTTTTGGTTTCTCCAAGACCTCAGTCCTCCACCCGAAACTGTCCCATTTGTTTTGGAGTTCACGGACTGTTTCGACAATGAACTTCGGAGTCAGAAGCTGTTTCTCCGTCCATTCCTATACCTCTTTCACTCCTTCACAATGACCTTTGACTGTCTGGACCGTAGGAAAAATACATCTCCGGTTCGAATCGTTGTGACAACGACTGCCAATGACCCTGAGTTCTTTTACGTAGGTGAGTTGTTCCACTACCATTGATTCGAAAGGTAGGTCACGACTGTGTCACTAAATATTACACTCTCTTCTCTCCTCCTGATCGTTTGTTATTCCTCGCCCTGAACTATCAAAATTTTTAAGAGTCAGAGGGGTCTACATTGTTTACGATTCTAATTTTTTACTGAAGACTCGTTTCTCGTTTAGGTCTTATAACGGTCCCTCTGTACCAGATTTCTACTTTAGTTCCCACACTGACATTTGAGAACGACGACGACGATTCAGCGAAGTCTCTGAGTCGTTTTAGTTTTTGTGACAAGTGAGTCTGTTTTCCGTGATACCTAGTTCTTTACTTCCTATACGGAGTGTTTAAATAAGTCAGTGGGTTGACTCAGATTTATTCTCGTGACACAGTGGTCTTCGGGTTCCATGTTTTGTCGAATAAAGTCTCTAGGCACCTACCATACCGAAAACTGGTTCCTTCACCTTTGGTTGTTTTGACTGACTTCTAGGTCTCAAACAAAAAAAAATTTTCTTTATGTATACGTGTTTGTAACGTTCGACCTCGATTTTCCCTATTTCTACCCTTCTTTACTTGTGAGTTTTTAGACAAGCACCCTTCTTCTGACTCTTTTGGTTAGTCAACATTTCTCAGGAAAGAAAAGTGGTTTTTTTATTTCATTGCTCGTAGTGAGTCTCCCATCTTGGTTCTCTGATCTCCCATCCCGTCTTGGTTCCTGTTTCTAGGGTCCGGACTTCAAGATTAGTTCTTAGAGGTTGTAAATGGTCGAGTTAAAGTCTTGATGGTACCTGGTCATTGAGGAAACACAGAGGGTAGAAAGAGAAAACTTTTTGTTACGGGATCCGCGTGCACCTCGTCTATTGGACAGAGAAATCAAAGAGCCCAGTTCTCATTAATATGAGCTCCTCGACATGAATCCCTTGATGTGACTTCTCGGAGCAGGCGTCGACCTGGACTAATTCTACTTCTCTGACTCAAGACTCGACGACGACTTTACACAGTTACTGTGAAGAACCCCGAAACCCTCCCTCACGTACAACGTACACCCTCCTTGTACTTAGTGACCCCCGGTGTCCTGTCTGTCCTGATCAGTCAAGGGTTCGACCGGAGGTTCTTGTGAACGGAGACCAGAAGACCATGGTTGTAGGAAACGTCAGAGGTGAACGTGTCACGGTCTTGACCAGAGACACTGGGTCTCCTATACCGGTCCCTACCATATAGTGAAGACTATGCAATCCTTTTTGATACCGAAGATAACACTCGAGAGAGAACTGATAGACGAGAGGACCTGGAGAGTGAGACCCTGTTTACTCAGTGGTACAACGTTCGTCAGGATACCTCTCCAGTTCCACCCTTCGTGACTTTAGAGATTGGTTTTGAGTCGTTCCTTGACGACAGACGGTTGTCCGTGAACTCACTTGGACCTTAATTCTGAGAGGTCGGATAGTCTGGAACTCTACTCATATCTGGACTGTGGAAATGATGTTGGTCCACTTTCAGTCTTGGTGAGTCGATTCAGTGAAGGGTTAGGAACTCGGAGTCTTTATATATGGTTTACTGGTAACAAAATTCCACGATTTAAACTCCTAATAGATATCTATTGATTTACCAATGACTGGTTTAACAAACCTGTGTGATTTTATATGACTTAGGAAATGACTCAGGATTAATAGTATGTTAAACAAAATAAGGCAAGTCGACATAAAGTGGTTAATTTACGTTCCTTTTTGATTATTATTTAGTACAAATTATTAAGGGAGATTGTTTTACTGTGGGGATTCATTGATGTAGAAACCCCAAATATACTATATGTCTTCACCGAGACCGTCGTAACGTTCGTTAATGTGGTTCCGTCCTGTCCGGGTCTTAACTTCTTGGCACTTTTGTTTAGTCAGTTGTTCTTTTGCTCACCGTTCTCCTTTTGTAGAATTGTCTTTCCACTAATTTTTTTTCTACCTGATTCCTCTGTTTTGACAGGGTCTTCTCGTTTTACTTATCTTATTTTCGTCGAACTCCCTAAGGGACTACCGAGTCACCATGTCTTAGGTTGGAATTAAATTAATTGTAAATTTTGTAATTCTTGTGCATTTTATATTTATTACTACTCATAATAAGGACTTGACAGACTTCATGTGGTTGTAGTCGGAAGGACTCACTTTGAAATTACTCGGTCGTCAGTTGTCTATAAACACTTATTAGTTCAAATGGACTATAGAGAGTTATACTTTTTTTCCCTCTCCCGTCGATCTCTTATTTTGTAGTCTACTACCATTTATCCGATATTTAGAATGGTAAAAATAAAATAAAATAATAAAAAAAAAATGGTAAAAATTTTTGGATCTAATAAAGAATGAAAGGGTCTATACCTATAGGTTCACCCTTAAGTGGTATCAACAGGATTTGTTTAAAACATTGTATGGTGGAACACATTAAGTCTATATAGTATTTGTTAATTACTCTTATGCCAAATCTTCCTACCCATTCTTTATATTTTTTCGTGTCGTACTTTATTTGTCACAGCTCTTATTCTCGGGGTAAATCTCCTGTTCTCGTAATGTAGATAAAAATCCCTGAATCCCGGTTTGTAGCCCGAAAGGTCCCCCGAGTCACCATTTCTAAGGTGGACGGTTACGCCCTCTAAGTCCTAGGTAGGGACCCACGCCTTCTAGGGGCCCTCTTCCTTTACCGTTGGGTGGAGGGTCCTAAGAACGAGCCCTTTAGGGTACCTGTCTCCTCCGACCTCCCGATGTCAGGTGCCCCTTCGTTTTCTCAGTCCGTTCTGAATCGCTGATTTGTTGTTCCTGTTTTCTGATCCCGCTTATTGTAAAATTCTTATGTCCATTGGGAACTTCCTCCGTCCCTAGGCCCAAGCTTAGGGAGGTGGTTCAGGCTTTAGAGACATATTGAATGTCAACCGGGAGGACGCCAGACGTACCCTCCTAAGTTGTTGGTGTTTAATACATCTTGAAGTCATAAATGACGACTTTTATTTTGGAAGATATTCACCTGGGCGAGTCAAGTTTGAACCTGACAAGTTCCGAATCGACGTGGTGTCATAGGTTTTCATATGGACTTCTCGAAAAGCAAAAATTTTCGATTGAAATAAAGGTGTCATCATAGAATAACATCTCTCGTCATGGACTCCGCCATCGATATAACTCGGGAACTTGATTTTTGTCGAGAGTGTTTGGTTAATAGTGTGAGCAATGTGTTCGACTATTGTGACCTGTACCGTCTACAGTGAGGTTGACGATGTGCATATCCTATTAACCATTCACATGAAATATAAGGGGAAAAAAGGTCACCGTCACAAAAAAATTGTGACTTCTCTACTTCCCGTCGGATTTCTGATCCAGGAGGCTCAGCTGAGGAGCAGTGAGTCCCGATGGTGGATTAATTACAAAAAGGTTTGTGTCATAGAAAAAACAAAGGGACGATCGTAAATTGTCATAGGTTTGGTCGTGTCAATGATTCGACCAAAATAATAGACGGGGAAAGTAGTCTTTACACTTGCACCACCTGAAATCCGCGGGACACGTGGCGACATAAGGGTTTTACGGTTCTTGTTATGTGCCCTGTATTTGCCTCAATCCATTTGCACTTATTTTATTTTGATCTTTCCTTTCGTTCGACGGAGAGGACGAGGACGAGTGTTTACCTCGAGGGTCTCGCGAAAAGAACGTGACCGATGTGAACCTTACTGTAGGCCTCGAAGTAAGGGCAAGATGGCGGACCGTAGTCCATGCGGCCTCCGCGAAGCATTCTCTGGGCACTTACTTACTGTGACGCTCGGGTCGTGCACGCCCACGACGGGACTGTGGGCGCCGTTTGAGACAAGGGCCTCCGATGTTATGTTTGCGCCAACCGGATGGGATCGACCTGGGGCTTTCGGGCTCCGGTTTTGGACGCGCGTCGTATTTGCACCGGTGTTACGGAAAAACGTTCTCCCAGGGTCGGAGGCTCCTCTCCGCGTCTCATGTCCGATGCCCCGCGTGTGAGTGACATCCAGGCCGGGTCCCGAGCCTTCTCGTCTAGAGCGAAGTGCGACTGTCAGCCGTACCGCTCAGGCCGGGTGACGCGGACGCGCCTCGCGCCCGGGCCCGAGCCGCTGGCCAGACACATATCCTGGGCTGGGAAGGCACGCCCGACAGAACTTATAACGGTCAGATTAAGAGTGTCAAGGAGGAGGGCTGAAAGTAAACTTTCGTCCACTCAAGGGTGGTACTTCGAGCAATTTGGATTAAGCAACCCTCTTATTTGACCTCCGGCTTTTTCTACTGGATGAACCTATCTTACCCGCTCCCAAACTATCCGTTATTCTACTTGTGGGGCGCTTTCAGGAGTGCGGAAGTTGTGAAATGCCTTCCTCCTTCCGATCGATCCACCCGCCCCGCTTCCCCCAGCTCACGCACCTCCTCCGCTCTGGATCTCTACCTCTGCGGAAAACCCTCCCTCACTCTGACACTCTTCCGCTCCAGAGTACGTCGAGGTCCACCGCGATCCCTATTTCTCGGAAGGACGGTCACGTCGTCTCGATTCTCTGTACCCAAGGTAGGGACCTACCCCTTTTAGGAGACCTGCTCCCGCGCCTTTGTTTGGGAGAGGTCATAGAACAGACCTCTTAGGGTGTCTGTCTCCTCGGACCGTCCGATGTTAGGAACCCCAGCGTCTCAGTCTGTGCTGACTGAGAATAATCGTCCGTCGGCCCTGACGCACTACACGTTTGGGTTCATCGCTCTCGGTTTGACAATCGCGAAGACGAAAATAAAGTAAGAAATTTGGGACTACGACCCTTTTTAACTTTCGCCCTCCTCTTCCCCTGCTGTCTCCTACTCTACCAACCTATCGTAGTGGCTGAGTTACCTGTACTCAAACTTATTTGAGGCCCTCAACCACTATCAGTCCCTCCGGACCGCACGACGTTAAGTACCCCAGTGTTTCTCAGCCTGTGCTGACTCATCGACTTGGCTTTGATTTTTTAGATCAGAGAATGTGGGATGATGCACAAGGTCGACACGAAACCGGGAATAGCGTCGGCATAATCCCTCCGAAGGAATCTTTGGTAAAAAAATTTCGCCTTTGCCTGACTGTACATGAGCCAAAGATAACCGTCTACGACACGAGTCAGGAAACGACCGGAACCGTCTAGAGGAAGATTGTTGTAAGTCACATTAGCCGTCGTAACTTTCACTTTCAGCGAGTCAGCACAGACTGAGAAACGCTGGGGTACCAGATATCAGATGGTGTGAGGAGGTAGGTACCCTAAAAGGTCCGTTCCCATGACCTCACTCAACGGTAAAGGAAGAGGTCTCCTAGAAGGGTTGCGTCCCTAGCTTGGGTCCAGAGGGTGTAACATCCGTCTGGGAAATGGTAGACTCGGTGGTCCCTAGGTCCGGGATTACGGACCTTGGACATTGACAATGGAATTTACCTTTGTCAGGAAAATAAATCAATTCTAAAAGCTCTACATCTTGGATAGGGCCTAATATTCAAGTCAAGTCAAGTCAGCGAATCAACACAGGCTGAGGAACGCTGGGGTACTTAGCGTCGTGCGGTCCGGAGGGACAGGTAGTGGTTGAGGGTCTCAAGTGAGTTTGAGTACAGGTAGGTCAGCCACTACGGTAGGTCGGTAGAGTAGGAGACGGTAGGTCGGTAGAGTAGGAGACAGCAGGGGAAAAGGAGGACGGGGGTTAGGGAGGGTCGTAGTCTCAGAAGAGGTTACTCAGTTGAGAAGCGTACTCCACCGGTTTCATGACCTTAAAGTCGAAATCGTAGTAAGGAAGGTTTCTTGTGGGTTCCGACTAGAGGAAATCTTACCTGACTAACCTAGAACTAATATTCTTATCGGGGATTTACGTTAGTGTACATAATAATATTCTCCTTACAGATCCGTCACACTCACCACCAACCTTTTCTTAAAGGTCTGTGTCATAAAGTCTTCCCTAAAAGAACTCTTATCCTCGCCTCTATTACTCCCGCGACGATCGTGTCACCTGACCCCCGACAATCTTGTCGATGTCGTAGGGACGAGTTCCCTCTCGTCTACGAAAAGGACCCAATCATCGGTTAAAAATATCGGAGTTCTGTCTTCAGGACGACCTTCCCACTGTATCCACTAACCAGTCTCACGGTACCCCACTCGTGACCCCACCCGTAAAAACGGATTTTACCCTAGTCCTTCGAACAACCACCACTAACCACCGGTCCCTCCTCCGAAAACCATTCCAAATGTTTCCCCGAACGTACGATTCAGTGAATTCAGTACAGGTTTGCACACCTTGGTATAACTGACATCGGACGTCCAACGAGATAGGTACCCTAAGAGGTCCCTTCTTATGACTTCACCCAACGATACGGGAGGAGGTCCCCTAGAAAGGTTGAGTCCTACACTTGGGTTCAGAAGATACAGAGGACTCAACCGTCTACCCAAGAATTGGTGGACGTGGTGGACCCTTCGGGGTGTTTCCGCGAATCAGTCTAGGTCTCCACTGGAACCAAGACCCCAGGTGAATTTACCGTAACCACTTTACGAATCGTGGACACCGGAACCCCGTCCTGAGACACTTCTTCAATCTCCTTCTAAATTCTAATTCATTTTGTCTTCTCTCCCTCGTCGCATTGGTACCCCCTGCTCCCTATGTCGGTGTTAGGTCCCTTACGGTCCTTGGTGGTCTTCACCTTCTCTACTCATTCTGAAGAGGGTATCGGAAGTCCTCGTCGGGACCTTACAGAGATCTGTGAAATTAAACCCGGGTCACTTGGACCTTAAGACCTGAAACCCCGAACACGGGGAGTCTAGATAATCAAGTCAAGTCAAGTCAGCGAGTCAACAGAGGTTGAGAAACGTTGGGGTACCTGACGTCGTGTGGTCTGGAGGGAAGGTAGTGGTTGAGGGTCTCAAATGGGTTTGAGCACAGGTAACTGAGTCACTATGGTAGGTTGGTAGAGTAGGAGACAGCAGGGGAAGAGGAGGATGGAAGTTAGAAAGGGTCGTAGTCCCAGAAAAGTTTGTTCAGTCGAGAAGCGTAGTCCACCGATTTGACGAATGATTGACTCTGGAATCTGGTTGACGATTTATGACTATTCGGAAGTAAAGAATACTTTACTCTTATTATTATAGATGACGTATCCATATGGTATCCTACCAACATGTTTAAAATTATCTTCGTCTAGTACGATACGTGTCCCGAAGGGTCCACCACGATCACCATTTCTTAGACGAACGGTCACCTTCACTGTGTTCTCTGAGTCCAAATTGGGGACCCAGTCCTTCTAAGGGACCTTCTCCCTTACCGTTGGGTGAGGTTATAAGAACGACCTTGTAGGGTACCTGTCTCCTCGGACCGTCACTGTAAAGTTCCTTGGTGTTTCTCTGTGTTGACTCACTGACTCGTATGCGTAGTGTATGAACCGTGTGACCCTTGTGAACTAGTCATAATTGAGAGTACCGGAGAAGATGGAGCATGTGATGGGAAAGAGATAACAGTCACACCCCATGGGAGATCTCTATACAGAAACCACCAAAAGAGGGACTTTATAGAGGTGAAGGTGGTAGTGGATTTGTCTATTACCGACAGTAAGATCGGAGGTTGGCTGGAGAGCGGAGACGTATAGAGAACGACCAAAGAGTTGTCCGACCGTACTGTATGAGTTTTGGATATGAAAGATGAGTGGTGTTTTCAACAAGAAGGGGTACAAGAAGGATAGAAAAAGTCTCAGTACTCGTAGGTGACTCAACAGGTTCGGTCTTTATGACTTCAGTCAAATTGAGAAGAGAGAAGATTGTCCAATACTAACTCCGTTGAACCCTATTAGACGAGTCGTAAGGAACAAAGAGAGGTGTGTCCCATTTGGAAACTCAGTGGTGTAATTTCGTACCCTGTAACATAGAGTACGGTCACTTAACCAGGTCCCCATTTGTCGACTGCATTCGACTTAAAACCTAAATCTTGGTGGTCCCTGTACTCCAAATAAATAAATAAATAAATAAAAATTACCACCTTTGTCGTTCTACGTTCCGATTTCGATAACCACAAAGACATACAAGAGACATAAGGTAGTATGTCTCTTTTGATTAGTCATTACTCGATTTTACTATAACTGTGTTTCTTTTCTATCACCTCTCTCTGGATCTTCCTGACTTTAGGGACCAATGAGTATTCTAAGTTCACAGAGGGAGGAGAAGGACTTTGAACTAACAAGTGGACTTACTTTAAGTCTTCCTACTTTCGAACCTCACATTCCCAGTCTCCTAATGTCGACTCTGAGATCTCCACTCACACGCACACACACACACACGCACACACACACACACACACAGACACACGTGCGAGTCAGGACAGACTGAGACACTGGGGTACTTGACATCGGGCGGTCCGAGGAGACAGGTACCCTAAAGGGTCCCTTCTTATGACCTCACCCAAGGAAAAGGAAGAGGTCCCCTAGAAGGACTAGGTCCCTAGTTTGAGTGTAGAGGACGTAAACTTCCGTCTAAGAAAAGGAAACTCGATAGTCCCTTCGGGGTTCTCCATTTATCTCCGGGATATTACGTCCCAGAATTTGATGAACTTTCTCCAACCTCAAATTTTCGTTACCTTCTTAGACTTTCCAAAATTCGTCTTTTTACTGCACTAATTGAACCATAAAAGAAGTCAAGTGAAACCTATGTAACACCTCTTCCCTAATCCCTACCATCTGGTTCCCCGTTTTGAGTTCGGTACCTTTAGTGAATCCTCTAACGTTATTAGGTCCCTCTTTACTGTTGTCGGTCCTAGTCCCTTTATCGTATACACCCCCATCCCTTTCATTGTTACAATTGTTATCTGGTCTCCTTGATTGTCCAGTATACAGTTCCTCGGTACTTTTTGGTCTTTCTATGTTTGTACTCACTTTCAGGTAGGTGACCTAACCTACAAGAACCTTTGAATTTCACTTACTACCTCAAACGAAACGGTATGGAGGTTCCTGTGACAACAAATTCACCGACTGTCGAAGAAAGTTCTCGGACAGGCCTGGGTCTCGTCACCGTCACCCGGAAGGATCAACGAAAGAGGATCTAAGAGGGAACAAAACAAACGACCCGGGGGTTTATCCAAGGGTCTGGTGTACGTTTGATTTCACACCTCACCTAATACTCTTCTCTTTCCTGTAAATTACTTGTAATCACTAATGGTATTATTAAAGATTAGGTACCCCGAAGGAGGTATGGAGTCAGTCATTTCTTAGACGAACGTTACGTCCTTAGACCCAAGTTAAGGACCCCACCCTTCTAAAGGACCTCTTCCTTTACCGTTGGGTGAGGTTATAAGAACGGACCTCCTAGGGTACCTGTCTTCTCGGACCGTCCGATGTCAGGTACCCCAACGTTCTCATCCTGTGCTAAATCACTGATTTGGTGGTAGTGGTGGTTAACAAGTATCATAATGTCATTAAATTTGGTAGTTGATACCTTCGCGGATGAAACATCTCGTTTAGTATATAATTGTAATTCCAGGCAGATCAGTTCCGATACCAAAAAGGACACCAGTACATACCTACACTCTCAACCTGACACTTCTTCCGACTCGCGGCTTCTTAACTACGAAAACTTGACACCACAACCTCTTCTGAGAACTCTCAGGGAACCTGACGTTCCTCTAGGTTGGTCAGGTAAGACTTCCTCTAGTTTGGACCCTAAAGAAACCTCCCTTACTACGACTTCGACTTCGAGGTCATGAAACCGGTGGAGTACTCTTCTCAACTGAGTAACCTTTTCTGAGACTACGACCCTCCCTAACCCCCGTCCTCCTCTTCCCCTGCTAGCTCCTACCCTACCGACCTACCGTAGTGTCTGAGCTACCTGTACTAAGACTCACTTGAGGTCCTCTACCACTACCTGTCCCTCCGGACCGCACGACGCTAAGTACCCCAGCGTCTCAGCCTGTACTGACTCGCTGACTTGACTTGACTTGACTTACCTTTCTATTGTTAACTTGAAAATAGTCACCCTGAAAGTTTCCTCTTACACTTTCTTTTCTTATCATATATCTCAGACTCTTGAACATGTACGGATATTAAATAATATTACACGAGTCAACACAGGCTGAGAAACACTGTGGACACAGGAGACAGGTACCTTAAAAGGTCCGTTCTTATGACCTCACCCAATGGTAAAGAAAGAGGTTCCCTAGAAGGGTTGGCTCCCTAGTTTAGGAGTAGAGAATGTAGAGGACGTGACCGTCCGTCCAAGAAATGGTGATCGTGGTGGACTCTTGAACATACACGGATGTCGTTGTTCTTTTATGTCTCTTTCCTTTGGAAACGTTGTAATAGTACCCCACCGATGTTTCAAAGTGAGAGAAGCCGTTCTGAGGACATGAAACGAGTCTTGTTTGTATGAGGTCGGGACAACCTGACTATTTTATTAAGTAACTCTTCTATCATTTTTTCGTCTCCGAGGATTCGTTCAAAGAACTTGAAACAAGTTTTCTCGCAACTTTTATATTGACGAATTTCCTGTAAGGTGACGTTAACGGTATCACTACCAGGAGACAAACTGAAATTGGGCTCGACCAGTGAGAGTTACTTAATACCATTGACACTATCGACTCAAAAAACACACATGACACACACATTTACTCTCTCTGTATAAATGGAAATACTACTTACATGAAATACTTTTGGTCCTGTCACTCGATTTGACAGGTGAAATTACTGAGATCTCTTTTACGTCAAAGGAAAGGATTATTATCCTTGTAAAATTGAATTTAATATCACTTTACAGTGTAATATCTTTTTGTAACGTAGAAGAACGACCAAGTCAAGTCAACAGTGAGTCAGTACAGACTGAGAAACGTTGGGGTACTTGGCGTCGTGCGGTCCGGAGGGACAGGTAGTGGTCAAGGGCCTCAGATGGGTTTGGGTGCAGGTAACTCAGTCACTACGGTAGGTTGGTAGAGTAGGAGACAACAGGGGAAGAGGAGAACGGGAGTTATAAAGGGTCGTAGTCCCAGAAAAGCTTTAAAAGAACGATCTTCAATCGATAACAGTTTACGTGTCCTTTGTTTTGTTTCTTCACTAAAATGAATGAGTAAAAGTTCCCGTCTGATAACATTGGATACTACGTTAGACTTGACAGTGGAAGAGTAAAGAATTTCTATTTTGGACCTTTCTCCTTGGTGTGAACCAACGACCTTAGAGTCTAGAAGTTCAACCTGTCGACTAAAGGTTGTGTTACCGGTGGAGTCCTAAATGGCACCGTTTAGACGAAATATTTAAAAACAACTTAATAATTTTTCACTTTCCAACAACAACTTAATGCTGCGGCCCTAAGAACCGGGGGTCTCCTCTTCTTAAGTTAGGCCCCGGTCTCTACTCCGAACTAGCGAGTCTCGAAAACACATTGTTTTAAAATAATTTCATATTTCCTCTATCTCCTTCGAAGACTGTATCCGTAGTCTTCCCCCGTCTTTCTCATGGGGGGGACGATCAGAAATCGACCTATAATATATCAGTGGTCGTCAGACAATTACTTTCTTTCTTTACAGAGTTTGAATCTTACCGTGGTCCGGGGAGTGGGTATTCTACGTAAAACCCTATTAGAACCGAGGTTTACCAAGTAGAACCCGGTATTTTACTAATTGAACTTAGAACTTCTTCCCGTCTAGTGGTATGTTTATCAAAGTAAATGTATCTAATCTCCTTGTTATAGCCTCATATTGTATGACCAAACAGTTCATCCAAGACTCGGGTTTTCCACCTTGGTTGACTTCTGTCTCAAACCCCATTTACGTATCATGTAATCGTATCGAATTCTATTTGTAACGGTATTCTTTTTCCGTAACCAATTGAAGTCCACTTTGGTCCATAGTAATACTGTTGTGTCTTAAAATTCTCTTTGGAGGAAAATTTAAACATATCTCTTCCTTTTTTTATAGCGATCAAACAAAGGAGGACGGCTAATTCTCTCTCTTTTACAGACTGTGAACGTCCGATAAAGGAGGTAAGCCTCTGGGGACCGGAAGGACGGACAATGGGAGAGTAAGGGGGGAAAAGAAAATCTTAATACAACGGATCCCTTTTCCCCACAGCAAAAGCAAGGTATTGACGAAGCCTCGACTCTTCCCCGCAACAGGGATTTAACCCCTCCGTTGTATAAGAGGATTAGGAGTATAACTCCCATAGACTAGGTCCCCGAGGTTTATCATCAGCCTGCGTCGACGTCGTCATCGTCCTCAAACTCGTTAGTAAACATTGAACTTTCGAAAATACGTCGATCTTTGTTTAGGTCAATATGTCAATGTCTACGTCCCGTTGTATCAGTAATTTTGTTCAATTTTAGTTTTAATTTTCAGTGCAATACAGATATCACTTTCACGTTGCACAACATGGTCAGGTAAAATCCCAACCATCTACAGTAGTCTACTTCTTCTCCGTAGCGTACATTAACAACAGTTTCCATAAATGTGTGAACCACTTTCAGAAAAGGAACTTAACCTCTACAGGTGGTACCCTTCGGAAGGTGACTACTTCTCCCCTCACAAGGTGTCTGGGTCGTCAATCTGGCTAACACTTTACGTCGCATCCTCACTCGGGTGCTGTCCTTGCGTAACAGGACTCCTAGTTTGCCGTCTGAGTCCTATAAACCTCAGTCGTCTTCATTCGAGTGTATCCAATAGTCCGGGCAGACTTTTCATATTTCAGTCTCGTATCTTTTATTTCTGTATTTTTCTACAGTGAATCAAAACCAGTCCCACGGTGGAGAAATGAGCTCACACTACATGGGTGCTTAGTTAGGGACCGTGAAACTGTCGACACCCTCTTCTTTCTTATTGGACCATTCCCGGAAGGGTTTCCCCGAACTCCCTACCCGGGGCTCTAGGGTTTCAAAAATACTTCTGGAGTCAAGGACCGAGTTTATCTCCGAACGACTGAGTCTCCGCCCCAGTCCTCAACAGAGGGCCTCAAAACAATTACGGACAACTTTTCGACTCTCGACCCAATGCATTGATCAATTAAGGTTCCGAAGTCCCAGATATTGTTACAGAACGCATTCTTTCAGGAAGGTATTTATGTAAGTTTCCTCCTGTCACGGAGGAAAGAAGTATCGGGAGTAATTTCGATACCCATCCTGAAATTAGGTTAACAGGACTCAGAGAACTCAATTAAACGTGTCTACAGAAAACTATTACAGTAATCGAAAAAGTTGAGAAGGACTCCTAACCCCAGAGGTCCTTGTCACATTCACTATAAAATAAAGATCTCGAAATCTATGGGGACTCAATGTCGTCGAAATTTCCGCCTCGGTAACAGTGAGACTTCCGGAACACCGTCGGGTTAGGACCCCTATTAAAGTACCTAATTTTAGAAATATTGGAGGAATCGGACAAGTGATGCCGTCCCTTTTCGGATTTAGGTAGATCATTTTCAATAGATGGGTTTGAACATTCGCTCTTATAGGTAATCGAAAACCGTATACTCACTTTAGTTAAAAGGTCAGGAGAGGTCCTATGAAGGGTGAAGCAACATTAGGTCTAAAACGATCGAAAAGTCAGAAACCCAATAAAAAGACTGTTTGAAGTGTGGAAAACTATTATAAAAAATTTCAAAAGTAATGTAAAAATGGAAGTTTGTCTGCTCTTCGGTAAACCATTCATGAGACGTGGGTTTACTTTTGAGACTACATTTGGACAATGCGGGTTCCAGGGTTAGGGGTCTTGACTCTCTTGTTCTGTAGGTGTCGTTACGTTTGCGTTTTTTTCCCTTAAATAACGATCGAGCTCGGTCCCGGGTTCAAAGTAGGTTGCGTCACCTCACCTTGTTCCCGGGGCTCGAGGCTTAATGTCGTCATAAATATCCCAATTCTGTTTCTGTCCCTCAACCGTCCCCGCCTAACCAACGTTCCCAAGGAATCGTAGACGATTAACCGATCTAAACGCGCGCGCGCGCGCCCGAAAGAGTCCCCCCCAAAGCAGGGACAGGACTATTCGAACTTGGTCCGATGTCCCTCATATGACTAACCAACTCAGGACCGCGGCCGCCTCCTACTAGAGTCGAGGAGGAACCGTTATTCAGTCAGGGAGACATTTCCTCTGAATCCGGATGGAACCGGGGACCAGGATTGTTTTGGGAATTCTTAAAAGGTAACTCGTAAAAGTCCTTAATAATTAGTAGGTAGGAGTCTGACATTGGTAGAAATAGTCATTAGGCACGAGGAGAAAAAAGTATAAAAGGATTAAAAAGGAGTCATATAACACCAAAAAGGACAAGGTGTCCTCGACAGGTCTAGTTTCCGTAGACGTCACTTCCCCAAAGCATTTCACGGCGAAAAGACCGAACTGTCAGTCGGTCGACTAATGGAAACCGATGAAATGAGGGTAGGGACGACACGGGAAACGTTACGTAATTGTCGATGAAAAAATCCTGTTATATATCGTAAATTTTCAGAGAGTAAGAGAGACTTTACGAATTATCAAAGTGGACAACGATAAAATTTGACAGAAAGAAAGGTATAACGTCGTACTCGTACATTTCAGTTTATTCGTATAAATCTTAGGTACATCTATAAATGGGTGACGGGAAACGAGTTGAGATCTCGAGCCCAGTCTCGGTGTTCGAGGCGATTGACTCGTGACCAAGGGACCCTCTCTCTAAAACGAAGGTTTTGGACAAGTCGTCAGTGGTGCCGTATTGGACGAAAGGCGAAAGGTAGGACTTGTTTTCTTGACGGTAGACATTTATAAAGGTCCAGTCCTAACAGATTACCCCATAGGTAATCTAGAAGGGCTCGACGCATTTCAATCCTTAACTCTTGTTAGTACTAGTCCACAAAGTAAAAGGAAGAGTCCTTCCTTTCACCGTCTTAAATTTAAAGGTGTTTGAAATTCGAATCAATGACCAGGAAGATTGTTGTTACTGACTATAAATTCTTCGGATGACAGACAGTAGGTTTATAATTGGAATCTTAAATTCTAAAGTGAGTGTAGTATTCTTCAGTCATGTCATTTCAAAGTAGGTAATTAATAAAAATTTCGAAGTCCACGATTATTTCGGCGACGGGGTTAATGAGGATCCGTCACCCCGGTGGGTGCACTTTAATGTAGATTAAAAGGTGAATCTATTCGTTATCCAACGACCACTCCGGGAGCCTCAACACAGTTTTGAGGGGTCCGGTATGGAAAGAAAAGTCACTGTTTGTTTAATTTAAAACTGGGACAACCGTGCGAGTCTCGACCTCGAACGTCCTCGTCACACTTCTTGGAATTTTCGGAAAACTCAAAGACCACTGGTTTGGTCAAACAATCAAACCCGGACGACTCAAAGTCGATATTCAAATATATTTCTGGCCCGTTCAAAGGGTATTGGGCCTTAGGTTTACACTGTCATTGGACACTAAGGGTTTTTAGGAGAGTTAACAGAATTTCAGTATCCATCCCCTACTAAATCATATCCGAATTAAGAGAGTCCCGGATACCGGGATCAGGGAAGACTATACTAATTCGGGTCTATAGATTGACTAACGACTGTTTCGACTCGGAAAAGAGAACTACGGAGCATTGGTGTCGGACGGTCTTTCAAATTCTTTAGAAGACTCCGAACACTTGTTCGAAGGAGGTAGAGTCGTGTCTCGTTTTATAGTAGATGTATAACATTGTGGTGACGAAGTCTCGATAATTTCAAAACATCTAGGGCACTGTTTGAACCAGGTTTATTCACTCCTGACAGTGCTTTAGGGACCCCGGTTTGACAGGTCCAATTGACTCTTAACTTAAAAGAGACGGTTTCCGTGACTTATCTTCCGTAGAAAATTTAGTTAATGACTCTTTATAAACCGAGCAAATCCTTAAAGTCTGTTATCTCACATTCCTAATCCGTGGTGCCCCACATTTTCTTGATGTCGGAGTAAATAATATGCATTTAGAACTTGATCAGAGGTAAATGGTAAACTAAAAAAATATGGGTTTTATCCTCACAACGTTCCCGACAATGTCCCTTAATTATCAGGAACGAGGAAATTTAAAAACTACTACCCAAAATTGGGAAGAAATTGGAGTCCAAAGTCACCGATGACGAAGAATACACCTTTATTCACGCCCAGAAACTCGAACTGTTGATGTTCTTATCGTAAAACACGAGCTGGGTGTCTAAAAGGTAGTCGGGTGTGAGATCCTAAATGTAAAACAAGTTGATTTCCCTCTCTTTCCCTCCCGAGGTATAAGTATTTTTGTCTCCGTACCTGGAGCGAGTCATATAGGGAGGGGTTTTCCCCACTCCCTCTAAGACCGTGCTAGTCTTTGAACACACTTTTATCGTGTCTTAGGGTCAACGTTCTATTTCTTATTGACTTTATTATGGAAAAGCGAGTAGGTCTGTCAGGGTAATGCCTTCGCCTAGCCCTTCTTTCACCCGGTCCCCGAAGTCATTCGTGTCTCATTCAACGGGGTCATAGATTTTCCTTTAGCTGCCTGACCGGGGGGCTGTTAATAATTATGGACCCCAAGGAGTCCACATTAATCCTGCCCTCGAACACACCCCTGGGGGTCCGTGGAAGTCAGGACTAACAGAACTCTCAGGCTGGGGTCTCTGGATGCGGAGACCCCCGTCAGAGAGAAGGTCACACCAGGAAACGTCTGGCCTGTACCTCGGCCCCCACCGAATCGACGGACTCCCGTTAGGGTGAACTCCACGGGGAGGAAAGGTGTCATTATCGTTCGGGTAGGGAAAAGTGGACCCAGGGAGACCCGTAAAAAGAAGCCGACGGATTCTCGCAAAAAGTATCGGTAACTCTTCCGAAGGCGGAAAAAGAAACAGAAAGAAACGGAAAGAAAGAAAAGGAGTATAAGGGATGGCATTATCTGGTAGACTCGGTCAACATTGTCTCATAGATTTCTGACTAAACCAGGTTTGCGAGCAAAAACATCGAATACCGCCTATAGCCCTCGGCTGACTCACTATTTAGATAAAAAATTCTAGTGAAAAAGAAAAAGTGAAAACCCTAGTTAGAGTCACTTAGACGCTTCTCGAAGAGAATCAGACAGATCCTTAAATGGTCCTCGAAGGAAGAGGAGGACAAGATACAGACGGTTAAACGATATCAAATTTCCGAATCTTGCACGGACGGACTCAGGAAGTTCTTGTGTAGACTGTTTTACTGAGACTAGGGTAGAAGGAAATCGACACAACATCAGGGTCAGACCAAGATATTAACCCTGGTGGACTAAGGGTCACCCCTCCAGGCGATAGAGTAGGAGGGAGAAGGGATGACTAAGTAATGGTTCGGTAAGTAGAGGTATTCATTGGTGAAAAGGGAACAAGGAATGTCTTGGCCAGATTAACATTTTGTCATAGTATGAATTCTCTGGGAGGTTGACCGGTAGCAAGCGGATGGCACCGGTGCGTCATAGCGTATCCTTCTGGTCCACACGGAAGAAATTCGGGAACCCTAGCTTGGATAGGGTCAAAAAGTCCTATGTCAAGTTTCCTCACTCCGACCTTAGCAATCGAGGGTAGACATTCTCTCTTTTTTCGCTAGTCGCGGTAAAAAGAGGACCTCCGCAGGGAGGGACGACATCTATCCCTACCTCTGTCTGAAATGTGGTTTTCGAAAAGGAAGGACTAGCCTGAATCAGACAGGGAATGGCTGCGTCCGCGGCAGAGCTGGGAGAGCCAAGATGGTGGCTCTGACCCACCCCTACATGGTCCCCATCTGGACTATCGTAGAGATGGACTGTAGGTCGAGAAGTGGAAATTGGAACGAACGGAGACTACGGTGGGCTCCACGTTAGTCTCATTGGGAGGTCTTACGGAGGGTTCGATTCTGGCGACCCCTTTTGTAAGTAGTGGACTCACGGACACGTGCTGGGACTCATATAAGGACTGGTGTTATTCTGGCCATACTTGTATTGCGACCCTACAAGAGAAGTTCGTAGTGGTGTGGTCATACTCTCGGAGGAGACCAGGTGAATTCTCGGTCGCAATGGTTTCCTTTTTTTGGGTGACGTCAGGGTTAGACTCATTGGAAATTGGAGGCTCTACAAGAACCCCGATTTCGAGGTAGATCGAAGGTTTGAAGGCTAAGGATCGCTCCGATCCGTGAAAGAACGGTGTCAAACGGTGTCATGTGTCAGGTTCAAACGGTGTCATGTGTCATTGTCATATCTAGTGTTCAGGGAACTTTCAGATACTAGACTATCTAATCCAATCACGAAGATTAAAGGTTCCTCAATACTTTACCAGTTTCTCTGGCTTTCCAAACTGGCTCTTTCCTCTCAAACCAGGTGTACGAAACGGGTAAAGACCAGCCAAGGGGTTTCTCCGTAACCCACGGAGAACCGGAACCGTCCAGCCATCTTTGGGAGCTTTCCAAAAACGGTATTCGGTATACTCTAGTGACACCTTGGCGTCTCGTCCCGAGGAGTGAACGAAGCGCGTCCCGTACAGTAAGTAAGTGTGTTCGTGTGGCATCTTAATCATTTCGTGTCGTCTTTTGCACAAGCGATCTCTTGTTTCTTGATCTCGAGATTCGTAGGAATGGAACAGGACTTCCTAGGGTCTGCGCGGAGGTTCTACTTTCCAACAACAACTTAATGCTGAGGCCCTAAGAACCGGGGGCTCCTCTTCTTAAGTTAGGCCCCGGTCTCTACTCCGAACTAGCGAGTCTCGAAAACACATTGTTTCAAAATAATTTCATATTTCCTCTATCTCCTTCGAAGACTGTATCCGTAGTCTTCCCCCGTCTTTCTCGTGGGGGGACGATCAGAAGTCGACCTACAATATATCAGTGGTCGTCAGACAATTACTTTCTTTCCTTACGGAGTCTTGAATCTTACCGTGGTCCGGGGAGTGGGTATTCTACGTAAAACCCTATTAGAACCGAGGTTTACCAAGTAGAACCCGGTATTTTACTAATTGAACTTAGAACTTCTTCCCGTCTAGTGGTATGTTTATCAAAGTAAATGTATCTAATCTCCTTGTTATAGCCTCATATTGTATGACCAAATAGTTCATCCAAGACTCGGGTTTTCCACCTTGGTGGACTTCTGTCTTAAACCCCATTTGCGTATCATGTAATCGTATCGAATTCTATTTGTAAATTTCCGTAACCAATTGAAGTCCACTTTGGTCCATAGTAATACTGTTGTGTCTTAAAATTCTCTTTGGAGGAAAATTTAAACATATCTCTTCCTTTTTTTGTAACGATCAAACAAAGGAGGACGGCTAACTCTCTCTATTTTACAGACTGGAAACGTCCGATAAAGGAGGTAAACCTCTGGGGACCGGAAGGACGGACAATGGGAGAGTTTTTAATACGTACAAAATAAGTGAGTATATATGGGTTACGGTTCGTGTATCTTATACTGACCGTTTATTGATAACTGACTTACTTATTGATTGGGATTGGGTTTGATACTGTTTAAACCGGGAGACGTAAGAAGGTGAACGAGAAGTCACTGAATAAGGAACCAAAGTTGTTGTAAGGGAAGGAAGGAACACTATAGCAAACTCCTCCTCGGATCATACCGTCAAGAAACAAGTCCGAGATCTTTGTCTGTTTGGGTAAAAGTTTGTTGTTTTTGAGTGAAGATGATGGATGATCCACTTGTTAATCAAAGTGGAAATGACCATTTTCCCTATTATCATAATGGGACCTCTCGGAAATACTCCGAATTTCGTTTGTGTCGTATACTTCGTACATTGGGTCATCGACCCCTCTACGACCAAGTTACCATTTCTTAGGAGGACGGTCACGTCCTCTACGTTCTCTGCGTCCAATCTGGGGACCCAGTCCTTCTAGGGGACCTCTTCCTTTACCGTTGGGTGAGGTCATAAGAACGGACCTCTTAGGGGACCTGTGTCTTCGGACCGTCTGATGTCAGGTATTCCAGAGTTTCTCAGTCTGTGCTAACTCGTGTGTACGTGCTGTTACTGTCTTGGACCAGTCGTGACTCAGTTCAACTTTGTAGTGTATGTCAATGAATTGACGTCGGGACAAATTCGACGCATAAAGAGGTTTATAATTTACTGGGTGATGATAGTGGGGTGGTGGTGGTGTGTGTGTGTGTGTGTGTGTCTGTGTGTGTGTGTACGTGTTTCACCAAAAGTTGGGTAAAACGGTCAGGGAACCTCTAAGACTTACCCTGTTTCATCCACTAATTTATCAATTAGGGTAAACCCATGACATTTTGTCCTTCTCACACCCTCTGAGGAGATTCAATTACTAATGAGTTCTTTCATCCAAACCCGAAGGAACCACCGAGTCGTCCTTTCTTATGTTCCCGGTTACGTCCTCTGCACCCAAGTTAGGGACCAGGTCCTTCTAGGGTGTACGGAGTCTCGTTGATTCTGACGTGAGGGGTTGTTCTCTTTGGTGTTTTTACTCTTCTGCTCGTGTGGTACTGGTCTCTCATCGAGGACGAGTGACGTTGATCCCTTTTCGGAAGTGTCGTTACCTCTGGATCGTGTCGGTTTTTATTTATTTATGTTAATAATTTCTTCTTTCTTTTCTCTTTCGTCCAAACGTATTCATGTTTCAGTTCGTCTCGACTAATTGTTGTTCTGGTACGTTCTCTTTGTGCTCTATACGGGGGTTTGTTATTATGTTGCCACCGTGCTCTGGGTGTAGGACGGGTCACCCGAGTCATTCGATCCTGTGTGAGAGACATATATAATTTTTGTTATTAAACACTTGGATCGAACTGTCCATCCCTGTTGTTATGAGGGGAAGAGTCGGACCTCATCCTTGACTACTACCTTCGTACTACGGATGAGTTCTTTCTGTTTCTTCAAGAAGAGGGGGAGGGGTGAGAGGAAACAAATATTTTGACATCGGGTCATTCAAGACCCCCCACACCGTGGGGAGGAGAGGATGGACGAACATTCGGAGCGTTTGTAGGATGAGATATAGGTAGAATAGGTAGTGAAACGGAGAGCGACTTAAGAACGACACGACTCTGTATTTCCTGACACCATGATCTTGAGAAACCTCGGGGAGTTTTACTGTGGTTTACCACAGTCAAGATATTGATAAACTAGTATAATCAAAGTAAAACGATTTTTGTATCAATGGAACCCTTCCTCCTTCTATGACTGTTTCACCGTCAGTCCCAGGGGTAAGTAAAGGTTGTTCTCGTCTAAGTGAAACTAAAGAAAATATTTAACCTCAATAAACTTCTAAATTTTCTTTTTTTGGGACAATTTCAGTTTCGAACTTTGGGTACTAGGATGTCCTGTAGTGAAGAGGGGTAGACAAAATCACGTCAGTATCTCTGTAGACCAGATGAGGAACGACCATTGATCGATCTCACGGTGTCTGTTTAGTCGGAGAGACGGGATTCGAGGGATAAGGTGTTTTACACATCAAATCTTTCTATTACAGATTCCAAGTACAAAAGGATAATCAAAATAAAGATCTTTAGTTTTTTTGAGTAGGTCTTTTCAACAAAACTTATCGAACTACTTAATTTTGAAAGAGTGGTAAATTGAGGTTATTTGTAAATCGAGGTTATAGGACCCTGTGTTATACATGTGTTATACATGTTTTATTCACACAACTTACAATTTGTTCACTTACTTACTAAATAAACGATTAATTTCACAACTATCTGGAAGTACCCAGGGATGAAACGAGTTTACTCAACACCACCCTATACCGCCAAGAAAAGATGGACGACTCCCGAGACCCTTTCACTGTTCTCGTATTAAGTCCTCTGACTTGAGGTTTACTGATCCTTATGCTTAAGACCCATAGGGCGAACAGAACGGATGGTTGTCTAACACTTAGGTTAATTGGATAGTCAGAAATATAGAGAGTTCGAACACAGTTTAGGTAGAGATAAACGATTGTGTCATCCAGTTGGGTCGTAGGAGACAAGACTGTTATCGGAGGAATCCCAGAGGGATGAAGGTGAGAACAATGAAGGTTAGAGAAGATAATTATTAATCCACAATTTCTACCATTGGTGCTGTGATATACGTTCTGTCGTTTTCTCTGTCTTTACATTTCTTGTCTGAAGACCTGAGACACCCTCTTCCGTTTCACCCTACTAAACTCTTTTATCGTGACTTTGTACGTATAATGGTATACACTTTCTTCGTCAGGTTCAGGTTACGTACTTTGTCCCGCAGTTTCGGCCACGTGACCCTGTTGGGACTCCCTACCCTACACCTCCCTCCACCCTACCCCTCCCTCCACCCTCCCCCCAAGTCCTACCCTCTGTGTACATGTGGCCACCCACTAAGTACAGTTACATACCGTTTTTGGTGGTGTTATAACCTTTCATTAATCGGAAGTTAATTTTATTTATTTAAATAAATTTTTTATTAATCCACAAGTAGGAGGTAGTGATCTTGAACAAACGCAGAAAGTCCCGTGATCGTGTGTAAACCAAAGAAAACGAAGAGAGTGATCTGAGACTCGGGATACTTCAGTCTCTGGAAAGATAAGTGGGGGAGAATACGTCGGGTGGGGGTATGGGGTGGATCACAAATCGTGGACCTACGGAAAGGTATTTACCAGTCACTTACCTACGCACACTTAAGAGTCAGAGTCGCTGGGACAGAATTAAGTGGAAACCCAATAGTCCTGGCTCCCGATACGGACCACGGTTCGTCCATGACGTATTTATGAACAAGGTGCAAACCCAGTTGACTTCTTCCCTCTTGAGAGGAGGGATGCAATATTTGTTTCGACTTAACAGTGAGACGGTCAACGAACTGACACTGGGACCGGAAGTAATTGACTGTTTCCTCGATTAAAGTGTCCCAACGAAATGCTACGCGAGACAAACCACTTCCCGAAACGTCTTACACACTGTACCACATATGAGTATTGTAAGGGTCATCGTCACCACCCTCCAGGTCCGTTCTTCAGATCTTCACCTTCCCCGCCCCGCTCTTCGAACCACGTCTATTACGCAAGACTCCGACGCGCGGAGAACCGGGAGACCCGAGCGGCAGGAGGGGAGGGGGTGGTCGGCGGCAGTGGACCCTTTGCCCTGCGCAAGCGGGCGGGCGGCTGGCTTCGATCAAAGTACCGTCGGTGCTTCTTTCGTCAAAACCCCGGCAACCACCCTCGTCACCTGGTCCCGTGGTCGAGCTGCGCGAAAAACCAAAAGTTAAGTTTTTGTCGGCTTGATGAATCAGTAGTAGTTCACCTTTATTTTGTTCTCAAAGGATTTCTTCCTACCCACCTTGTTCTGGGATTCCTTTAGGACGACAGGCACATACTCACATATCTCTTTTGCACACTCTTTGAACCTGTCGAGTTATAACTATAAAGGTTGTATTTTCGATAACCACAGTCATTGGTCTCCCTTTGGTGACATCAGACCCTGTTTAATTGACCTCTTGGAGATATGTTACGACACCACACCGAGCTAGACTCTTGGGTCAGATGGCAACTCTGAGAATCATTTTCGTAAGGTCATTTGTTGTTGAAACAGTTCTGGTTCTGCCCGGAAGGTGACTCGTGAATGAAGTCGCGTCACTTTGAAGCAACCGAAGAACTGTTGCACTCTTTTCAAGTTTTCCGTCAACTCCTTCTATCTCGCGAAAAACCCTGGTAACTGAGTACCGAATAAACCTCGAACTGTCCTCCTCGGGTACCTCCACAGGTAACATGTCTACATTGTTTACGTTCGTCCTGCTACGAAAAGTTGTAAGTGAGAAACCTTACCCTATTTCTCGAGACACTCAAAAAACGTCAAGGTTACTTTTAAGAAGGTTTATAGGCCTCAAGAAGACTCTAGATACCGGATTACTTTCGACCCAGAAACCTTCCACACGGGTATAGCCCCACAGACCCCCTGGTCAGACGACGTAACCACCCTGTTGACACGAAGGTCCTACCTGTTCGGTTTTTGTGCATACCCTGTCCGACAAAGAATGATACGTTATGTCCGGTATTTACACATAAAAGACTTGTACCGGAAGACTGGTGTCACCGAATGTTCGAGCCGTCTCTGTTTGGTCATATAATGCGCGATCTTCCAAGCCATCGATATCGGCCACGACAACAAGCGACCGATTCCCTGTTAGAACCTTAATATTTCTGGAGTCTCCTTTAACTTTTTGAACGATTTCTTCATCCATGGAGGATACCAACGATAAAGCAGGGTCGGAAAAGTCCGGATATACGGGGAATAACCCTCGGGTCACGGTCTCCCTAGTAGACACCCGAGTGAGTCAAGTGGTTATTTACGGTATAACGAAAACGACGTGATCTTCGACAAACAAAGGTTTGGGCTCTTTAAGACCTGCGGTACTTGGCGCTGACACCTTAAGGTGAGTCAGTGAACGTCCACCTGCCTCCCTACTGGTTGTTGTTTTAAAACTACGTTGACGTTCGGCTGTAAGACATATAGGGCCATCACTTCGGGAGCTACGGCCTTTGTTGACGGAACCCTCGACGGTACCGTCGTCCCCGACGTCTTCCCCAGCCGCACACCTCAGAACTCGGACTCCTAAACAGTCGACAGTGTTACCTCGCCAAACTTGGAGTCTAGTTGCGGTTCCTCTCGCTTTAAGCAATAAGGTGTACCTTCTTTCGACACTACTTCAGGTACCTAACCCGATGATTCAGAAGTCTTTTACCACTGTGACCGTAGAAGTCATCAGATGGGAACCCGAAAAAACATCACTCATCGTACCATTACAATTAGCCTCGGTCCATGGAGAGTCCACACGGTATTTATTATGGTTGAGGACCTAGGGTTTCTAGAACTGGATTCCTCCTTAAGTCACTAAGACAGAGAATTACACGATTGTGATAAGTATCTGAGACTAAAATAAATATTCGGTGAACGAAGTACTGGGAGATTCATCTGGACACCGAACTTTATTTCTTTTACCCCGTCTTTTTTTTTTGGTTTTGTCACTAAAGAGTTAATCCCCCTTTTTTTTTTTGGTCGTTCAAAACGTATGTTTTTCAGTGTTTGATGAGGGGACTTGATGAGTCCACAACAACAAAAATGGTTGAAAGATAATTTTACAACTTCCTCTTTCCCCGTACCACCCCCCTAACCATCAGTTAATACAACTAAACGGGACAACGTTTGAGGGAGATCGTTACTGAACTGTCGATGGAGGGTGAACCACAACCAGTTGAGATGTCATTCTAAATATTTCTTCACACACGAGTGTCTTACTCCGTGTTAGACAATAAATCAACGTTTCGACACAGACTGAGAAAACGTTGGGGTACCTGAAATCGGATGATCCGAGGAGAGGTACCCTAAGGGGTCCGTTCTTATGACCTTACCCAACGGGAAAGGAAGAGGTCCCCTAGAGGGGGGGCGNGGGGGGGGGGGGGGGGTCCCTAGGTTGGACACAGTGGACATACTCGTCCGTCTAAGAGATGGTGACTCGGTGTTCCCTTCGGGCTCCGTGTTAAATCTCAGTGAGGTAAATAAATTGTATAGTATTTACCTTAGGAAGGCACCGTTTAGAATCCCATTTCTGAACTTGGGATTTCTGTCGGACGTTCCCAGACTAAGAACCGGTGACAAAAACGCAGTAAAGTGATGTTAGAGGAACAAGAGACTCAAGGGTAATATAACCAGAAATCAAAGTCGGTTTCCTGGAAACGTGTACACAAAGGGAAACGAACTCAATCTAAGTGGAAATATTAATTGCAGTTCCAGTGAAGAAGACTCTGACTAGGAGGTCAGATTCAGGATCTTGGAAGAGTAAGTAAGTGTCATCCCAAAGTGAAACGTTAATGTGTCGGTTACCGCACCAATTAAAAAGAACCAAGAGAGGGGCGGGGTGGGAGGTTAGGGTTAAACATGACTCTCGTCCTGACGACTTACTCGATCACATAGGAGTCGCGGGTCTAACCAAGGGCGTTCACCATCCATAAGTTATTTACAGGTAACTTACTCATTCTCTTTCCAAAGGTCCTATCCACATCCTTGGACTCTGTGTTTCGACTCCCCAGGGGGTCTCAAACCCTCACCACACCCCCTGTGTCTGGTTATTTGTCTACCCATGGTTTGAAGTCTCTTCGGTTGAGAACGAGGATGGAGGTCGACCACCCTCTCGGATTGGGAAGGGGTCGACGTCTGTGAAATCCTCCTTCCCCACCCAAATTCCCGCCTACGACTTCGGCCCGCGTGTCATTAGCTAGAGACTTGTTGCCAGTCCCAAGCCACCTCTGGGGGCTCAAAGATCCGATTAACGTCCTTGGGCTCAACGGCCCGAACCTGTCCAACGGCCGACTGGGGCGAACGGCTGGAAACACGGATCGCAACGCGAGGAAGGAGCCGCGGGACCGCTCAGTCGGTTACGCGAGGCCCGCGGCGTCGACGAGGGCTCGGGGCTGCGAGCACTAAACAATCGGGGGTCGGAGTCGGGGCCGCGCGGGAGGGTGGGTTCTGGTTCTGGTCAGGCGCCGGTCAGGACCCGCCAGTGGCGGAGGAGACGCGGGCTCCCGGAGTGTGGACGACCGCGTCGCCTCGTTGCTCCAGGATCCGCTGGCGCGAGCCGCGTCGGAAGCGAGCGGTGCCGGAAGCGAGCAGTGGCGGCCTGGTACTTCCACCTCAAACGCGGCGAGTTGTAGGGCGACCTCGCCGCCGACGTCTGTCGCCGCCACCACATAACCCACGACAGGAAGGACCACAAGCCATTCCTGCGGACCGGCGCGTTCTAGGCCCGCTTTGGCGCGCCACGAACCCCGAGGCAGACGAGGAAAGGCCTGGCAGCAACAGCCTTTCAAGTCCCTGCAGGAATCTGGGAGGTCGGGGTGTGGGAAACATTCGGATTAGACCGTCCAGTGTGCCCCGCACACCCATTGATTAAACCCTAAGGGGCGAAACTAAGTAGGAAAGTTCGAGCATCGCTTGCTTACTAAAAGCTGAATTAAAAGGGGTCACGACAAAAATTTTTAGCTCCGCATGGAAATGGGGTTCATTTTCCGGGTCTAAATGCCGAGCTACCCAAAACTGTGTACATATGTAGGTTTACCTTGGCGCTGGGTTCGTTCGACCTTCTGTACCGTGAATTCGGAGAGCTTCATCTGTTTGGGAAAAGAACTTAATGCCCAAGCCTTTGCCTGAGTTACGGGCTCCTAGACTTTGGACTAGGGAAGGAAGAGGGGTGAGATTCCTGTTTATAGACCCAATCGAAGAGGCACAATTTCCAAAGGCCCTACGCCTTTCCATGGAACGACGCCTACGTGCTGTATGATCAACTCGACCCACCGGAGACGGACATCTATTAAGTTGGGGTCTCTTACAACAGGATCGGCCGAGAAGTTAATTCGGGTCCATCCTTACGTGTCCTCGGTCAGTGATCTACCCCGTCTCCCGAATGGACACGCGGAAAGGAGGCCTACAAACAAGACTACAACATTTCCCCAACTCCCCCAGTCCCATTTCCCCCGACCATACTCTCGTGTCCTTAATAACCTTTGGTTTGGCGAGTCTGTGCCCACTCGCTGATTGTGTGTGGCGGCGAAGTCTTCAGATCAATAAACATACGAGATTCTGGTACCCAACATGTGACCTCCGGTGTCATTGTCATTATTGAGTAACGTGACATCTCAATGTCAACACTTGACAGAATGTAAATCTCACAGAACCTAGCTACCAAGAGTTGGGTCCGACGTTAATTTTACTGACCTCTTTAAAGAAATTTTTTATCCTACGGGTACCAGAGAGGCATTCTTAAAACTTAAGTAAATAAAGTCTTACCTTGGACGTGTACCCCTGAAAAAAAAAAAAAAATTTATTTAAGAGGGTTCACGTCGAACTCAAATGATTTTCTCTTTTAACTTTCGGAATCGACTAATTCAGGAGGATCCGGTCTGACAACTCTGTCGTAATATAAAACAAAACGAGAACCAGTTTCATGGTAACTCTATTATCGATGTGACTAGTTCCGGAGCCACACACGGTCCACGAGAAGACGGTCGATGGTTACCCGTGCACGACGGATGGAGATGTCACGATTCGTGGTATGTGACAATTGGTACATTAGAAGTGGTGTCGGGACACTCCATTCCTGACACGGAAGAACGTGAGTAACATGTCTACTTCCTTGGTTCTCCAGCTCACTTAACAAGTACCCAATCATCCTCCACCTCCTCGACCCCCGTTTGGACTCATGAGATGGGTCTCAAGGACGAAATTGGTGAGACGACAGGTCAAATTACAGAACTTGGACCTCTGACTGGAGTCAGTGGTCAGTCGTGTAGAGACTATCGGGCGACAGAAAAGGAAGGTACCGGGAACGGCTACGAACATAAACACATACAGACACCGATGAACTCTTTCCAGACATAACGGTAGGTATCCATTCGTCTTAAACAGTGAGATTTTATGTAAAGAAACCAAATAATTAATAAACTTCGACCAATAAAAGATTTTTCGTCGTCTGTTTTGTTTTTTGAGACTTTTGGGTCGTCCTCAATGGGAAAACATTCATTACAAGTGTAAATATTCTCCTTAGAGATAAACATCAGCACACAGGGAACGACATCCTTTCTCCTACTGGTTTAGAGATCTTTGGATAGTTCACCTCTTCCCTCCCTAAATATGGACGTATTTTAGAATGGGAACAAAAAAAGGACCATTGGAGGGTATTGACTAGGACGTATGGAAGTTGTAGGACAAAACAGAAATCGACCATTACCATAAATTCCACTCCCAAAGTCGGCTCAATAAATTCAAAAGGACCCAGGCGGAGAAAGTAGGTATAATAATTTTAAAACAAACTAAAAAGAGGGTACTTAGACAGAGGATAGTTAAATTAAGAATCTGGTCGGTCTTCTTGGATCCTTCCATCCCCTTTTACAGAAGGAGGGACTGTGTAGGGTCAGGTGTCCGAGTCACTCCCTCGTGGGTCGTACACGGTCCGGGTCCCTTCCGTATTTATGACGAACTTGTAGAAGTGATACAGTGGGTACAGAGGATAAACATAAATGAGTACATCCATTTAGGGGTGTCGTTGCGATCTCCATCCCCAATGGGACTCGAGTAAAAGGCTTCTATCTCGAACCTCCACATCATTAACAACTTCCAGTGTTCCACTCACCATCTCGAGGTGCATGGCGTAGACTCACCTAACCTGTACCGGGTGGTGAGGATTAAACTTAGTCTGATGTCACGGAACTGTCCAACCAACAAAAAAAAAATTTGAAAAATAAAACATAACCCCATCGACTAATTGTCACAACACTCAAAGTCCACTTGTCGCTTCCCTGAATAGGTATGTGTGTGAACATAGGTAAGAGGGGGTTTGAGGGGTAGGTCCGACGGTGTATTGTGACTCGTCTCAAGGTACACGATATGTCATCCTGGAACAACGGACAGGTAAAAGTTGTATCGTCACACATGTACAGGTGGGGTTTGAGGGATTAATACGAAAGCGGGATACCAAGGTAGAAGTGAGTAGGGGTAGGGTATTCGTCCATTGGTTTGGTATTCGAGGAAGAGTTTCAGACATTCAGAACTGTCTGTTAAATTATGTAAATAACGTGTGTAAACTGTAGACATGATAAGAAAATATAACATATAAAACCTTTAATACTTTTTAAAGTTTGTGTGTCTTTTAATCTTTATTCACACATTTAAGGGTATATGGGTAATGAACCTAAATGTTAATAAAATTGTTATACAATATGATCAGAATAGATAAAACGTTTTGATAAAATTTCACTTAACACATAAAATTAGGTTTTATGAAATCAGATGTATAATATTTTAATACAAAATGTACACCGTATTAATTGTCACTAACGAATTTTAGTAGATTCAGTTGAATTATAAGTCGAAAGGACTTGAACTCGGTCTTTAAGTGAAACCACCCACTCAACAAACTTAGTCTTAGGTTTGTTTAGGGGGACCCAACGAAAATTAAAAATTTATAGAAAATTAAATCTTGTCACAACGGGATAAACAAAACAGGCGCTTCGTGGTTTCTTCGCTCCAATAGACAAGACGTTCTATGGAAGTCCTAAGGAGACGACAAAACCTCCCGATTGAACAAGGAGTTAAGAGACAACAACAAGTTAGCGAGTCAACACAGGTTGAGAAACGTTGGGGTACCTAACGTCGGGCGGTCCGAAGGGATAGGAATTGGTAGAGGGCCTCAAACGAGTTTGGGGACAGATAACTCAGACACTACCGTAGGTTGGTAAAGTAGGAGACAACAGAGGAAGAAGAGGACGGAAGTTAGGGTAGTAGTCCTAGAAAAGGTTACTTAGCCGAGAAGTGTAGTCCACCGGTTTCATAACATCGAAGTCGTAGTCAGAGACATAAAGAAGATTTCATCTTCAACCTCGATTTTGGAGCTACTCTAAATCCACTTTGCAAAAACGGTCAGGATAAGGTTCCACAACGACCCACGAGTACAGCGTAATACAGTCTAGGTACATTACAGGTCAACAGGGTAATAATCACAGATTCTCACCAGTCACCCAGGTCCACTCTTCATTACACTCCCGACCATTAACTGTACGACGTCTATTTTCAAGGGGTAACTGGTGACTGCAAAGTGGATCAGAGACAATTACTAGGAACTGATTTAATTGAAAATAAACCCTGATGTTTTACCATTAAAAGTATAATAGAGTAAGAAAGAAGTGTATAATCGATCTTAAATGTGATCCTTATTAAAAAGGATTAGTAGGTACCGGTAATGAATGGGATGTTAAGGAAAGAATGTCCCTTCTATTCCTATTTGTGAATAAAGAAAGGTAAAATTAATAAAATTTCTCAACATTATAGAGGAAAGTTACCACTGTCTTTAAAATAATTGATACAGAAAATTTTAGAGGTTTACTTCTAGAACCTTACGTAAAAAGAAAGGTGGTAGTCCTTTACTCAAATTTGATAATTGTTATCGTGAACTTTATATAAAAAATTTTATCGTTTAACAAAGTAAATCAGTACTTTAGTTTATGAGAAAGGAACTCTATTTACAATTCACGAACAGAAAGTTAGAATGTTGTAACATAATCAAAATCCATGTGTTGCATCACTAAACTAAAGAGACAACGTCATACTAAAGGTGTTCAAATCAATTGTAGGTAATGGTGTGTCAATGTTAAAAAAAGAGAATACTACTCTAGAAATTTTAAATGAGAGTCGTTGAAAGTCTATATGTTATAATAATTGATATCAGTGATACGATATGTAATGTAGGGGTCTTGAAAACTAAAGATCAATACTAAAGGTAAAAAGATTACTCTCTACAACTTGTAGAAACGTATACAAATAATGCGATAGACAGAAACCTGTCCCTCCGGACCACACGACGTCAGGTACCCCAGCGTTTCTCAACCTGTGCTGACTCGCTGACTTAACTTGACAGAAGAAACCTCTTTGCACACAAATTCAGAAGATGAGTAAAAAACTAGTCCAACAAACAAAAAGACCATAACTCGACGTACTCGATGAACATATAAAACTTCCAATTAGGAGACAGTCAACAAAGTAAACGATAATAAAAGAGGGTAAGACTCCTAATAGAAAAGGGAAACAAATATCAAAGGAAACGACACTTTGTCGAAGATTCAAATTAATCCAGGGTAAACAAATAAAAACAAAAATTAAAGACAATGAGGTGTCAAGTCAGCGAGTAAACACAGTCTGACAAACTCTGGGGCACCTGACGCCGTGTGGTCCCGAGGGACAGGTAACAGTCGAGGGTCTCAAATGAGTTTGAATGCAGGTAACTCAGTCACTACGGTAGGTTGGAAGAGTAGGAGACAACAAGGGAAGGGGAGGACGGAAGTCAGAAAGGGTCGTAGTCCCAGAAAAGGTCACTCAGTCAAGAAGTGTAGTCCACCTGTTTCATATCCTCAAAGTCGAAGTCGTAGTCAGGAAGGTTACTTATAAGTCCTGACTAAAGGAAGTCCTACCTGACCAACCTAGTGGAACACAGGTCCTCTGAGAGTTCTCAGAAGAGGTTGTGCTGTTAAACTTTCGTAGTTAAGAAGCCGCGAGTCGAAAGAAATATCCGGTTGAGAGTGTAGGTATGTACTGGTGTCCTTTTTGGTATCGGAACTGATCTACCTGGAAACAACCGTTTCATTACAGAGACGAAAGATTATACGACAGATCCAACCAGTATTGAAAAGAGTTTCCTCGGTCGTAGAAAATTAAAGTACAGACGTCAGTGGTAGACGTCATTAATACCTCGGGGATTTTTATTTCAGACTGTGACAAAGGGGTGGATAAACGGTACTTCACTACCCTGGTCTTCGGTACTAGAAACAAAAGAATTACTACTCAAAATTCGGTTGAAAAAGTGTGAGGAGAAAGTGAAAGTAGTTCTCCGAGAAATCAAGAAGAAACAAAGACGGTATTCACAGTACAGTAAACGTATAGACCCCAATAACTATAAAGAGGGTCCTTAGAACTAAGGGTGAACACGAAGTAGGTCAGGTCGTAAAGAGTACTACACGACACGTATATTCAATTTATTCGTGCCACTGTTATACGTCGGAACTGTATGAGGAAAGGGCTAAACCTTAGTCAGACAACAAGGTACAGGTCAAGGTTGACAACCAAGAACTGGACATATATCTAAAGAGTCCTCCGTCCAGTCCACCAGACCATAAAGGTATAGAACTTCTTAAAAGGTACCAAACAACACTAGGTGTATCAGTTTCCGAAACCGTATCAGTCATTTTGTCTTTATCTACAAAAATACTTTCAGAGAACGAAAAAACTACTCGGTTGTGTACAACAGTTAAACTAGAGACCAAGGAGACGGAAAAGATTTAGGTCGAACTTGTAGACCTTCAATAGCCAAGTGCATGATAACTTCGGACCGAACCTCTTAAAACTCGTAATGAAATGATCGTACACTCTACTCACGTTAACACACCATCAAACTCGTAAGAAACCGTAACGGAAAGAAACCCTAACCTTACTTTTGACTGGAAAAGGTCAGGGTACCGGTGTCGACTGAAAAGGTTTAAACGACCGTATAACTCACGTCGTGAAAGTGTCGTCGTAGAAAACCTTAAACTTTATCGAGTTGACCTTAAGGTAGTTGAGGTGATCGAAACAAACATTACTACGAAGGATTCCAGGTGAACTGAAGTGTAAGGTCCTACAGACCGAGATCCACTTACTAGTGTGGTAACACTAATAGACCCAGCACTTCTATAAAGAACATGTCAAGAAGACACAGAAGAACAGTGGAGAAGAATTATAGAAGACGAAGACAATCCAGGTATGGTAAAGACAGGAAATAACACGGGTAGAAACGTACTTATAAGGGAACTATAGAGACTAAAAGAACTTCTCTAGAGATCAGAAAGGGTAAGACAACAAAAGGAGATAAAGAACGTGACTAGCGACTCCTTCCGAAAGAATAGGGAGGAACGATAAGAAACCTTGAGACGTAAGTTTACCCATATAGAAAGGAAAAGAGGAAACGAAAAGTGAAGAGAAGAAAAGTATCAATAAACATTTCGGAGGAGTCTGTTGGTAAAACGGAAAGACGTAAAGAAAAAGAACGCCCACCTGAACTAGTGACGGAGGACATGTTACAGTGCTTGGAGGTAGATATCAAGAAGTCTGTGAGATAGTCTAGATCAGGGAACTTAAATAAACAGTGAAGATGACATTTCGTCTCTGTAATGAAACAGTTTTTTCCAGACAGATCAGTTCCGATACCAAAAAAGGTCACCAGTACATACCTACACTCTCAACTTGACATTTCTTTCGACTCCCGGCTTCTTAACTACGAAAACTTGACACCACATCCTCTTCTGAGAACTCTCGGGGAACCTGACGTTCCGCTAGGTTGGTCAGGTAGGATTCCTTTAGTCAGGACTCACAAGTAACCTTCCTGACTACAACTTCGACTTTGAGGTTATGGAACCGGTGGATTACGTTTCTTGATTGGGTAAACTTTTCTGGGACTACGACCCTCCCTAACCCCCGTCCTCCTCTTCCCCTACTGTCTCCTACTCTACCAACCTACCGTAGTGGTTGAGTTACCTGTACCCAAACCCACCTGAGGCCGTCAACCACTACCTGCCCCTCCGGACCACACGACAGTAAGTACCCCAACGTTTCTCAGACCCACTGACTTGACTTGACTTACCAGATCATCAAAAGGGACGAAAGAAGTTAAATTCAGACTTAAACCGTTATTCTTCAAGTACTAGACTCGGTGTCAGTCGAGGACCAGAACAAAGACGACTGACATATCTCGAAGAAGTAGAAACCGACGTTTCTTATATTAGTCAGACTAAAACCATGACTGGTAGACCACTACAGGTACACATCTCAGAAGAGAACACGACAACCTTCTCCCACAAACGATACTGGTCACACAAGAGAACCGTTTTAAGACAATCGGAAACAGGACGAAGTAAAACATGAGGTTCAGGTTTGAACGGACAATGAGGTCCACATAAAGAACTGAAGGACGAAAACGTAAGGTCAGGGGATACTACTTTTCTGTAGAAAAAACCACAATCAATCAACATCCAGAACCTCTTCCGTTACCGTGGGGTGAGGTCATGAGAACGGACCTTTTAGGGTACCTGCCCCCTCGGACCATCCGACGTCAGGTACCCCAGCGTTTGTCGGCCTGTGCTGACTCGCTGAAGCGAAAGTGAAAAGTGAAAGTACGTAACCTCTTCCTTTACCGTTGGGTGAGGTCATAAGAACGGACCTCTTAGGGGCCCTGCCTCCTCGGACCACCCGACGGCAGATACCCCAGTGTGTCTCAGCCTGTGGTGACTTCACTGAATCGTCATCGTCATCGTCAACATCCAGAAGTATCTCGGTGAATTGAAGTCGTAGAAACCGTAATCACCAACCTCATATCTGAACCTAATGACACTATGACTTACCAAACGGAAATATACTTGAGTCTAGTAAGACAGCAAAGACTCTAACGTGGGTTCATGACGTCTGAGAAAACAAATGATACTACCGATGAGGTAAAGAAGATTCCCTAAGAACGGGTGTCATCATCTATATTACCAGTAGACTTAATTTAAGTGGGTAAACCTAGGTAAAATCGAGTGGCTAAGGATTTTACAGTCACAAGTGCGAACGGTAGAGGACAAACTGGTGACGATTAAATGAAACTAAGTACCTGGATTCTAAGGTCCAAGACACGTTATAACAAGAAATGTCGTAGTCTGAAATGAAGGTAGTGGTCAATGGAGGTGTTGAGACGTAACAAAGACGAAACCGAGTCGGAGAAGTAAGAAAGACCTCAATAAAGAGGAGAGAAGAGATCATCGTATAACCCGTGGGTGGTTGGATCCCTCAAGTAGAAAGTGACAGTGTAGAAAAACGGAGAAGTATGACAAGTACCAGGAGTTCCGTTCTTACGACTTCGCCAAACGGTAAGGGAAGAGCTCACCTGGTGTAAAACAGTCTTGAGAGGTGGTACTGGGTAGACAGAACCCACCGGGATGTATCGTACCGAGTATCAAAGTAACTCAATCTATTCTGACACTAGGTACACTAGTCTAACCAATCAAAAGACACTAACACAGGTTTAGGTTTCTACGACATGATACTGGACTGACTGAGTAAACTTTTCTGGGACTACGACCCTTTCTAACTTCCTCCCTTCTCTTCCTCTGCTGTCTCCTACTCTACCAATCTACCGTAGTGGTTGAGTTACCCGTACTCAAACTCAGTTGAGGTCCTCAACCACTACCTGTCCCTCCGGACCGTACGACGTCAGGGACCCCAGAGTTACTCAGTCTGTACTCACTCGTTGACTTGACTTGATACTGGATTAGGTCTCCGGGATAAGTATAAAGTGGTCAACGGGGTGATTACAGGAAATATCGTTTCCTTAGATGTACATAATTTAATGTAGAAAAATCAGAGGGAATTAAACCTTCTAAAACTCCCTCGTGCAAAATTACAAGTGAGATCACTAAACATGACCTAAGAATGTACTTGTGATAAATGGAGAAGATAGTACCTAATAGAAACACCAAAAATCAAACATCGATATGTTTAATAAACAAAGAAAACAGGAAGTCGAACATTTCGAAAGACTTTGTCATACTTTTACCCTGACCAAAGTTGACTTAGGAATAATATTAAACTGAAGTGACCCGTTTCTTTGTCAAGGTTATTACTTAAGTAGAAATTGGTTCTTTTCATACTTAGGAATATTCATCCATGAAAGTTTTCCGCCATATCTCGTCTGGGTGTATACTCCTTATAATCCCACGTTTTAAGAAGTTCCCAAAGAATCTAAACATAAAATCGTAGTAGGAGTAGGATTCTTTGAGACCTTCACTTCAAAAAAATTTCGTTCTTAAAATTTTTAATCTCCTTACAATTTTAACGTCAGAATGTGAGTCGTCTACCGTGACTAACTACAAAACTTTGTGTTACGGAGCCCTTATTTTTCCTTTTCTTACACTACACGATTTCCTAAACAAACGGAGACTTAAGAGAAGAAAGAGATATGATACGATTTACCGATTTTATTCACATCTTTATCAAAAGTACCCCCATTTACTTTTGAAGAATCTATGTTCACCTTTACCATGGGTATGTTCAATTTATAAAAATTATTAAAGAATTATAACCAGCGACCAGTGATAAATTACGTTTATTTATTTAAAGGTGTTCAAAAGTCACAAAAAGACTACCCTAAACAAGTACAATTAAATTATTTTAGTACAATTTCTACTTTTATAAGAATGTATTCATCTGAATAAGACGTCAAAGTAAATGAAAAAAAGGGAAATCACCTTAGTAAAATAAATTAAAAAATTTTCTTCAAAACTAATATTCTATTAAGTACGGTCAATAATCTTTTATCTTCTTGAAAATCTTCTCTGATCTCTTTCAGGTAAAAGAGTGGGTCTCTATGGACAACATTTACAAAACAGTATAAGGAAAGGAAAATAAATGGACAAAATTTTAAAAAATATTTCTATTATATTCGTGACCCTTTATTTTTTGACCCAACTCGGTATACTTTGACCACAAATATTTCCAGAGTTTGTCAATCACCACCGACTATTGATTGTAAATAAACCCTCAAAGGATATACGGTGAAAATGGTTTTGACCCAAGTCGACCATTCGGTTATTAAGTTCTCTGTTCACAGTCTTCTTTCCTTTCCAAGAAGTTATTTCTTTCGGTCGGTGGAGCCTCTTCCACCTAAGCACAGGTCTCTGGTCGAGACTTCTAACACGAGTCGGTACTACTGAGAATTTCCCCTTTTACACCCTCCCATTCGTAGGGTCACTTAGTAGATCCGTCCTCCAACTCAAAATGTAGTAAGAGGAACTCCTTTCCGACCGACTGAGAAGTCTATCATAGAACGGACATTCTAGACGGACGTAATAACGAACCCCCATCTCTCGATCAATAAAACAATTAACACATTAAGAAGTAAAGACGAAGAAAAATAGATCCCTTTCCTAGTTGTCCACTCCGTTTCGTACCACACGTAAGTCCTCTCGGATTCAGACCCCGATCAAAGTTACCGACTCACTAGAGTAAGGATATTCATCCAAGAAAATTCCAATCTTCCCTTGTCTTGACCCACTTATCCTTTCCCCGTTGTGTCGACGAGAGTGGTAGTAACAAGAAAATAATAAGAATGACAAGAGGAAAACAAATGATTTAAACGGAGTTGGTGACCTTGTTTCAACTCTTACCTATCCTCGACCCTCTATTTCAGTCGTGTTCTAATCACTGAGTCGTGTATTATTTCTTCTTTCTCCGTTACGATGAGGAATCTCATCATCATTGCCGACCGTACAAAACTCGCAAATGAGACACGGTCCGAAATGCAGAGAGACGAGAAGGGGTAACTATAGAAAAAGAAAAATATTAAAAAATTTTTTAGACTGTGTATCGTATCTGTACACCCGAAGGGTCCACCGTGATCACCATTTCTTTTAGGTGGACGGTTACGTCCTCTGTATTCTCTCTGTCCAAGCTAGGGACCCAGACCTTCTAGGGGACCTCCTCCCGTACCGTTGGGTGAGGTCTTAAGAACGGACCTATTAAAGTACCTGTCCTCGGACCACCCGATGTCAGGTACCCCGGTGTTTCTTAGTCTGTACCGACTCGCTGAAACGTACGTACGTGTCGTAGCTGTATTTTTCTTTTACACATCGAATCGAATTACATAATGAATTTCCGTTTATAAGAACAGTGATAACGGGTCCAGTTCAAAATAGTCAAGGACGAAGTAGATAAACTCAGATGCAGTAATCCACGTGTTTATTAATCTTAACGAGACGGCACTTTACAACGTTCTTCACCATCTACTCGATTCCCTGTCTCAAAGAAGAGAAAATAAAGAGAGAGACCGTTATCTCAAGGACTTTTACTTCAAAGAGTCACCTTACACGGGAAATGTACCCGTATACTACTTATTGGTGAGTTAGTTCCACTTGTGAACATCATCCTTGAGAAGACGTAGGTAGAACAGTTGCTGTCAAGGAGGTGTAACCCCCACGTCACCCCACCACCCCATCCCAGTACCCGAAACTATTACCTGGAACTTAAATCTACCCAGTCGGTGAATGTTAAGCACACAGAACTCGTTAAGTGAATTGGAGGAATTCGACGTTAAAAGGGATGATATTTTTTATGTAATCGAGTTACAATACATTATGGGATTTTTCCTTTTCGTAAACTTTTTCTTATCTGTGTTCATAACCCGAAGGATCCACCACGATCACCGTTTCTTGGACGGATGGTCACACCCTCTACATTCTCTACTCCCAAGTTAGGGACCCAACCCTCCTAGGGGACTTCCTCCTTCACCGTTGGGTGAGGTCATAAGAATAGACCTCTTAACGTACCTGTCTCCTCGGACCACCCGACACCAGGTATCCTGTGCTGACTTCGTCGAATCGTTCGTGCGCGTTCGTACATCTGTGCATATTCATACGGACATAGTGAAACGACATGTGGACTTTGATTATGTTGTAACAAATAGTTGATATACGCTTTTATTTTTCGATTTTTTACATAGAGTAAAGATTTAATATGGCAAAACACTTTTTAATGAAAGATCTGAAATTTTTTTGGTTCTTTAACTTCGGGCCCCTTTTTTCCCCTTTTTTGCTGTAATCCTTACAAGGCCGACGAAGATACTACAACACCGATATACTTCTAATTTGAATTTTTATAAAACCACTTCGGGTGTTATATCTTCAACGGTATATGATATGTAGGTTCTTTACAATTCAGTATGATATGTAACGACAGAACAATGTAACAGAGTCAACTTGACTCCGAGTCAATTTGTATGAAACTTTTATAATCTAGGAGGATGGAACCCGGTGGATTACGTTTCTTGGCTGAGTAACCTTTTCTGGGACTACGACCCTTTCTAACTCCCGTTCTTCTCTTCCCCCGTTGTCTCCTACTCTACCAATCTATCGTAGTGACTGAGTTACCTGTACTTAAACTTGTTTGAGACCCTCTATCACCTCCTGTCTCCTCAGACCGTACGACGTCGGGTACCCTAGCGTTTCTCAGTCTATGTTGAATCGTTGACTCGTTGCTGTTGTTGTTGTTGTGGAACTTGGTCACTAACATACATGTCACCCGTCTAAGATTGTCTGGGGTCAAAGACTCCAGAAGGGGAAAGAATGTCGTCCCCATACGGAGCCTTAAAGACACAAGGACTAGTATGCGTTGATGACCAAGGAGATGGAGGGAATGAACTGTACCGAAATGAAACTGACCGTTTGGGGTCTCGTTCCTCCGTCTTTTAGGCTTACCCAGTCTTCGACCCGGCAAACCTCCATGAAATTCCTGATAAAAGGTTAAGTACACTCATCTTAACAAAATGTATCATACCAAAACGCGACTCTTTTTTTACGTTTACGCAAAAATAGTGTAAAAAGTTCGAAAAGGGAAAAATCTCCTTCTCTCGGACTTTAAGTCGGGTTCAATAATTTACTCAGATTCGATTTAACTGTTTTACATCGTCCGACACACACTTCCCGAGTCCTGTGCCAACTTTTTACACTTATGTCGCGAGGGGTGGGTGGGGGCCCTCCCGAAGGGACCGCCGAGTCTACCGCTTCTTTGACAGACGTTACCCTCTCTAAACCCAAGTAGGGATCTAGTCCTCTCTGAACCCAAGTAGGGAGGTAGGGAACTCCTTCCCTTACCGTTTGGTGAGGTCAGAAGAACGTACCTGCCTCCTTGGACCACCCGATGTTAGTCATCCCAGAGTTTCGCAGGCTGTACTGACTCTCTGATTGCGTGTGATAGGGTCCTTTGATTTTGCTCAGTTCAAAGGGTAAAAGAGAACTTATATCTTGACGTAGGAAAACAAAGAAGAACCTTTGATTAGCCCGTTGTAAAATAAAAAAATACAGTTGTATTTGCGTGACATCGAGTAGTTTTGGGTGCTAAACCTAGGCTCAGTGTTGATGTATAAACCCAAAGTGGGGGTACCTCACGAACACCGACCTCGGAAACCTTTGAAAAGATGTTTAGTAAGGCGGAAGTTCCTCGATAAAGGGCCGGAATGGAGGATGGAAGTGTACGACGGCATGACCAAGGCCACAGGCGAGAAGGCCCTCATACACAACTCACAACCATTCACTTGCCTCTAGTGACAAAGGTGTCACAAGACCCCACCGTCCTGGTGTGTTTTACAGGAGAGAGTTCGGTTGGTCCAAATACCAAAGAATCTCATGTTGAATTGAGACACAGAAATAGGGACAGAGTGTGAAGTATATGACAAACCCACCAAGAACGAAAGGGGGTGGCCTGACCTTTGTGTTCCTTCTGTCTTTCTTTCGCTTTCACGATCAGTGGATCAGCACGGGCTGAGAAACGCTGGGGTACCTGACATCAGGCGGTCCGAGGAGACAGGTACCCTAAGAGGTCCGTTCTTATGACCTCACCCAACGGTAAAGGAATAAAGGAAGAGGTCCCCTAGAAGGACTGGGTCCCTAGCTTGGACCCAGAGGACATGACGTCCGTCTAAGGAATGATAGACTCGGTGTTCTGACATAAAAAAAGGGGTATTCAGTGGTTTATTGATCGTATTATATATCGTATCATGGACCCTAAATCCTTACGGGTTTTCTACAATTAAGTTACTTTCATATTTAATTACTTACGTAAAACACATAGGTCTACTCTTTCTTTCTTAGTACGAACCTCGTTTATTCATTATTTACCATGGAAACCTCTCTACGAAACAGACGAAAATACTTATAATCTTTAACTTTTACAGGAGGTTACACAGAACCTTATTACCGGTGTGACTTAGACGACAGAAAAAGGAGGGTTTAATTCGTGTTGAACCGAGTCTTTAAAATGAGACGATGAGACTTGATCACCTTCTGAAAGTCTAATCTCTTTGGTATTAAGAGGGTTAAGACTCTTATTTTAAGTCATTTTTACGACATTTCTATCTACTCACACAGGTCTTCAGATTCTAACAGAATTATCGAGAATAAAGTTGAATTCTCCGAGTTAAATAAACCAAAAAGGTTGAACTGGTTAAATGATTCGTACTCGATATCATTGAATGTTTCTCGAAATACAAATACTAGTAACACATCCAATTAATAATAACAGAAACGTAAAGAACCTGTATTACTTTTTACCTATTAGAGAACCCTTTCAACATTAAAGTCCTAGTCTCGTATAAGTCTCTATCTTAACGAGTACCAGAGGATCCAAAACTAATGAAGAATAATTAAAGAGTTGAGAGACAACAGTAATCTATCGAACACCTTTTAGTGATTTGTAGGAACGGACCCAAAGGTCCAAGACAAATACCTGGAAGTGTGTACATTGAAACCCGAGTCACAGGTCAAATCCGGCAGGGATATAGACCGGTGGTCTCCCGCTTGATTGGGGGTCGAGGTCTTGATTCACCCGCCTTTTTTTTTAGGGAAGAGAAAGGAGAAAACATCTACGACCCAATCTCAAAATATTTTCCTTCTTTCAATTTTCCTTTTCAGAAAAAAAAAAATTAAAGTTTTGTAGGGTCTTGATATAAATGCAATACACACACACACAATCAGTGAGTCAGTACAGGATGAGAAACACTGAGGTACCTGACACCGGACGGTCTGAGAAGACAGGTACCCTAAAGGGTCCGTTCTTATGACCTCACCTATCGGAAAGGGAAAAAGTTCCCTAGGAGTGGGTCCCTAGTTTGGGTCTAGAGGGAGAAGCGTCCGTCTAAGAAATGGTAGACTCGGTCATCCGTTCGGGGTAAATATAATATGACAAACGACTAAGCTTCACATCGGTGTCCACTCAAACCCATCATATTAACCTTCGTCCACACCGTTTAAACACCGTCCTCTCTACTTCCATATGGGAGAACTTCCGGTACAGTTGATGTTTATTGGTTGCTATCCCAGAAACAGGTGCACCACGGTGACAACAAAAGATCTTGACCGTAAACTCTACTTCGACCAGATGACAGTGACCGAGTACTGTAGTACTCTAGAAGGGACAACGACGGTGGACGTTACAGGATTTCGATTTATTTTTGTAGGTTTGAACATCGGTCCCCTTCAAACCTGACAGGAACAGAGATTCAAATCCCTCAAGAGTAGGGAAGTAGCCTCTTCCGTCACCGGGGGGTGAGGTCATGTGAACGGACCTTTTAGGGTACCTACCTCCTCGGACCACCCGACGTCAGGTACCCCAGCGCTTCTCAGCCCGTGCTGACTCAGTGAAGTGAAAACGAAAAGTGAAAGTACGTAACCTTTTCCTTTACCGTTGGGTGAGGTCATAAGAACGGACCTTTTAGGGTCTCTGTCTCCTCGGAACACCCGACGACAGATACCTCAGCGTGTCTCAGCCTGTGTTGACTTCACTGAATCGTCGTCGTCGTCGTAGGGAAGTATCTTGACCGGAGGATCTTGACGGGGCCGGGTTTCGACGGAGAGATGAGACGTGGACGGAACCACCGACGGAGAGAACCCCACCCCTTTCTGTCTGTCGGTACACGGGGTCTGGAGTGAATCATTCCTTGGGTAACAACAAACCAACGATTCAACACAAGTTGAGAAACGCTGGGATATCTGATGTCGTACGATCCGAGGAGGTAGGTACCCTGAGAGGTCCGTTTTTATAACCTCATCCAACGGTAAAGGAAGAGGTCCCCTAGAAGAGTTGGGTCCCTAGTTTGGGTACAGAGGTCGTAACCGTTCACCGAAGAAATGGTGCCTCTAAGAGATGGAATCCTTCGGGACTCATTGGGTAACGTAAAGTCTTTAGGAGACGACTACCATAAAATGGTTCTAAAGACACCGATATTCAGAAACGTTCAAGGCACAGGTACGGTAAAGAGAACCGCGTAAAACCATTTAGACATGAGTCGTCTACAACCGATCTCATGTGCTACACAAAGTTCCAAGTACAAAGAAATACAGATGAGTAATTCCCAATCGTACGTCAACTCTAGTCTAGTATCGTCGGAATAGATACTATATATGTGAAATCTAAAAAAAAAGAACATCCAATCGGTACTCCTTGAACACTCCCTAAAACTCATTTCACCCCTGGACCATCCTAAAACGTGTCATTCAGCACGTCCGTCGTCGAACCTTTATTCAATCTCTACTCGGACCTCTGACTTCTACTTTTCCGGATAAAGTCAGTAGTCCCCTGTCCACTATTCCCGATTTGACCGTGTCACCGACACCATCACCTTGATCTCTTGTTCCTTAGCTATACTTTTTATCGACTATCTCAGATGTTTTGAACCCCAAAGGTCCACCAAGTCACCATCTCTTAAGTGGACGACTACGTCTTCTGAGTTCTCTACGTCCAAGTTAGAGATCGAGCTCTTCTATGGGACCTCCTCCTTTACCGTGGGGTGAGGTCCTAAGAACGGACCTCCTCGGACCCACCCGATGTCAGGTTCCCCAACGTTTCTCAACCTGCACTGACTCGTGTGTGTGTCACGTTGTTATAAATCACTGACTAAGTCGACGTACTCCCGTCGTTAACATAAAGTGACAGAGTAGTCGTAGACCGTGTCACAGAAGGGACATCGTTTACAAGTCATTCACAAAAACTTACTTACTTACTTACTCACTACTTGTACCACCGACTTTTCTCCCCTGACATATACCTTCCTTGGATGTAAAACTGAACCCCCTGACCTATCTACTGTGAGGGTTAGCGAAACTATTTATTATAACCCTCTCTTTGTTGAAACACCTTCTTAAAGTACGTGACCCAACCCTTCGTACCTCAAACTCCACAGAGATTCGACAACTCCATCTCTACAGGAAACTCGTTGTCCTCCACATCCGGACCTCGGAGTCCTCTTTTTGAGGGACCCCTACCCAAACCCTCTTGAGTCGTGTGCACTCACCATCGACTTAGGAACACCTCTCTACTCCAATTTCTGTAGTAGACGATATTCTCTTATGGTATCTAACCTATCAAACTTGTGATCTTTAAATAAAGAGTGTCAGACTTCCGACCCTGATAGACTACAGACCACTACCGGGTGCACGACCAAACGTCTATCTATAGAACAACATAGAAGTGCACCACCTTTCTCTCTTGTTTGATCCAAACAGGAGAAGGATAGTCTGGTAAGTAGGACTCTGAAGGGACAGTCAGACCACCGATTCTGAAGTGCGAGGGTTACGTCCCCCGGACCCAAGCTAGGGACCAGTCCCTTGTTCTAGGACGTACGACGGAGATTCTCAAGAGTATGGTGTTGATTTCTAGGACTCACGACGTTGATTCTGGGACTCGTCGCTTTATTTAATTAATCTTATATATTTATTTATAATTTTTCTGTAATTAGGGTAAGTCCTCCGGAGGTAAGAATACTTGATTAATAGAGGGTTTCCGGGGTTGGAGAATTATGGTAGGACAATCCCCAATCTCAAAGTTGTATACTTAAAACCTCCTGATATTTGTAAATCAGGGATTGTCGGAACTCTTTATGGTTGAAAATTCGTACCAGACTTCTTCCCTTCGGAGTCCTCCTTTGACTCTTCACCTGTCTCCGTTCTCTCCTGACGGTCCACAGACTTTTAGGTTCCCCGAGAGAAAAGTCACCTTCACTACGGAGACACGGGTAAGTCCCGAACGTCTCGTCTTTCCGGTACGGGACTTGAGTTGCTCTCAAGTGTGGGGAGACACGGGTCCAAGAGATGGGAGATTGGGTGAGAGGAGACGGAGAAGAGACGTCTCTCATCGACCAAAAAGTCTTAGGACAGGAATAAAATATAAGGGGGTCGTTATCTTTACGTGTCATTTCACTCGTACATTAAAGGAAATTCTCTACTTCACGATACAGAACTATTTCGATCGTGTAATAAAATACTGATTTTTTTTTCCCCCCCCTATTTTAGTTCTTTCCTTCCTTTGTTATTCTGTAATTCTTCCCTAATAGAGACTTAATACCCAGTACTCAACAAACACAAAAGAAATAAGAAAAAGAGGTTCTCAAGTATCATAAAAGGAGGTTCTCATGTAACACGATAATTTTAGACTTTTCCTCAGAAATTTGAATAAAAATTTACCCTTCGGAGTATATTTCTGACTTGTCAATACATTGAATACAGAATTTGTTAAATGGTTTCAGTTTGATCTATAAAACCTTGGTACGTGTCTAAATCGTTAACTATGTCCAATAAACAGTCTACAGACTTAAAAAAAACTTTGGTAAATGTAATATTCAGGTACGAACTCTTTATTTTTAGGTATATCTCATGGACTTTTGTTTAGTAACCACATGTCTTCTAGTCACGTTGGAGAACCTCCCATATAACAAACCAAGACTCGTTCCGAGACGGTCCCATTACTAGTTCTGAGGGTGTATGTCGACACGTCCAACACGTGACTTGTTGAAGTCCTCTGTGGAAAATGAATTTTACGTTATACTCACCTCAGACATCTTTACTCGTCATGTGTTGAATGAGTTTGTTGACCATCTGGATCATTACTAGTTCACTGTAAAATTTCTAGATTGGGTAGTGGACCGTTTTACAATCTAGAATCACTACCTTAGATAATGGTTTCTAAACCGATACCTTTTTAATATTTGGGTGTGTCACGAGGTTTATAGTCGTCACATCCTTTAAAACAAATTATAAACAATCACGGTATTTAGTCCCCAGGGGTCGAAGGCCCAAGATTACGGACTACTAGACTTTATCTCGTCTACATTATTATGATCTTTATTTCACGTGTTATTTACAAGTCAAGTCAGTGAGTCAGAACAGGCTGAGAAACGTTGAGGTACTTGGCGTCGTGTGGTTCGGAGGGACAGGCAGTGGTTGAGGGTCTCAAATGGGTTTGAGTACAGGTGACTCGACCACTACGGTAGGTTGGTGGAGTAGGAGACAATAGGGGAAGAGGAGGACGGAAGTTAGAAAGCGTCGTAATCCCAGAAAAGCTTACTCAGTTGAGAAACGTAGTCCACCGGTTTCATAACCTCAAAGTCGAAGTTGTAGTCAGGAAGGTTACTTGTGAGTCCCTAGAGGAAATTCTACCTGACCAACCTAGAGGAACGTCAGGTTCCCTGAGCATTCTCAGAAGAGGTTATGGTGTCAAGATTTCTTAATTAAGAAGCCGTGGGTCGAAAGAAATATCAGGTTGAGAGTGTAGGCATGTACTGATGACCTTTTTGGCGTCGGAACTGATCTACCTGGAAACAACTGTTTCATTACAGAGACGAAAGCTTATACGACAGATCCAACCAGTATTAAAAGGAAGGTTCCTCGTTCGTAGAAAATTAAAGTACCGACGTCAGTGGTAGACGTCACTAAAACCTCGGGGGGTTTTATTTTCAGTCGGTGACAAAGGTGAAAAAGGGGTAGACAAACGGTACACCACTACCCTGGTCTACGGTACTAGAATCAAAGGACTTACAACACGATATTCGGTTGAAAAAGCGAGAGGAGAAAGTGAAAGTAGTTCTCCGAGAAATCAAGAAGAAGTGAAAGACGGTATTCCCACCACAGTAGACGTATAGACTCCACTAACTATAAAGAGGGCCGTTAGAACTAAGGTCGAACACGAAGTAGGTCGAGTCGTAAAGAGTACTACATGAGACGTATCTTCAATTTATTCGTCCCACTGTTATATGTCGGAACTGCATGAGGAAAAGGACAAACCTTGGTCAGACTTACGTGAACTTAGTAGGGGTTTGGTGGGGGGTAGGGAGACCGGGTACCTTTTTGACGGAAGTTACTTTGGTCAGGAACTACGGTTTTTCCTACCCCTGACAACGATATCTAAGAATTCTTACAATTTCCCGTTAATTAATTGTGGAAAACAAAATAAATGATTCCCGATCAGAGTCAAAGGTTCTTTTCACACAGGGTGCACAATTCGTTTCTCCCTCCACCTTTGTAGAGTTAGTAACACGAGCCCCCGCGTCTCCTTAGTGACCTACGGGTAGGACCCTTCAAGTGAGACAAGGAGGCGGTCGCCTTCCCTAAACACTTTTGACGAAACTGGGTACCCATTCACCGAAAAGTAAAGCCCGTTGACACAGTCCCTTCGATTGGGTAATAATTCACTTAAGTTTCTTCATTAAAAAGACCGGGAATTTCTGTCTGGAGTAGTGACTGGAAGGTTACTTATGTCTACACTTACAAATACCCTTTATCTTCTGTTGACAGGGAGATTCTATTGAGTCACAGTACCGTAGGTCGGTAAGTTGAACAGATATTCTCGTTTTGTTCGTTTTATGTTTTAAAGTATCCGTGTCATATCTAAAGGTTGGTTTACTTGTTTACTCGGTACCGGTTTTGGTCTTTACTTTTTCTTTGAAGACCTTGGAACTAAAAGATATCTTATTTTAGGGTGTTTAGTGATTCTGACGACTCCATGGAGGGGTTTCCTGAAGTCCTCATTAAGTCAAAGTTAGGTACCTTGTATTTGAATCGTGAGGTTCCTCCGAACCCCTGTAATTTGTTAACACTCCTTAGACAACGTCCAGTCGTCCCGATTTACTTTATAAATTTAGGAAAAGTAACTTTTACGAATAAGAAGGAGGAACAATAAAGATCACGAATAAACCACGGTCACAAAAGAAAACCACTTTTACTTGATAAATTAGTTCAATCGTTGGGGTTTCCTAGTACCGAAGCTGTACACGTCCTATTTGATGTCTTCTACTACCCTAAACGAAACGGTGACAAGGTGCGGTCTCCTTAAAAAGTCATGTCAAAACCGGATTAGGGGATATCCTTCGTGTAAGTGTGACAACCATACATGTAGTTTATGACCTCCGAACAATTTGACTCGTTTTCCTAAAAGAATGAAACTCGTTACAAATAACAATGACTTCATCGAAACTCATTCGGGAAGGATTTTATTATCAGGATATCTATAATAAACTGGAAGGAAATGTCATGCGGAAAATAAATGCTTTACTAATATAAAAGGTAAACTTACCCTTAGGTGATGTAAGTTTTTATAACAATAACGTGAGGTTTATCTTAGGTCAAAATCTTCACCTCAAGGATTATGAGATACGACTTAGATAAAGAGACATGGTCTTCTACTATTGTATCGTTCAGAAACTTATGTAGTCTCAGAGAACACTTTTAAACACATATTATCTACAGAAGTAGTCCAAATCAAGTATCCGTAGTCAAAGATGGTGTTTCGTAAAAAAAAGGGTTGATCCATATAAATATCCATAAGCTTATATCCCGAAGGGTCCACCGACTCATCCACTTCTTAGACGGACGTTACATCCTCTATACCCAAGTCAGGGAGTCAACCCTTCTAGAGGCACTCCTCACGTACCGTTGGGTAAGGTCATAAGAACGGACCTCAGAGTCTCCTCGGACCGTCCGATGTCAGACGACGACGACGACGACGACGACGATTCAGCGAAGTCAGCACAGGTTGAGACACGTTGGGGTATCTGTCGTCGGGTGGTCCGAGGGGACAGGGACCCTAAGAGGTCCGTTCTTATGACCTCACCCAACGGTAAAGGAAGAGGTTACGTACTTTCACTTTCACTTCAGCGAGTCAGTACAGGCTGAGAATCGCTGGGGTACCTGACGTCGGATGGTCCGAGGAGGTAAGTACCCTAAAAGGTCCGTTCTCATGACCTCACCCCACGGTAACGGAAGAGGTTCCGATGTCAGATCTCTCTACGTTTCCCAGTCAAGTCAAGTCAAGTCGGCGAGTCCGTATAGGTTTAGAAACGCTGGGGTACTTGACGTCGTGCGGTCCGGAGGGACAAGTAGTGGTTGAGTCTGTACTGATTTAGTTGACTCGTGAGTGAGCGTCTGACTAAACAGGAAATTATTACCGTACAAACCCAAACCCCTCGTAACTCTACCCCCTCCTTCCATTGTTGGTACAATTATCTTCTTGTCTCCTCCTTTTATTAACGAGGACTCCAACTTTTCCCCAAACCTCCCACCTTTTCCTCTTTCGCGACTCAGGTAACGATTATCGTTCTAATCGGTCTGATATATGTGTATACTTTACCTTCATTATTCAAGTGGTACTCACCGGGTAATGTACTTTAAGTTTGTAAAAAAATCTAGATAAGGGAACCTTACCCTCAAGTGACGACAGTCACACATTGTCGAAACGTAAAGAGTACGTCAGTGTACGGTAAAAAATTTTACGACAAAAATTGAGTTTACCTTATAATTGTCAACTAATTAGTTACATTATCCTTATGACTCTATTCGAACGTCAATATAAAAAGTTCTATTCACCAAGGTAAAAAAAGAGTTTTATGATCAGTCAAAACTAGGGTATGCACGTTTCATACCAGTAACCATAAAACCCCCCTATACTCCCTTCAATATGCTATACTAAAAAGTCCCAGTAAGAGTAACCTGTATTAAATATTTCTTTGATGGTACACAAAAGAGATGTACACAGTGTTCATACAATAAATGTATAAAATAGACTCAATAATAGTCAAATAGTTTCATCTTTTTTTACAAGTGTATACAACATAAAATAATGTATCATTATCTTCGACTAAAGCTACAGGGTAGTTGACCCTCTCTTTTTCCTTCACTCAAATCTGAAGTTCTTGTCGACATTTTTCAGGGTCAAGGGACGTTCTTACAACGAAAAAGAAACAAAGACGGAGTTTCTCGAGGTCCACTGCCCCTAAAACGAGAAACAAGACACGACAACAGGGGTCACGAGAGTCCCATCCTCGAGTTCTGTGTAAACACTTAGTTGTTTAATCAGAAATCAATCCGGACAGACTAACATTAAGAGTTCAAAAGTCTTTAGTTTGTTCATGCATCATTGTTTTTAAAATTTATTTAAAGGGTCCACCGAGTCCCCATTTCTTGGTCGGCCGATTCTGTCCTCTACACTCCAGCTAAAGACCCAGTCCTTCTAGGGGACCTCTTCCTTTGCCGTTGGGTGAGGTCATAAGAACGAACCTTTTAGGGTACGCCTCTCCTCGGACCACCCGATGTCAGGTGTTTCTCAACCTGTACTGACTCGTGCGTGTGTACGTACTATAAAAAATTTCTAAAAAAACTACACCTAGTAAAACTTTCAGATATAACTGAAACAATTTTATAACGAAGACAAAAATACAAAAACCAAAAACCAACACTCTAAACACCCTAGAATCGAAGGACTGGTCCCTAGTTTAAGAGTGGGGGACGTGACCTTCCGTTTCAGAATTGGTGACCTGGTGGTCCTTTCAGGGAGTTAAATGATTATTCAAATTCAACATCTCGGTCATGGCCAATACACTACCTTTCAACAAACTCGTTCTTTCATTTTATAAATCCACAACCAAAATTCAAAATTTTAAAGTGTAACTTTTTAAAGTTTACGAGTCTTTTCAGAGTACTCATCATTTTACTTGAGGATACAAGGAAAGAGGATCTGAGTGGTGAACAATTGTAAAAACGATGTCAAAAAAAGAGGGAGATTATTATAGTGTTTATGTGAAATATGATGACAACAGTGACTTGACAAATTCATTTACGTCTGTTGTACTGGTAAACAAGGAGTAATGAAAATACATAGAGAGAATTCTTGTTCTAATAAGAGAAAGTATCATAGTCATCCTATGTCCTTAAATTGTAGTTAATTTACGATAATTGACACATGTAATGTATAAGTTTAAAGTAGTCAACGGTGTCAGTGAAAGAAAAATCAACACCCAAAACCACTTCCCGTCATAAAAAAGGGTTTTGTCCTAGTATGTAACGTAAATTAAAAGTATAAAGTAATCAGATGAAATTTGACCTAATCAAAAATCTTAAAAGAAACAGAAATACCGTACTCATCAAACAGAAACAGAAATACCGTACTCGTACTAACTTAGTTACTACAGATACTGTAAGAGTTTACCAAGATGTTTTTGTTTTTATTATTATGTACACATAAGGATATATGTATGACTCACACATACACACACACACGTTTTACAAACTTTGACCACTCAGATCTCCTTCCCGTATGTTCACGAATAACATAAAAAAAGATATCCAAACTTAACAAAAATATTTTTTTCAATCCCTTCCCTTACATGGAATAAATTTATTTTGACCAAACCTAGGGTGAACTCCTGTTCTCATCAGGTAAAACAAAGTTAATCAATCAGATGGGACTCCCTATTTTGTCGCTTCCCTAAAAAGACTTTATAACCCAACCGGTTTTTCAAGAAATTCCAAAAGGTATTGTAGCATGACTTTTTAGACTTGTTTGAAAAACCAGTTGCGTTATCTTTCTTTCTTTCTCCTTGGATTAGATTTAAAATTAATATTTCACCCCTAACAACAACAACACGAGTTAGTAAGTCAGTACAGACTGAGAAACGTTGGGGTACCTAACATCGGGTGGTCCGAGGAGACAGGTACTTTAAAAGGTCGTTCTTATGATCTCACCCAACGGTAAAGGAGGAGGTCCCTTAGAAAGATTGGGTTTTTAGTTTGGACGTAGAGAACGAAGAGAACGTAACTTTTCATCTAAGAAATGGTGACACGGTGGACTCTCTATCATTATTCCCCTAACCATACCACGGGGCATGTTGTATAATTCACGAGTCATTTACAAGTACTCACACATACAAATACATATGTGTGTGCGGATGTGACCCGTACTCTGAGGTAATATTCGGTCTCCAACATGAACTTGGGTCCAAAACTGAGAAGGGTTGGGATGAGACGGGTCTAGAGACGGACCACAGAGAGAGATCACATACCGATACATCGTAGATTTCTTTTTCCTTAAGAATACACTCTGGTAATCTCTCTTTGAGCCGTCTTAAAAGTATTAGTGTCTTTTTATCTTGTTTCGGAGGAATAACACTTTCTAGATGAGTAACGGAGTTACCCCTCTTTTATTACCTGTAGAGGTTCGAGAAAAGGTCGACTTTTATGGTGTTGAGCACTTCGACGAGTAACAAGTAGATCCCTTTATGTCGTGTCATAGTGTCTTTAATCTCGTTCTGACGATGTATTCCGTTGTTTCTGCTTTGACTAGGACTTGATAACCTACCTTAGCCTTTTACCTTGTTTCCCCCTACGATCGATATTTCTCGTCGTTTTGTGTTTACTCTCGACTAAGGGTTGAGACGGTGTTCATCTAAAATCGACTAAAAAAGGTCCCGTCACTCAAGATGGAGGTCTTATTTGACTACGTTGACCAAAAAGGAAACACAATATTTCTCCCTCAGTACGTCGTCAGACGTTGATTGGGTCAGAGTACAACTTTGTCGAAAGAAGAGGAATCATGATTTTTAGAGGAAAAAGACCTTTCTCCCTTAATACTAGAAGATCCCGAGGCTTCCACGAAGAGTCTAAACGTACAAAAAGAAAACAATGGAGACAAAAATAGGGATTTTTCATTAATATTTCCAAAGAATGAGAAGTTAGGTTAAAACCCAATCAAATCATTACTCCCCGTTTTCACAACCCAAATTTGGAATTAAGGGAAACCAAAGACACATACAGATAAAGACAAACAAAAACACATACATACATACATATATTTCAAACCTTTACAAGTCGTAGAGTAAAAGAGATGTCCGATTTATTCTTTTTCTGTTCATGTCAAATTTCCCTTTTCAGAATACTACTATTTAAGTTACATACACCCGTACAAACTTGAGAAACTTTATATTATTTTGATAATCATCCTTTTCTTGTCCTAACTTTACTTGATATCCGATCGAATATCCTTTATCCTGAGTCGTTAAGTCTTAAGTGTTCGGGATCAACTTCATTCACGAAGGTTCCACCGAGTCACCACTTCTTAGACGGACGGTCACGTTCTTTACACCCAAACTAGGGACCCAATCCTTCTAGACCTCTTCCTTTACCGTTGGGTGAGGTCATAAAAACGGACCCTTTAGGGTATCTGTCTCCTCGGACCATCCGATGTCGGGTACCTTAGTGTTTTTCCCAGACTGTGTGGAATCTCTGTCTTGTTGTTGTTAGACTCATTAGATCCTCGTTTTATTTTCTGAAGGAGAAGAATCTGGTGCATCCGAGACATAGTGATATTTAGGGAGGAGGGTGGGTCTTATCAACGTAAATTAGAGAGAGGTACTATTAAAGTGTTCTTTTGTTTGGTAAAGATACTTTGGTGTTTAAACGATCATCTAAATGTCCATCTAAAGAGTGATACGCACATTTAAAGAGTAAAGACCCCCCACCCCCACCCCTAGTTTGTTGTTGTTTCTAATCTCGATCTTTACACACACACGAATCAACAGGTCAGTACAGACTGAGAAACGGAAGAATACCTGATATTGGACGGTCCGAGGAGACAGGTACCGTAAGAGGACCGTTCTTATGTCCTCACCCATCGGTAAGGGAAGAGGTCCGCTAGAAGGACTGGGTCCCTAGCTTGGACCTGCAGGACGTGGCGTCCGTCTAAGAGATGACAGACTCGGTACTTCCTTCGGAGTTCCAGCGGATAAGAAAATAGGACAACAACAAGTCGGGGGTCCAGTACAGACTGAGAGACGTTGAGGTACCTGACGTCGCACGACCAAAAGGGACGGGAAGTGGCAGAGGACCTCGAACGAGTTTGAGTACAGGTGATTCAGCCACTGCGGTAGGCTGGTAGAGTAGGAGAGAGGGAGGGGAAAAGGAGGACGGGACTTAGAGAGGGTCGTAGTTCCAGAAAAGGTCACTCAGCCAAGAAGTGTAGTTCGCCGGTTTCATAACCTCGAAGTCGAGGTCGTAGTCAGGAACGTTACTTATAAGTCCCAACTAAAGGAAATCCTACCTGACCAAACTAGAGAAACAATAGGTTCCCTGAGAGTTCTCAGAAGGTCGTGGTGTTAAGTTTTCGTAGTCAAGAAACCATGAGTCTGAAATACCAAGTTGAGAGTATAGGTATGTACTGACGACCTTTTTGGTATCGAAACTGATATACTGAAAATAGCATATGTACACTTTTAATTCCAGTCTCTCCTTCAATGAACCATCGACCCACATGGACGACCCCTCAATCGGGACCTACACCAGATCGGACCACGGAGAACACGTTGTAGTCGAGGACAAAGGTAGTTAAAAGTCAGAGAGGATCAGACATAAAGTTGGTGTTGACTGTACCCTTAAGGGATCACCGGGTGACCAATCCTGAACCACGAAAGTGACGGGACCTAGACCCAAGTCAAGGACTACCCCCTCGATTCTAGAGTGTTTGGTACATCCCCCCCTTTTTTCCGTTGGTGTTGACTACCACTATGAAAATGCAACTTAGTGTTTCCTGACGACGGATGATATATACAAACTGTAGGTTCGAAAGTTCCTTTTGAGACATAGTCGAAGAACTCCGATATAGATCGATTTTTATATCCTTAAACTCTTATGATTACAACGACACTCCTATATATATATATATGTGTGTGTGTATCCTACCTATCTAATATATATTGGAACATATATTTATATCTAGAATTATATACTACGTAATACTATGGAGACACACACAAACACAGACATAGTAAGGGAAGGAACATGAGGGATTGGAGGGTATGATAATAGTGTGAAGAAAGACGTCAATAAATAGTGAAGGAGAAAGAGACCAAAGACAAATTGATTAGTGCGAAACAATGACTGTACCTAACTCGGAACCTCCATCGTACTCCTCTGAGGTGCATCCGTTTCCTTCGGGATGCTCACGGTAAGACAATGATGTCGGGGTGAACTAGAGTACGGCTTCGACTGGCTTTCATTATTCGTCAAACGACGAGTCGGTAACTACAAGACATGCAAACGTCGAGAACCGTCATCATCGTCGTAGTCCGGTCGTCTCCCGCGTTACGTGTCGTCTCTCCTGACTTCTCGCCCACCGTGTCGGTGCACATAGATCAGAAATTAGACTCTGTTCACTCCATTTTCAATAAATAATATATTTACGATCCAAATTTTTTTAATCAGGTAAAAAATTAATATGTCCATTATGATTACGGTAGAATAACATCTTTTAACCGTGTTATGTTTACTTTATATTCTGGGGGTCGAGAGGGAAGAAGGGAGGTATATTCCCGATCGTCACAGAGAACCGACTGAAAGAATCATCTGATTTACGAATATTACGTGGATCTATATCTTGTAAAAGTTATTTATCCCAATACGACATAATAAAACGTTGAAGGGGAAGGACGACGTAAAATTTGAAAACGTATACACACACTCGTGTGTATATATAAAGTAAAAAATGTAACTCTATATCTTAATGTATATTGTCGAATCAAAGTTCACAATCAAACTATAAACATATATAACATTTTCCTAGTGGTGTCATTCAGATAAATTATAGACAGTGGTATGTATCAAAGTTTTTATAATAAAGTCGAAAGTTTTTTTTTAACGACGGATCTTAAGGTAACTTACTTACCAGACACTAAACGAATTATGAAAAGATATATTTCAAAAAACCAACCAAAACAAAAGACGACAATGTGTGTCACCTTGGGAACACTAAACCACACAAAAGATCAGGTCTAAGAGCCGTCACTTCTACACATAAGTAAAAAATCCTACTGTAATGTTTCTCGGTCTAATCTCCCGACTACCGAGCACTCAGGTCTGGAGGGGTCCGTCACTATTATCTCGTGACACCAGACCGACAGTCGACATGGTCTCCCTCGCTCGACCACTGCACGTGTGTGTCGGCACACGAACACGGGGTGTCGACGTCGGTCGTGTCATCAAGTAGACTGAGGTTCAGCTTTGGTGGTCACGCGACTGTCAGGTCGTACACGCCTCTTCCCTCCGAGAAGTAAACAATGGTCTTCTCTACCACACTGGTGACGTCCGTCGGTCACTTTACTTCTTCCCTAACCTCGGCTATCCGGACTGTCGAAGACTAACCTTCTAGAGAGATCTCGACAGGTAATCTCCACCATCAGGCACCATCTCACCTAAACCAAAGAATGAATTGTTACGTAAGAAACAAAAAACGTCAACCGGCGGGTTAGGGACAAGCAGTCTGGGACTTGGGTTGGAGTCTCGTCTAACTCCTCAACGTAGTCTGGATGTACCTCCTCGACTCTTTTAATAAACTTCTTGTGTTTCCCTTCATACCATAAGGTCTTTTACTTCGAGAGTAAAAATCTATTGACAGTAGAATCTTCTATACGTTCTCTCGCTCTTTTGTAGGGTAACTTTCTTTTCTATAAGATTTATTTAAACAAAGAAACTGTTACTTTAGTTTAAACGTTGACATTTTATAATACATACCACTTCTACAACTATAAGTAGACGCCATTGATTTTTAGATTACTCACTGATATCCCATTCCCACCTCCACTACTATTCGGAGAATTCACAGAAATTCATCCTCCCATTTTTAACAAAATGTTCAATTCTTTTCCAAATCTCAATAAGTACACGAATTTTTGTTACTGTCGAAATCTTCTATTAATCTGAGAAAATGACTTATAGTGTTATTAAATTACACCACAAAAGTGACTCACACTGTCAACAACAAGTCGTGTCGACTCTGTAAATACTCTGTTCACACATTTTATTAAAGGGTATATCTCGACCTCCTCTAGTAAAAAAAAAGGACGAACGTGTCTGGTAAACAATCACTTATTACAATGAAAATTCTGAATCTAGTAAACTAGGAAATCCAGTATAGTTGGTTGCGCAAAAATATATTGTGACGTCTTAAGAATACGGCAAAATCTTTATTCTACTTAGGTGGTATACCTTTGGGTACACCTACTATCGTAAAGAAGAGAAAAGAGTAGTACGAGTCTTTATAAGTAGTAACAGTAAACGAATCTTTATACAAGTAAACGATGTCTATTCCGCCAGAAAACCTTTTGTACGAAAACTACCCAAAATTCTGAAACTTCCCGAAGGGATTACAGAGTCTACCATTTCTTAGACGGACGTTACGACCTTTGGATCCAAACTAGGGACCCAGTCCGTCTAGGGGATCTTTTCCCTTACCGTTGGGTGAGGTCATAAGAACGGACCTCTTAGGGTACTTGTCTCCTCGGAACACCCGATATGAGGTACCCCACCGTTTCTCAGTCTGTGTTGATTCACTGATTGTGTGTGTGTGTTCTATAACTTTAAGGCTTTCTAAAAGTACCATTATGTCCCCAAAATTAAAAGAGGGGAATACCGGAGAAGTTCATTCTGTTCGAGACTTTCTTTCACAGAAAAGACCACTCTACACTGGTCAAGTGTCAACTACGGCCAACCCACTAAGAGGGATTGTTTTACAGTCCAGGTTCTCACCCTTGGAACAGGAAAGACAAGTACCTATAGAGGACACCCGGACTCAGTTAAATACTGTGAATCATGTGTACTTTATTTACGAACAAATTACCTACATAAAGATCCACTTGTGTGTTTGTTTGAAACGGTATTACACTTCTTAAAAATTTCAATATGGTCTTCTACTTTGGATAAGATTCTTTTCTGGGTGAAAGTCTTCCTCTATTAAATATAGACTAACAGGATCCGGCCATTAACTGTTGTGACACCCGACCAAGCATTCTTCGTTCAGTCTTCCCTCTAAGACTCTTAATCAACTTTTCATAATTCAGCAATAAATAATTCATTCTTCTGATAGATCCAAAGTTTACTAGAGACGACGGTGTACAGACAGATATGGAGGACGAGAGAGTCATAAATCCCCGTTGAAATAACTCAACAAAATTGAATAACAATTATACACAATTTTGGGTATTAAAAATTTTGTCGTTCAGGACCCGTTGTTTTATGTTAGTAAGGCCCATTACCGGACTCATCTTCTGGTAAAGTATGTCCCTTTTCCCTTGGAAGAGTTAACAAGATATCTTCTGAAAATCCGACCTTAGGAAAACCGAAGTATACCAACCCGACTGGTCCTCAGGTGACTGGGTACCAGAATTTTAATCTAGTCAAAGAAACAGTTTCGGCCCTTATCCTGTGTAGGACGAAATAGGAGAGAAAGAAAAAAAAAAAAAAAACCGACGTGAAACACCAAATACCTTAGAATCAGGGGACTGGTCCCTAGTTTGGGTCCGGAGTCGTCACCTTCTTCGTATCTCAGAGTTGGTGACCTGACTGTCCCTTAAGGGTCCTGTGTAGGACAAAATTATCTACGTCTATTAAACTGATATTTAAGAAAAAGCATAATGAGTTATGGTTTGTTGTACTTTGATGTGTTGATGGGAGATCGATAGAGGGTCCACCGAGTCACCATTTCTTAGACGGACGGTTCGTCCTCTGTGTCCAAGCTAGGGACCCAGTCCTTCTAGGGGACCTCTTCCTTTACCGTTGGGAAAGGTCATAAGAACGAACCCTTTAGAGTACCTGTCTTTTGGACCGCCCGATGTCAGATACCCCAACGTTTCTCAACCTATGCTGAATAGCTGATTTGTTGTTGTGAGATCGACCAGTCCCCACTCAAAAACACTCGTTTCAACACTCCGGGTTTATTGGTATTATTGGTTTCCGAAAATTCATATTTTGGGTACTTGAAGTAAGAAAACCTTTTCAAATACTTTTAGAGCACTGTGTCAGAAAACGTTAAAGTGGTACAATACTTAAAACTAGAGTGTCATCACTCCCTGGTCCGACTGGTGGTCGGAGGTGACCTAACAGATCACTCGTTAATTTCGGGTAGACATCATTCGTCTTCGGGACTTTTTACCCCTCTCAAGACGAGACTAAGTAAATAGATCTTAAAACGATAAATTTTTTAGATCTGTAGTCAGATAAATTAAAACCGTGTGTATTTTAGAATAAAAATCCACACATAATCCCTCAAATAAAGAAGGAAAGAATCTTAGAGGTCGCCAGAATTAAGTCGGTCCGGTCTTCAGGAAAGAATTAGAGTTTCGTATCAAATCAAGGTATATCAGGACGTCTACCCTTCCCTTATAAAACTATCCTTAAAAACGATGTTGTGTTACACTCGTTATAAAACATAAGTAATCACACTAAACTACCTCTAGAGAAGTCAAAATCTCCACGACTAGATTACACATTAACGGGTATTTTAAACTTATCGTTTTGTTGTTGTTTTTATTGGGGCCATGTGGCCTTCCCGGATCACGGAATTCTTTTACACGTAAATACGACAAACTAGACCTGTAAAGAAAGAGGGCAAAGGACACGTGTGGTGCATGGCCGACTCAGTAAAGGAAACAGGACGTCGATCTTCATAACTTTAACAGATATGGGTCGATCCAGACAATGTGAGTAACTTCCGACGTCGAAACCACGACTACTTTCGGTCGGACAAAACGAGACAGAGTTCCCCTTGGTCCCGCTCGCTACGAGGTACTAAATGTGTTTGGGAAGTAGTACTAACACTTTTGTTTCAGAGAGATTTAGTGACTACTATTCACTAGGAAATGACACACACATCATCTCATTTTAGGGATGAGGGTCATCTTCAAGATAAAGACAGTACCCTGTGTGTCCTCCACCTCAGATCCAAGTCACCGGAATGAAGACATTGAAACGTAGAGAAGACTTGACGGAGTGACCACGTCTAACGGTTTAAACACTATTTAGTCTTTTGTGCAAAACCCGTCTAATAGACAGAAGAAAAGGAGACTTTGTTCTCTGTCACAATTACCCTAGACAGCCAAAAAAGGGGTCATCGGGTTCCAACGATCAAGAGTACAAGCAAACAAACAATTTACTATTTTACAGATAAACACGCCGATTCCTCTCAAGGAAGATCATCTTAAACATATAGAAAAATTTCCTCCTTTTGTTCCGTTTGCAGTTATATTGGTTCATCAACGAGGACAAAGAGACCCTACCGTTTGCGTCTTCGTTAAGAAATATAAATTTTGTTTCCCTAAAGAGAGTACTGAACATAAAAACAATAAAATTAATTAGAAAGGGTTTACGGTAGTCGACTCACGGAACTACATAATATACTCTTTTTCTTCCAATAGAGTTGGGTGTCTATCCAAAAGGATCCACTCCTAAAGGATCCACCACCTTAGAGACACAACACATACAAAACTAGGACCGGGGTTCTCTCGTCTGATGACGACAAAGACGTACTTACTAACTCCGTGACTGGACCTTCAGGCTACCTACCACGGGACCCTCGGTTCATAATCTCGGTCTTCCCTGTCGTCTCAGACAGTCAAAGAAGACGACGTCTACCTCGTCAACTTGGGGTCACTCCGACTTACGTCTGACCTTGGCTGAGGTGCAAGATCCAACTTGTCCTCCATGGTGGCAGGGTACTGACAACTAATCATTTGGTTCTTAGGAGGATATTTCGTTTTCACAGGTTTTTTCATTTCATCCTAAATTTTATGTGAATTCCGTTCCCTAATTGTTGAGTCGTCGTTCGAGCCAGAATAACCCTACCTCTTGTAAAAAGAAAGAACTCCGACCATGTGGCGTAACAACTAAAAAGGGAAAACGTTCTCGATAAAACCTCTACTCAGACCCGTTTCAGGTTCAAAGGTTGTCGTTCGAACCCGGGACCTCGGAGGACATAGCCTCGACGTCCTACCCCGTTCCACAGAGCCCGGGTCCCACTCACTGTCTGGGACGTTTCTAGAAGGGAGTCGGCGCAACACTAACAAAACACCGGTTTCGCTCGAGTAATGAGTCTCCACGTTTGTCCCGAAGACAGTCCAGTACCAGTCGAGGTTCGGGACTCAGGTAAGACCGAGACCGGAGTAGGCCGACGAAAAAAAAAAAATTATCGAGAATCTAAGACCAATTCTTAATAACATCCGAGATAACTCTTATTTCTATTTAGACTGAAAGGAACATAAGGGTTCCCAAACGTACTAAGAGGGAATAAGGTAAACGTCTGGCTGAACCTCGAAGTCCAGAAAGACCAACCTTAAGTTCGGGAGTAAATGACTCTACGTCAGTATAGCTACCTTGGTCTCTTTTATTGATAACGTGAGGAAAGACGAGAGGTCCGAAGGTACGAGTTTTGTGGGAAATCAGAGACCGGAAGGCGATTCCCTGATTCACTGAACCCTAGTAACTCGAGGATACATTTGTCTCAGTCCTCACTTACCAGAGGTTCCAAAGGAGACCGAGAGATAGACACCAACGAGGGACCGGTAAAAAGACAGAAGTACTACTGTAAATCAACCTCTACGTCTAAATGGATAACTGAAAAGGACATGAAAGGAGTAAACTAACACAAGGGGGTTCTGTACACCACTCAAGTTTGTTAACAGAGTGAAAGGACCATAAATATTTTGTGTCTCACGATGGTTTTAAAGAAACCGTAACGTCACTGAATAAGTACCACAAAGAATTCTTTATTAAATTCAGAGATTCATTTTTGGTCTCTTTACAGAGACTGTGACGGAGGAGAGATAGTAAGTTATGATCTCTCATTATTAAACAATGTACAATTCAGGATATCTTCTACTATTTAAAAACATAAAAGATACAACCTGTACACCGACACACGAAAAATTTTCAACAAACATTTCAAAACTGGTTATTTACACAAAGTACGGGTTCAACATCAACACACTCACACTACAAAGTGTACCTGCCTCACCGAAAGGAAACAAGTGTGGAACTGTTCCGATTTAATTGAACTTGAACTCTAACTTATATTCGTCCCATTAACATTGTGTTGTCACTCGTAACGTTTAAGAGGACGACTTCTCAGTCCGGAAGTCTAAGTGAACCCTATTTTTTGTTTTGTCCTTGACGGGACCACCGCGTGAAGATGACGTCCCCGGCACCTAAACCAACGACCTCCCGAAGGGACCACCGAGTCTATCATTTCTCAGACGGACGTTACGGCCTCTGGACGCAAGTTAGGGACCCACCCTTTCTAGGGGACTTCTTCCCGTACCTTTGGGTGAGATCATAAGAACGGACCTCTTGAGGTACCTGTCTCCTCGGACCACCCGATGTCTGGTCCGTCACCGTTTCTTAACCTGTACTGACTCACCTTTTAAGACTTTCTCTACCCTTATGGTCTGGTGGATTGGACGAAGAACTCTTTGGACATACGTCCAGTCCTTCGTTGTCAATCTTGACCTGTACCTTGTCGTCTGACCAAGGTTTATCCTTTTCCTCATGTAGTTCCGACATATAACAGTGGGACGAATAAATTGAATATACATCTCATGTAGTACTCTTTGTGACCCGACCTTCTTTGTGTTCGACCTTAGTTCGAACGGTCCTCTTTATAGTTAGTGGAGTCTATACGTCTACTGTGGTGAGACTACCGTCTTTCACTTCTCCTCGATTTTTCGGAGAACTACTTTCACTATCTCCTCTCACTTTTTCAACCGAATTTCGAGTTATAAGTCTTTTGTTTTTAGTACCGTAGACCAGGGTAGTGAAGTACCCTTTATCTACCCCTTTGTCACCTTTGTAACAGTCTGAAATAAAAAAACCCGAGGTTTTAGTGACGTCTACCACTAACGTTGGTACTTTAATTTTCTACGAATGAGGAACCTTCCTTTCAATACTGATTGGATCTATCATATAAGTTTTCGTCTCTGTAACGAAACGGTTGTTTCCAGGCAGATCAGTTCCGATACCAAAAAGGTCACCAGTACATACTACACTCTCAACCTGACACTTCTTCCGACTCGCGGTTTCTTAACTACGAAAATTTGACACCACAACCTCTTCTGAGAACTCTCAGGGAACCTGACGTTCCTCTAGGTTGGTCAGGTAGGATTTCCTCTAGTCGGGACCCACAAGAAACCTTCTTTACTACGACTTCGACTTTGAGGTTAACCGGTGGAGTACACTTCTCCACTGAGTAACCTTTTCTGAGACTACGACCCTCCCTAACCCCCGTCCTCCTCTTCCCCTATTGTCTCCTACTCTACCGACCTACCGTAGTGGCTGAGGTACCTACACTCAAACTCACTTGAGACCCTCAACCACTACCTGTCCCTCCGGACCATACGACTCTAAGTACCCCAGTGTTTCTCAGCCTGTGCTGACTCGCTGACTTGACTTGACTCACTGATGGTGAAAGAACCCCTTGATTCTACGGACACGACGAGTGCCCTCGGTTCCCTTTTCGTTTTTCTGTTTTCTGTTTGTCTTTCGTCCCCGTCCCGATTGCCTTTGCACGTCCACACGTCCTACACCGTTCTCGTCTCCTACCACTCTTTCCTCCTTTGTTCAGTCCTTTGCCGAGACCAGAGCGAGTACACCATCCTTATTCACACTTTAAAGGGTCTAGGTCTTCATAAGTTTTTGATCAGTTCGTCAAATATCTAAGGGTTAGTTCACTTAGTGGTGGTCACCCACGACCCAAAGAAGGAAGTTACTACTTTTACAAGATTTTAACCTATCATCATTACCAACGTGTTAAGACTTATAAGACTTTTGGGGATTTGAGCTGTGTAGTTCATCCACTTGGGATACCACACACTTAATACAGAGTTATTTCTACAAAACATTTGAGTTCAGTAGTCTGTAAACTGTTATATTTCCTTCTTCGAGTTTTTAAGGAAAATAATTACACAGTCTTTATTTTACCGGGGAGAAACTACGGTCGTGAAACCTACTGTTTTAAATATTCCGGACACTACAAAGACCACAAGGGATAGTTTTGTCCACAAAGGTCATGAGTTTCATAAAATAACCTATTTCCTGTACGACAAAATAATATCACATTTTATGACGAAAGTCAAGTCAAGTCAGTGAGTCAGTACAGACTGAGAAACGCTGGGTTACTTAGCGTCGTGCGGTCCGGAGGGACAGGTAGTGGTTGAGGGCCTCAAGTGAGTCTGAGTGCAGGTAGCTCAGTCACTACGGTAGGTCGGTAGAGTAGGAGACAGCAGGGGAAGAGGACGGGGGATAGGGAGGGTCGTAGTTTCAGAAAAGGTTACTCAGTTGAGAAGTGTACTCCACCGGTTTCATGACCTCAAAGTCGAAATTAAAAAGGTTTATAAAGTAATTATGACATCGACTTCTGATTAATTATAATAGTATATTTCTATTCTTAGTTATAAATAACTAGTGGAGGTTACCTGGTCTAAGTCCCGATTCATGAAATACACGTAATTCCGTAAATCCAGAACTTTATCGGGATACCTAACCATGATAAAAATGGGGTATCCTTTGACCCCGAGTCTCGTCGATTCCCGAAACGAGTCCGTTGGGACTACCATCCACTACCTCGAACCCGTACTGTGGTCCCGGGGACCGGTCTCAGGTAAGAAACCCACATCCCGAGTTCTCGGGACCCCACACACGACAGAGACAGAGATCGACTGACACACTGAGACATTCACTGGAACACAAGAAATGGATGTTTACTCTTCCACCCTAAACTACCACTTCAAAGGAATAACCAGACGGACCGACACTACGATAAGATTTTGGTAGACATACAGGTTCGGTGAGGGGATTGGATCACCCGTACCTCGATAAGAGCCACGACTCTTGTTGGGACCCCTGACTAACACTCCACCTATTACACGACTGGTAGCTTTCCTAATTCTTTCTGAATAGTCACCTGATCATAAACAACAGTTTCAAATTTTACAATATACTTCTTATGAACAAATTAATTTTCAGAACTAAACGCTCCACCCTTTGATGTATCTCGTAATCGGCCCCTTTCCAGTGAAAGAAGTTTAACGTAAAATAAAATAATAAAAAATTTAACTTCATATCACCTAAATGTCACAACATAATCAAGGTCCACGTGTTGTTTCACTAAGTCAATATACACTGTGTGTGTGTGTGTATGTATATATACATACTTGTGTGTATAGATAAGAAAAAGTCTAAGAAAAGGAAACATCCAATAATGTTTTATAACTCATATCAAGGGACACGATACATACAAGAACAACCAATAGACAAAATGTTCATCATCACATATATACAATTAGGGTTTGAGGATCAAATAAAGAAGGGGGAAGGTTTGACGTAAAATTTTAAGTGGAATAAATAGTGTACACATATACATACATAGTGTACACATAAATAGTTACACATATAGATAGTATACATATACACAAAAGGATTCATTGAAATTTTTAAAACGGTACCCAAGGTTTAAATTCTTCACAGAGGACAAACTGAAGAGGAAGAAACGGAAAAGGTCGAGTGGTTGTAGAAATGTTTAAGTTTTACCCTTCCTCTGAACTAGAAGTCAAACTGTAACGTAAAATGTACAGTACGACTTTATTTCCTTACGAGACTAGAATCTACCTGGTCAAGAGATTCTTATCCTAGTGTACTAAACATTAAAGTTTAAGTGAATTGAAATTTTATTGTAACATAGGTATGTATACCTTACATTCAGTATAATGTAAATCACTTTGAACGTCTTTCCGAATATATCTATCTATGTCTATGTCTGCAACTACGTATATACATATATAAAAAGTAATGACGACAACTTTATTATGAGTCTATTTCCTTTAAAATTTAGTGAGTCTTATTCTCGTTTGCACTAAGTAGACCCTTGATCGATATGATAAATTTTACCTCAACCGAAGTTTATTATATACCAACTATCTTGAATCACTTCAATAATAATACTCATTTGTGTCTTCGATACCGTATCCCCGTGAGGTCACAAGGACCTCCTTCGTTGTGCGACAACAAAGTCCTGTTCTCGTCTGGACGTCGACTTATCGCGACGTCGAGGTCTCCCTCCCCACTGGTAGGCCGGTCCCTTTCTCGAACTAGTCTGTAGGTGGGTGTACGGAGGGGAAAAGATAGAAGGAGACAGTAAGTCAAAAAAAGTCGAAATACCGAATACCGAAGATAAAACAGGTATTAGGTCCCTCTTCTTTCTCTTCTCTTTCTCAATTGAACGTTCCTCGTTGGTTCTTTGACGGAAAAACAGTCTCCAGTTCAGTTCCTGGTACTTTTATTCCTTCTCAGTTATTCTTTCACTCCTCCTGACGTACCTCCTCCTCCTACAGAATACTATTATGTAAAGTGCAATTTCCTGACAAGTGTAAGGTAAAGTACCGCAGAGGAACAGGACCTCTGAAAGTCATTGTCCACTGTCCTTGTTACAATAAAGTCTTTACTGCGGGGTGGTTTTCTTCCAAATAGAAGGAGAAATGGGAAAGGACCACTACAGTCCTGACTGAGGAAACAATCGTCAAGTGTAAAATAATCGAGATGGTTTGGTGGTCCTATTCCTAGAAACGATAAATGGACTAATGACAATACTTAGGTGACAGAGAATGAATCCATAGATCTGTCAACTTTTAGAATCGACCTTCAATCTCCTCTGGGATTTTTGGGAAAAAAAGGGAGTCATGATACGGTTCATCTGTCTACTATAATCGTTGATCTGGTTTCTAGTTTATCAGTTCACTTTTGTCTTATTATTTTACGACAAATTTAGACGGATCCGTTACACTCGTAATCTTGATACATAAGTGTGTCAATAAAAACTCTCAAACTACTATGTTTGGTGGTCCCATTAAACTGATGTTGACGACTCAAGTTTACAAATCTACTGTCTCGAATACGTTTCGTCACCAGTAAATGGGCTCACCAGTAAACACTGGGTTCTTTGGACAAAAGTATTCCTCGATAACCATGACTTGAAAACTTTATGAGACTTCGATAATGGTGTAAGAAAACCGGGCTGAAATAACGTCTATAATAAAAGGAAAGGTGTAGAACTATCCGAATCTTTGACGGGGTCCCGGTAATAAAGTTTCCTCTTTAAAGAGAAGGTAGGACAGACACTAAAGAGAAACGGGACCCGAGACCTTTGTCTCCCTGTGTCACTGAAGTCAGACTAGGAGATAGACCCCTTACATTACACAAAAGACGATTAAATGACTCAAGGTATTCCCAATAAGAGACGGTCTTAATAAACCGTTCTTAGGCGACTTCTTAATGAAAGTCGAAACAAACACCAATGATCTAAGTCAACCTTAAAGGACGCAGAGGACCGCTAAGACTCTAAAAGCACCTCCCCGGTTCCGGGGCCGACGTTCCACACGACGGTCGTTTACGTTCTTCAGACCCATGTCGTATCTCCTTCTACGAGCCCCGGGTCAAGACTTGTAGAAGGGTCAGTCAAACTGTTACAACCAGTTGGTGACTGAGTCATATTTCTTGATTTCGGGTTGTGTATACAAAACGGGAGAACCCTCGATATTATTCTTTCATAGAATATCCCTCCTCTAATTTGGTCAGAGTTTAGTCCTAGTTTCGTTTAGGATTTCCTTTAGTTGGGACTTATAAGTGACCTTCCTGACTACGACTTCGACTTTGAGGTTATGAAACCGATGGACTACGCTTCTCGGTTGAGTAACCTTTTCTGAGACTACGAGCCTTCCTAACTCCCGTTTTCCTCTTACCCCGTTGTCTCCTACTCTACCAATCCATCGTAGTGACTGAGTTACCTGTACTCAATCGATTGACCCTCTATCACTTCCTGTCCCTTCAGACCGCACGACACCAGGGACCCCAGTGTTTCTCAGTCTGTACTGAATTACTGACTTGTTGTCGTTGTTGTTAGAATGTCCTCTCTCTCCCTTCGTCTCCAGTGTTCTACTTGTGGTCGGGTCTCGAAACCGGTACATCTCTCTACTTAACACCGACCCCCTAGACCCTCCTCTGTACCTTCCCTACCTTAACTGAACCCGAACGTTCCAACTCCTGATAGATCCACTCGTGTTACCCCTTAGAGTCCGTCTCTTCAGTACCCTCTCACCGGTCGACCAGTATCAAACGACCCTGAAGGGACCAAAATCGTCACTCTTGGGGAGTTGGGGTTCGGTTCGCCTGCCGATCGGTACCAGCCGACCTTCCGTCTCGATCACCAAAGGAACCGGACAGCCTTCCTGTCATCCCTCCGGAAAACAAAAAATTACGACGTCTCTCGTTGAAAATTTGGTTAGAAACGGATACCAATGACTCCACCCCCCACCCCTACCCCCTCCTCCCTATTTGACCCTCTAACCCTAACTCTATATGTGTGATACCATATATTTTATCCATTGGTTCTTCCTGGATGACATACGACGACGACGACGGTTCAGTGAAGTCGGCACAGGTTGAGACACGCTGGGGTGTCTGACGTCGAATGGTCCGAGGGGGCAGGGACCCTAAGAGGTCCGTTCTGGATGACATACCGTGTCCCTTTAAATGTGTTATGAGACATTACCGGATATACCCTTTTGACAGACATTCTCATCTATACATATATTGACTAAGTGAAACGACGCGTGAACTTTGATTGTGTTGTACATTTAGCTGATATGACGTTATTTTTGAAAAATTTTTTCCTTTTTTATTTGGGCAGAAACCTTTTACTTATTAAGATTGAATCGATATATCGGATACTATAAGACGTTAAAGGGTCGATGACCCTTAAGTCACACTTACTGTCCGAGTTCCGAGACCTTCTAGTGGTATGTAAACTCCCTCTAAAAACAGTACTTAAGGGAAATCAAGGGAGAAAACAGGTTCACCGGAGTTTTAATTACTGACTTATAAACGGTTTTTAGACCTAGGGTACCTTTATCAATGAGATACTGACACTGGTAGAAAAGACTCGAAGTGAAAGAGAAAGAGTTTAGTTAGGGAGTCAGGACAGGTTGAGAAACGCTGGGGTACTTGACGTCACACGGTCCGAAGGGACAGGTAGTGGTTGAGGGTCTCGAACGAGTTAGGTAGAGTAGGGGACAGTAGGGGAAGAGAACGAAAGTCAGAAAAGGTCGTATGCCAGAAATTGCTACTCAGTTGAGAAGTGTAGTCCACCGGTTTCATAACCTCGAAGTCGAAGTCGTGTTCCTATTTAATAAAAGAGAATAATACCTAAAGATTTTATAAAAATTACTTACCGACAGATCTGGGACCCTGAAAACTTTGAGTTCTATATCATACCAATCTCCATACTTTGTAGTCTTTTACGGATTAGAAATGTATCGTAAACGAGTTTCAAAAATAAAACAAAACAAGACGGAACATACACAGTTTATGTATTTATATAATAAATATATAAATATAAGTCAAAATCTTATAAATAAATTAAATTTATATATAAAGGATTATTTAGAATATATGAATAAACAAAAATGGAACGAGGGTCTTCCCGATACCTACCTTATTGAGACGGTCTCTAAAGTACTAGATTTATCACTGAATACTTTGTTATTTTTCCTCTTAATTTATATTTTTATATTTTAAGGTCGACTCATAAGTGAATATGACACTACCAATCTATCGTAGTAGTTGAGTTACTTGTACTTAAACTCATTTGAGGTCCTTTATCACTTTCTGTTCCTTTGGAACACTCGACGTCAGGTACCCCAATATTTCTCAACTTGTACTGAATCGTTAGTTTGATGTTAAGTGAATATTATTATTTTAATAGAGAAGAAATGTCTTCATCATCCTTAATCGTCACTGTTATCTACCCCTTTGTCACCTTTGTCATAGTCTGAAATAAAAAACCCGAGGTTTTAGTGACGTCTACCACTGACGTCGGTACTTTAATTTTCTGCGAATGAGGAACCTTCCTTTCAATACTGGTTGAATCTATCGTATAAGTTTTCGTCTCTGTAATGAAACGGTTGATTACAGGTAGATCAGTTCCGATACCAAAAAGGTCATCAGTACATACCTACACTCTCAACCTGACACTTCTTCCGACTCGTGACTTCTTAACTACGAAAACTTGACACCGCAACCTCTTCTGAGAACTCTCAGGGAACCTGACGTTCCTCTAGGTTGGTCAGGTAAGACTTTCTCTAGTCGGGACCCTAAAGAAACCTTCCTTACTACGATTTCGACTTTGAGGTCATGAAACCGGTGGAGTACGTTTCTCAACTGAGTAACCTTTTCCGAAACTACGACCCTCCCTAACCCTCGTCCTCCTCTTCCCCTGCTGTCTCCTACTCTACCGACCTACCGTAGTGACTGAGCTATCTGCACTTAGACTCACTTGAGGTCCTCAACCACTACGTGTACCTCCGGACCGCACGACGCTAAGTACCCTAGTGTTTCTCAGCCTGTGCTGACTCGTTGACTTGAGTTGACTTGACTACGAAAATGTAAAAACGGTGACAATTTGCTTGTGTAAATTAGAACCTTGTGTCGATATAAGATATAGGAAAGGTGAGGTTCATGGAACCGTCTAAATTGGACCCGATTTCAACTTGAGGGGAGTTGACCATTACACTGGTGTTAGTTTAAGTATTTCTTTACTTTTCAAAGAGTACCCTTCGTAGGTAGATTCAATAAGAAAGGGAACAACTGTTAACAACTTTGACCCAAATCTTTTTGATATCTCACGAAGTTTGGTTAAGGTTACGGTCTCTGGGTTCTTTCGTAATCTAAAAACTTGTATTTTTCATTATATTATCTATTTTTACGTCCGTTGGAGTACGACCAAAGTAGTGCCACTGTTTTTACAGTAGTGTCGAGGTCTGTAGTGTAGGTACAAATTCAGTCCTTCTTCCTCTCTCCACAGTTGAGAGAAAACGAAGTAATCTTAGATGCGATAGAAAGATGTCAGGGAGAACGTTTGAAAGGACCGATAAAGTAACCAGTCTTGATCCAGTGTACTAGGGGGGAGGGGGCGAGAGAATGTTCATAGAGAGCCTTTCACTCATAAGTGAAAGATGAGAGACCTCATCCTCCAGTCGTTTTGAACTTCTGATTCTGTCATTTTTACAATCCGAAACGTCCAGTAAACCAGTGTTATGAGTCGAGTCGGTATGTTACGTTTTTTGTCGGTGTCTATTTTACATGAACCTAACTACACTGACACAAGGTTATGTTGAAGTAAACACTCGTTACTTTAAACTTAAAGTACATTATAAGGACTGTAGAAGAAGAAAACTCGAAAGAGGTTGGTAAATTTTCACACCTTTAGTAGGAATCGAGGACCCAACACGTTTTTGTCCTGGGGTCAGGGGACACACTCTCCTCCAATATTTGCCGAAACCTTCCGAATGGTACACGATACCGTTTGTCCGGGGCATGGCACTCATATCTAATAACCTTTTTACGACAGTACGAGATAGATAGTTCGGTTACAATTAAAAGGACTCTATTGTTTTTGTGAACGAAGGGTTGGCACAAGAAACAGTCCTTGTCTCACTTCAAATGGTCTATCGAAATTAAGTCTTTTAGACATAACGACTAAAGGATCCAGTCCTTTGGAATATATAAAATGTATAAAACAAAGTTTAACGGGACGTCACTGAGGTCTTGACCTAGTCTGAGATGTACTCTTTTGAGATCTTGTCAGACCTTGATATATTTAATATCTGTGATAAGAAAGAACCTATTAAGGTACCCGTCTCCTCGGACACCCGATGTCAGGTACCCCAACGTTTCTCAGCCTGTATTGACTCGTTGACTGTGAAAGAAGAAAAGTATTGTTTCTAAAACGCATTAACGAGTTTCCAGACAAACGTAGTCGAAGCATTTTGAAGTATTTTAATGAGATCTATGATCAATTTAGTCCTCTCACTACATAATCCATGGAACTAGATTACTAATAAAAGATTTTACAATGTACAAGTAAAGGATAAGAGAAAACTTGAAGTATTAAAATATTAATACAACGTACACACATAAAGATATATCTATAATTTTGTACATGTATATTTAAATTATACTTCATTAAGATTATATTATTATACGTGACAACCAAAAATCAGAAGCGAGTCGGGAATCCCGAAGGACCTATCGAGTCACCATTTCTTAGACGGACGGTCACATCCTCTACGTCCAAACTAGGGACCCAGGCTTTCTAAGGGACCTCTTCCTTTACCATTGGATGAGGTCATTAAAACGGACCTTTTAGGGTGCCTGTCTCCTCGGGTCGTCCGATGTCAGGTACCTAAGTACTTTCTCAGCCTGTGCTGAATCGTTGATTTGTTGTGATGGTTATATTATATGGGGTATAGATTTATTAGACTACGAAGGAAATTTAAAACAATTTTAAAAAATAAATAAAAATAAAAACCGAAACGACCCAGAAACAACGAGAGTGCCTAAAAGAGATCAACACCGCTCACCCCAATGAGAGATCAACTCCACACGCCCCAAGAGTAAAGTCACCGAAGAAAACAACACCTGTTGACAGAACTCCCGTACGTCCGAAGTCATCGACACAAACGACCCGAGATTCGTGACCGAGTTATCAACACCCCGTGCCCGAATCAACGAAGTAGCGTGCACCCTAGGAGGGTCTGGTCCCTACCTTGGGTACAGAGGACGTAACCGTCCGTCTAAGAAATGGTGACTCGGTGGTCCCTTCGGGTCAAGACATATAAAAATTTTTGGGGTCCGTTATCTATACGTCGAATAGGTACCTAGACGAAACACTTGGTCAGTTACCCTAACGTAATCTCATGTCCGACGCACTGATATCGTTTCTCTGGAGTTTAATGTCTTCGAAGTTATACTTTAATTAAGGAAAGAGTGCATTATCGGACCTCCATTTACCGGGTCCTACGACACAGATAAGTAATTTTGTGGGTTCAACGAAGTCAAACAAACTGGTGATAGGGGATCCCAAAGTAGGAACAGAAATACTACTCCAACCGACGACGATGTAGGTGTAAGATCGGGTACCCTTTTTGTCGTCTATTCGTGTCTCAACATGTAATTCCGGTTCTGAGTCGACATGTGTGCAGTGAAGGTGAAAGTATTATAACCGTGTCGTCCGATGTTCCCTTTGCCCTTCCATACCAGAAGGAGAGTACATTCTATATCTGTATATAAAAAGAACAGAGATTTATGCGTGACGACGACGAATCAACGAGTCGGTACAAGTCGAGAGACGCCGGGGTACCTGATATCGGGTGGTTCAAGGAGACAGGTACCCTAAGAGGTCCCTTCTTATGACCTCACCCGATGTTAAAGGAGGAGATCCCGTAGAAGGACCGGGACTATAGCTTGGGTGCAGAGAACGTAGAGGACGTAACGTCTGTCTAGGAAAGGGTGATGCGGTGGACCCTTCGGGAGGATGTATGTGTGTGAGTCTATATATGTATTTATCGATTCACCCGTATACGGGTCGACTTTTTACTTTGTAATAAAAGTCAATTTACATTATTTAACTTACGAACACAATTAGAAATAAGAAAGTACTTTGGTATGACTTTTTCTTTCACTTCAGCGAGTCAACACAGGTTGAGAAACTCTGGGGTACCTGACATCGGATTGTCCGAAGAGGTAGGTACCCTAAAAGGTCCGTTCTCATGACCTCACCCAACAGTAAAGGAAGAGGTCCCCTAGAAGGGCTGGTTTCCTAGCTTGCGCCTAGAGGGAGTAACATCCGTCTACGAAATGGGAGACTCGGTGGTCCCTTCGGGGTTGGTATGACTGTGCTCTTAATTCTTTTTGTATTTTTACCACTTTTCAGTTCTTCAATTTGTCTTGTCCCCTCCTCATTCTCCTCTTTCACTCCAATTGTGATAAAACGTTTTACCTTTTGTCTACCCTTTCACCATTGACTGATCCGTCTTGTTTTTATGGTCTTTAAATTACCGTCTCTCTCAACTCCTCCTTACGGGTCATCCTTTGGTGGACTACGGGTAACGTCTTGGAGCCTTTCGGGTTCCATACCTTCCGTGGTGGACAGGTTTCAGCCCACACACCTTAAGGGACTGCCAGGTCACAAATCCTGAGTCACGAAAGTGACGGACCCGGGTCCAAGTTAAGGACCAGTCCTCTTGATTCTAGGTTTTTCCACTCAACACGCCGGTTTTTGTTTTGTTTTTGTTTGTTGTCTTTCAGTCCACACCTCCTCTGGCTTTCGTCTCTCGTCAGCAGAGAACTTCTTCGTCTGAGTCTGAGCGGTAGGACCGAGGACGTCGAACACGTAGCGACTGGACTTATCTCGGGTCTTCGAGATGAGACCTTTAAGATCTCTTTGAGTCGAAACCCGTGGTTCGAGTCACCTCCTCTACCCTACCCCTCTGCGGAAACTTCGTCTGACTCGCTGTCAGAAGTATGACTCGTCATTAAGGATGTCGCGAGAAGGGTGTGGCCCAAGGACATTAGGACCCTTCGACCAAAAGATAGTGGGGGTTGTCCTTTGACCTCTTAAGGAGAAACCCCTTCAGTGGGTTGGGTTCTCTCTTCTGGATGTCTAAGGTCAGGAACACCCAGGGGTAGACGGTGTTATATTACTACGATTAGTGACTTATTTAAGATAAATGTGTCTCGACGACCAGTCGAAAAATCACCGTCGTTGCCTATAGGTTTTTAGTTGTCTACAAAGTTCCTTCGGAAGCTTTCCTCGTTTATATTGTTTACTTCTTGTACTCTCTACCTCGGTTGCTCTCGTTCGAATGTTATTAAATATAGTAATCTATTCTCTTTTAAAGTGTTGTTATTTTGTTCCCGTCTTACAATTTCAGTTTTTCGTAATTTTCTTTTCTTTCACTGTATTGGTGTATCACTACTATCCTTCTTCTCTTTTTATCCACGTCCGTACTTACTCCCATTTCTTGGGCGGTCGGTCACGTCCTCTACGTTCTCTACTCCCGAGTTAGGGACCCAGCCCTTCTAAGGGACCTCCTCTTGTACCGTTGGGTGAGGTCATAAGAACGGTCCTCTTAGGGCACCAGTCTCCTCGGACCGCCCGATGCCAGGTGTCACAGTGTTTCTCAACTTGTGCTGACTTCGGTGAATCGCGTGTGTTCGTCCGGACTTACTTCTTCAGTTTAAGAGAGGATAAAACATCCTTTCTCAGTTGTCTACCTCAGATTGGAATTTTTTATTTGTTTTTATAGTTAAATTCCTACAGTAAATCCCATATCTATATTTGTGTGTTTCTTTCGATTTACTCATCTTTTAATGACTGACCTTCATCCTTAACTCCAACTGCTTCCACCCCGTCCTCTGAGGGTGAAAAATGACATAAACTGAATACTTTGGTGTATACATTGTAATTTTATACAAAAATTATTTACTTATTCGTAAAATAATGAAAATTATAATAAAATTTTATAAGAATATATATGAAATTTTATAATTTTTGTATTTGTAGAGTGAAGAACTTCTGACTAAGGGTTATTCTACAACTCGATATTTACATGGTCTTCAGAGACACACTTCGTTAATCCTTTTTGTTGTCGTTCTACCTCGTCCCCGATCTTCGTCAAAAAGTCCTTGGAGTACTGGAATGTTATACTTCCGTAAACTTTCTTGGGACCTTGTAAGTCCTCCCTCTCACCCTTAAGGTTAAAATTCTTTAGACTCGATTAGTAATACCTGGTTCGACGGTTTATAACTGTCCTAACCGTCTACAACATCTTTATGTCTACGAGACAATAATTTTTTAAATAAGAAAAATATGTAAAATTATTATCCGTCAGTCAAACGAACCTATTATAACCCTTTACTTCTGACCGAAAAGGAAAATTCAATGTTGGTCTTTAAGAGACGTACTGTTCGATCTGTAATGATTGACTGAAAAGTTTTGGAGAAGTAGGACTGATCGTAGGATCATTTGTCCAACCTATAAACGAAAGAGTCAGAATGAGAGTCGTCTCCAACGGGTACACAGGGTCAAGACCAATTACTGTATATTCCCTTTGACGAATCCCGGAGACCTTTCAAAACAGGAAGAACTACTCCTCGACCTCGTGACCCTTTCTCTGAGACATCTGACCGAAGCTTGTCCCACAATTACAGTAAAAGGTCGAGAGACACCGGTAGAACTTTGGTGTTCCCTTTCCGGTTCCCTTAAAGGTTTCTGAGACCAGGTTTCGAGACCGTAGTTGTTTGGTTATGGTCCTTGACACATTGAGTTTAGAGGGGGAAAACACTGGTTTTCGTTTAGATGAAAGTGGTAACCAAGTTTATACAGGAACATGATAAAAATGTTTATTATATTAGAGTCGTTATCACCGTTGATAACTTCCTTCCGTTTTCCTAAGTGAGTGTAGTTGTACTAGTAAGTAGTGTAAACAGGTAAACATACTTTCAAGTTTTGTCGAGAAGTACTTCACCTGTGACCCCCTGAAGGGACCACCAGGTCACCGATTCTGACACGAGGGTTACGACCTCCGGGTCCAAACTAGGGACCAGTCCCTTGTTCTAAGGTGTTCCACGTTGATTCTGGACCACGTATGTTGATTTATAATTTTTTTTTTGATACTTTTTTCTTCACCTGGAACCCTGTGTCTACAACATCGGCACTACTTGATTCCTGGGGGAATAGGGACCTCCAACGAAGTTCCCCTGACCCATCGCCCTCAGAATTCCTGTGACCTCGGGGACCCCTTCACTCCTAAGGGAGACCGACGAAACGAATGGGAGTTACGTGGCACGTTTATCGTAGAAATGAGACTTACGGTAGTTCGTTTTGCACGGTCCTTCGGTACGAAACCCTGAGTGAGTTCCGAAGGGACTATCGAGCCGACCATTTCTTAGGTGTACATTACGTTCTCTCCTCCCAAGTCAAGGACCCAGTCGTTCTAAGGGACCTCCTCCTATACCGGTGGGTGAGGTCATAAGAACGGACTTCCTAAGGTACCTGTCTCCTCGGACCGTCCGATGTCAGGTACCCCAGCGTTTTTCATTCTGTGCTGACTCGTTGATTCATGCGGTTCCGAAAATACACGCTTCTTGACTGAGTAACCTTTTCAGAGATTAAGACCCTTTCTAACCTCCGTTTTCCTCTTCCCTCACTGTCTCCTACTCTACCAACCTACCGTAGTGACTGAGTTACCTGTACTTAACCTCGTTTGAGACCCTCTATCACCTCCTCTCTCCTTGGACCGTACGACGTCAGGTACCCCACCGGTGTTCGACCTGTTCTGAATCACTGACTTGTTGTTCTACCGAACTACGACACAACAAGATGTACCTATTTCAGACGAGATCCCTTTCAGAACCGTCAGGTCACCAATCCTGAGAGGTGAAGGTGACGTCCCACGGACCCCAGTCAGGGACCACCCTCTTGAGTCTAGGGAGTTCGGAGGGCCGTTCCAGTCTTTGTTCTTCGACGTTCCTTCATGCTCCGTGTCTCTTCGTGTTCCACATCTTACTAGTTCTTCTTTGTTATGACAAGGGGTCTGGGAAGTCGTAGTTGTGGAGTTTCTCTTTGTTCGACAATGTCTCCTTTATGTCAAATGCAGGACTGAAGTCGGGGAGAAAATTTTTGTTAATTTTATGTATTATCTATGACCTCACGGCGTCACGTGTCGGTAACCCACCGTCTCAGTCTTAAGTTTTCATCCAGAGGACTGAGTGATGACTTCGGCTCCCTTCTCCGTGTGTAACGGAGGTCGAGAGGTCAGAGGACAAGGGGGAAGGGAGTCTCCGCTGACCCGTCACTGCTTGAAGGGATCGGCTCTCTCCCTGCACCCTCGGCCGTCGATGACCCCACTACACGGCCTCCTACCAAACGTTGGTGTCTTGACTTTTGACTTTCTTACTCCCATCGAGCCGGTTGAGGTCAGGGAAATAAGCACCAGACACTTCTACACTGTTCTGGTCTCCTCGGTCCCGGCTCCTGTCCCCGGGGTAACAAGACGACCCGACTCCGGCTTATCCGAAGGAGTGGTAAACAAAGAGACTGGAGGACTGGAGGGGATCTGCCGTGACAGGAGTGGGGCACGGTTGACGACTACTGCTCCTTTGGTCTTCTAAACGAACCAACGTCTGACCCGAGGCAGGTTCGCACACACCCAAACAATGAGCAAAGAAATTGAAGACTCCAACGACAGACTCTGACAGTTGGAACTCCGACGACGACCAGTCTACAAAATGAAGGCGAACGCTACGTTCTACCACCCCGAGAGACACTATTTCTACCACCCCGAGAGACACTATTCCTTCGCTACTGTAGGTCCCCTGGTCTTCTGATCATCCTGGAAGAATACGTTTACTCTTTTCGGGATTTTCCGGTTTCCTTAAAGGGGTTTAGAGTTTTGCTGAGTCACTGTTCGTCTTTAAAGAGGGACGAACCATCGGACGGTGGAGGACTTATCCATTGAAACCGGTTTTTTGAGCTGAAGAGGTTCGAAGCCAAAAGAGTAGACATCTCTGAACAATTTCTTATAAAGTGTATCTTTACCCTCTTCCTCGACTCTAATACGTATATTTCCCGTATGGGGTGACGGACTCGTGTGTCATGTACGTCTCTACAAACGAAATACAATAATAACTAAGGATCGAACAACCTCTCGGTAAGTCAAGACCTCCAGAAGTGACACGATTGACGGTCGACATCCTTAGTGTTCTTTTCGTAGGGTAAACACCTTTGGGAACCACGATATATGGATTTTTCACACTTAAAAGGATATAGATTTAATATGTGTTTGGTTGGACTCCCACAAAAAATTTTTCTGTAAATAAGGTAACTTTTGATAGCTCAGAGTAATTCGTGTACATTGTACCAGTAAACTTTTCCGAGAATTTACCAATACCACCGGTCAAATTTTATACTGTCGATTGCAAATCTTTCTTGACTTAAAAGATTCATACAAATAGAATAAGATTCACGTAAGTGTTGACTCCAGTAGAACCTCCGTCAATATCTATAAACGGGTCTCATAACCAATTCGTAAGATTTTAAAGTCGTTAGTTAAGTTTCTTCACACAGGGAACCAATTTATTTCTGTCAAATAAACCCATGAAAATTCCTTTAACGACTAAAGGGGAACATCAAAATACACAAAACACAACGGGCCTCTGAACTTGCGAAAGGTACTTGAGGTCTTCAAGAAAGACTTCGAAACGTTTCAGTCTTATAAAAAGCACTAAAGGAAAGAGGGTTCGTCTGTTCTGACGAGGAGACCTTAAAGGACTGTGAACGATCGTAGTCTGTCTCAGTAGTTCTCGATCGACTGTAGGATTAATAAACACTTGCACAGAATAAAAGAGGAGATCTACAAATCGAAAAGCTCCAGCTCCCGATGTTGACTTACTATAAGGACGAGGATTACCACGGTTTAATTACTTTTTTTTAGTCAGTAATAACAATTGACTATTTTGTTAATTCTTCGTTACAAAACAAAGTGTCTCTTGAACTTATTTACTTTTTTTAGCACTTTGTTTTATGACAAAGTAATAACAATTACTCATCTCCGTCTTGTTTCTTCGGTATATAACAAAATCTCTCTTGAAATCCAGGAACTAAATCATATTTCTCTGTTAGAAAGTAATCGTATAGTTAACAAAAATTTACTTACGAAGACTGACCTGAGCCTTAATCCCGTGGACTTGACACTAGGGTCGAGACACTGATCAGATTTGACCTTTAAAGTGATTCAATGAACTGGGAGACTTATAGTGAAAGGAGGAGGCCTGTAGTGAAAGGAGGAGACCTGTAACCTCCTTAAGTTCAGTAATAATCTAGTAGAGGTTCTAAGGAAGGCCAAAATCGTAGGTGGTCCACACCCGGATGGACAGACAGAGTTACGGAACCAGCGTCACCTGATACTCTTTTACGGCTTCAATTGTCTCCTTCAATCGATTCGCCAAAGGGAAATTATAACAATAGTTATAAAATGTTTGAGAAATAACTATTATATTTGATTCAGAGTCGATTCGAGAAGAAGGTAGTCGTGTTTAAAGTGTAACCGTCCAAGGTTTAGTGACTGTAACATAACTTAAACCTCACTAGTCGTGTACATGAGAGTATACATTATGAGAAAGTGTATAATGTTTTTAATTTTTTTTTTATTTTCGTTACGAAACTCTAATTCAACAGGTCTCTTAGACTTAGACCCGAGAGATTTGGACACTCGAATTCCCGAGGTCCTTGGGCATTTTACATCGGGAGCCTTAAGACAGTGAGAAATAAGTAAAATAAATGGAAGAAAAGTCATTTTCGTAAATAGTGACATGAGTCAGCGAGTCAGTGCGGACTGAGAACCTGAGCTGAGAACACTGGGGCACCTGACATCGGGAGGTCCGAGGAGACAGGTACCCCAAAAGGTCCGTTCTTATGACCTCACCCAATGGTAAAGGACGAGGTCCGCTAGGAGGGTTGGGTCCCTAGTTGGGGTGGAGAACAAGGAGGACGTAGCCGTCCGTCTAAAAAATGGTGACTTGGTGGACCATTCGACCTATCCATCTGATTCCACCAACGTGTGACACCTCACAATGAGTCGCCTCATAATGAATCTAAGATGTCTCATTGTATGGTGAATCACCTTTTTTATTCTTCTCATTCGTGAATACTGACGAACTTTAATTAGTATAAAAATGAACAAAGTGGTTCAGACACGAACTCGAAGAGAAAGACGAAGAGAAGATGTGTGTGTGTATGTGTGTATGTGTGTGTGTGTGTGTGTGTGTGCGGTGATTGGGTACTCGAGATCCTTCCGTCGTAGAGGAGAACACAAAAAGTGGTCACACGGACCGTGAGTCACGAACGAGGTATTTGTAAACAACTGACTTACTTACACATGTGGTTTTTATTTACCTAATACATCTTGGCATTATTTATCTAATCTATCTTGGTCAAATTTAAGTTATTGGGTAGGGGGTTTGGGTGTTTAAGTCAAAGTTATAAGAAGTTTTTTGACACATTAAAGATTTCAAAGACCCTCCACCTCTATATAGGGTTATATATAGTTTTTAGGAGAAATGGGTAGGTAGAAAGGATATGCCGTCCATGGAACTTGAAAGGAGAAATAAGGAAGGAGTTTAAGGGTGGGTTTGACCGAGGGAAGAAGTAAGAGAGACAAATAGGTGGGGGTCTAGATAGTAGAATACTTAGTCACCCAAAATCACAAAAGTGTTCAAAGACCTTAGTAGTGGAGATCAAAGTCTTGTAAACATAGTGGGACATTTCTTTGACCATGGGTGATCGACAGTGAAGGTGAATGAGAAAGGAGGTAGGGGTCCGTTGGTGATGAGACGACGGACACCTACACGGGTTAGACCTGTAAAATGTGTTTACCTTAACACATTATACACTGGAAAAAAAACCGGACCGAAGAAAGTAAATCGTATTACAAAAGTTCCAAGTAGCTACAATGTCATACATAGTTATGGAGTAACGAAACATACCGACTTATTATAAGGTAACACAGCTATATGGTGAACAACGTATAGACAAGTACTTAACTACCTGTAGACAAAGAAAGGGGTGTAAAACGAATAATACTTGTTACAACGACACTTATAAGTGCATGTCAAAAAAAAACACACACACACTTTACACAAAAGTCAAGAGAACCTATATTCGGATTCTCATCTTAAAGACCAGCATACTCTTAAGATACAAATTGAAGAACTCCTTAAAGGTTTAACAAAAGGTGAAAATGGTCTTTTCGTACTCCGAAGGTTAAACAAGTGTAGGAGTGGTTGTGAACCATCACTGGTAGAAACAAAGATGATATCGGTCAGATCACCCACGGTTCATCATAGAGGAACACCAAAACTGAACGTAAAGGAGTTACTGATAACTCTAATCACTATGACTCGTAGACGGGTAAAATAACCGTTAAACATATGGAAGTAACCACGATACACATAAGTTCAGGAAACGGGGGGGTGAAAATTTAAACAAATATGAATTAAAACCGACACGACCCAGAAGCAACGACACACGTCCGAGAAGAGATCAACTCCCTCTCGCCCCCGAGGAGAAGGCATCACAGTACACCCGATGAGTGACGCCAACGAAGAGAACAACACCTCGTGCCCGAGATCTGTGAACCCGAAGTCATCGACACCGTGTGTCCGAATTAACGAGATACCGTACACCCTTAGAAGGACCTGGTCCCTAGTTTGGGCACAGGGGACGTGACCGGCTACTTAAGAACTGGTGACCTGGCGGTCACTTCAGGAACGGGTAAAAATTTAACCTAATGAACAGTAAAATGACAACTTAACGATTCTCAAGAAGTACGTAGGACCGATATTCAGGGAACGACCTGTGTACTAAGCGTTTATAAAGAGGGTGGGGCACCCAACAAAAAGTGAAAGAACTACTACGGGAACCTTCGTACTTCCAAAAATTAAAACTATTTCATGTGTAATAGATGGGATCTAGATAAGAATGAGTGAAAGATGTAATCACGGGATTGGGAATCCATTTAGTTAGGTCGAAGAGAAGAATGGAGGGGAAGAGGAAAGATGTGTCATGGGACTCGTCATATTGTTTCCGGGACTCCTTTCATCTTGTCTTTATCATAGAAGAAATCTGGACTTTGTTTCTCCTTTCCGACACTAGAGGATATTAAAATACAAAAACAGAGAAAGTCGATGTGTTTTTTTAAAACCGTGTTACATGTGAAAAGACCCTCATACCTAGAGATATCGATAAATTAGTCTACAAGTTTCTAGAGAAAGTACGGTTTTTATAATTCTTTATATGTAGATCGAAGTAGGAGAATAAAATATCTTTATACTTTTGGATTTCGTAGACTCACTGAACTGGTTCCAGTGGTTTGGATAATCACTGTCAAGATCTCTGTAAGTCCAAAGGAATCGAGGGTCGGGGACAGGGTAGCTGTGGTAGGGTCGTATAGTACGACGGATATCCTGAGAGTATAACGTCTACCTAAGAAGAATCTCGTCGTATAAGTAGATCATGGTTGTAAAAACTCTGATTCCGGTCCGTTCGGACTGTACTTTCCCATACACCCTTAACCCTTTGTCGCGTCCAGAACCCCCAACGTCTTCGTAGGTAGACTCCGAGGACTCTTTCGACAAACTGACCTACCTCCCGTTTAGTCTTTTACTGTCTTAGTTTCCAGTCCCCTCCCTGTCACTATACATTTGGGTGTAGGCGAGAAACGAACCCTAGTCACCTTTTAATTGGGTTCAAATTTAATACCTTCACGAAACGACTCGTCTCTTGTCCTTAGTCTTGGACCGTCAATCGTTTCACCTCTTTGTTCTTTTCACAGAACTAGGAAAGGAGGTAGATCTGGTAGTTTTTGTAAAGATACCCACGATGTTACCTTTTTTTTCTCGTAAAATCTTTGAACGATCAAAAAATGAAGATCTGGAATAAAAAACAAATGTCAGTCGTTCTTTAAAGATTTACAAAAATACCAACATATCCGTCGTTCCAATTGTAGTCATGAAACTGACGTTCAAGATAAATCAAATCAATCACTATAACATGGTTACAACTAAAGGACCACAACCATGATATATATACATGTTTTATAATTACATTCTCCTTCGACCCACTTCCCATATACCTTTAAGGTAGTAAACCCCCCATTGAAAAGACATTCAGATTTTAATAGAGTTTTATTTTTCATTTCTTTTTTTCTTTTTTTAAAACCGAGGTAACAAACAACAAAAACATAGGTCTTTACGTACAAAATCGTTTTGTAAGAAATACCCTAGGATTAATTTTTATATTTGATTTTAGATTTGTACCCTTTAAAATAACTTAAATGTATAAATAAAATGAAGTATAGTACACGTTCACCACATAAAGATTTTAAACTTCAAAAATTTATGATTTCCTATGCGTCACTTTTGAACTAGAGAAGAAAGTCGGTGTTTGAGTGAGTCAAGGAGATGAACGTTCGTCACGAAATACGAAAAGAATATAGATATATATTTATATGACCATATATGGATATAGATACATCTCTAATGACCATATATGAAGATCGAGATATGTCTATATGACCGTATGTGGATATCGATATATATCTATATGTCCATATATAGATATCGATATATATCTAAATGACCATATAGTCTCATATCAATGAAACGTTACAACACAATCAAAGACGATATGTCGTTCCACTTAGTCGGTGTACGCACGTATATAGGTAGGGGAGAAAAAACCCATAGGAAGGGTAAATCCAGTGGCGTCTTGTGACTCATCTCAAGGGATACGATACGTCATCCAAGAGTAATCAATAGATAAAATACTTCGCTGAATCGTCGTCGTCACATACATACAGTTAGGGTTAGAGAGTTAAGTAAGGTGGGGGAAGGGGGCTGAGGACGTGACAAAAGGAATTAGTGTTAGTGTTAAAGGGGGATTTGTAAAAATGGCTAATCTATAAGGCAACTTCTGAGGGGAGGGAAAGGGGTTGTCCGTGGAGGAAGGTACTGGGAGTAAGGTAGGAAGACAAGGTCAGTACTGATTAACCGTGTCGAGAGGAAGATTTCGGTGGGAAGTGGTGAATCAACCCGTGATAATAATAAACAAAATTAAGATACGAAAGAAACAAGGAAGTAAAACGACCTTATGAAGAAGTTCCTTGCAAGATTCTTTGTCACAACATAAACGAGAGTCTAATTCTCAGATGGACCATAAAAGGTAGTGGAAGTTTGGTGAAGTTAACTGAAGAGAGATACTTAAACGAGTTTCATTTTTATTACGGGGTTGGCGCATAGTGAACCGAATTCCTAATGAAATACAAATATGTTTTTATTAAACACAGTACCCCGTCTGTAGAGGTGGTAGGCTCGGGAGTTTTATATCTGTGACCCAAAAAGGAAATGATGATACCGAGGAGGTCCATAGTTTCTAGAGAGAAGAGAGTTCTCAATGACATGAAATAACAACAACAAGTTAGCGATTCAGCATAGGCTGAGATACGTTGGGGTACCTCAGGAAGTGGTAGAGACCCTCAAACGAGTTTTAGTGCAGGTAACTCTTCTTCTTCGATAGATTGGTGTAGTAGAAGGTAGCGGTGGAACAGGAAAACGACACACACGCACACACACACTCAAAGAATCAGTACAGGTTGAGAAACATTGGGGTTCCTGACATCGAACGGTCCGAGGAGACAGGTACCCTGAGAGGTCCGTTCTTATGACCTCACCCAACGGTAAGGGAAGAAGTCCCCGAGAAACGTTGGGTTCTTAGCTTGGGCCCAGAGGTCGTGACGTCCTCCTAAGGAATGACAGACTGGGTAGTCCCTTCGGGAGAGGAGGACGATCACTACGTACAAAGGGGACTGTACAAAGGGGAGAGGGTAAAACGATTCAAGACTTCAGAGTATTTACCAAATAAAGGTCCTAATAGACAATGAAAAAATATACCGTACAAAAGGAAAAATAAATAAACCATTATATTGTGAGAAGAAGGTCTGGTATGTGTCCTTTCATAAAGAGAAGAGATAGGCATTCCGTGTTTCCTATCCAAGAGATCATCCTTTGTGTTGACTGTAGAAAACTATCGAAAGAGGGGTTAACGTTACGTCTTCAATTAGAACTACTTGTTCTATAATCAGATCTATTCATTCGAGAAAATTAACTGAGTATCGACAGAGAACGTTCTTGTTCATAAATAAAGGACCTTGTTCATTTACTCTATTAAAGTCAAGAACACATTGTATTCTCGTTACACGGGATAAAGTCGTACAAATTGTGGTGCTCGTGTTCTCAAATACAAACAAAGATAAGAGTATCCACTCCTCCTTCTTGGAATGGAAATGAAATTATAGTATACAAGTGACTAACTCTCGGTACCGTCTTTTTCCTCTCTACCAACTTGGTTTTACAATCTTGACCCTACTCGTCAGTCTACCCTTGACATCGGCGAGTACGGTCAAGAGACTTGAATCTAGTTCAGTGAAAGACCTGAGAAGTGGACTGAACATTGTGTACTTATAAAACAAAATCATAACGTTTTTCATATAGGTCCTCCTCCAAAGGAATACAAGAGCTAGAACACTCCGGTCTCCATTGACCAGAGTGAAGGAAAGGAGTTTGATTGTGTGTGTGTGTGTGTGTGTGTGTGTGTGTGTGTGTGTGTGTGTGTGTGTCAAAAAGGAAAGAGGGGTGTAGAGGAAATTGTGTTGTAAGTAAATCAGTTTTTAACTGTTTCTCGTCACTCTTTTTGATCCGGTCGAAGTGTTGTGAGACGTAACAAAACCCTTTGTCCTTTTTTATCGTGTAAACAGTCGAAATTAGACTATAGGACAGCACACTCAACAAATTTAAGAATGTTATATAAAATACATAATTTAGGGATCTGAAATCATTCTAGTCTTAAAGTATGTTAAATACTGTTTCAAGGTGTTACTACTCGATCTAAAAGACAATTTATAGTGAAGTTTCAAGTGTTGTTAGTCAATTTTGTTGATCATTTTTCCATTCCTTTTAAGTCAAATAGTCTTAAGGAGAATCCTTTTGTGAACTAAATAACCTTTCATTATAAAACTATTCGGTGAACCCAATCCTGGCACCCTAGGGTTCCTTTACTAATTCGTCGTTAGTACAATGTTATCATTTGTGTTAAAACATCTCGGACTAGGATAATTGTCCCCCGATAAACAGATCGACTCGTTACTTAACCAAAATACACACGGTCAAATCCTCATCTTTGTTCTCGTTTCGACTTAGAGAGACGTATTGTCTCTTCTGGGTTGATCCGACCCGTAACAACCTCCTTCTTCTCTCTCTCTTTTTCAAGAGTCAGTACTATAACAACTGACTTTTCTTTTTTTTTTTCGTGTTGGATTTTCAACTCTTAATACCCAAAAATTAACCTCCTATTAGCGAAATACCATAACACAACCAAAGACTGTATGTAGTTGTACTTAGTCGGTATCCATATACATACACGGGAGGGAGAACTTGGAGGAAGGGATAGGGTAGGGAGATCCAAAAGTGTCTCGGGACCAAACTTAAGGGACTCAGTATCTCATTTAAGGTGGACCGATAGATGAAACGCATATTCGTCGCACATATAAAGGTACGATAAGAGAGGTAAACAGGCCCACCCTACTTACCTTTTAATACAAAATGAACCACCTGAACGACTCCTGAACTCGGGCCCTCCGCCGGAAAGACCATCGAAGTTTCCTATCGAGACTTCTCCAGTTCCCTCTCCGGTCCAATATCTTCTCAAAAACGATTTTTTGGACATCCACCCTTGTAGTTTTCTAATGACAATTAATTTCTTTTTGTTTGTAGAGTTCAATTACTTAAATCACGAAAAGATGCTCTTCTACAGTCTCAGACCCGAGTAACTTTAGTAAGGATACTACACAGGATAGATCCCAGTCATAGACGAAAAGAGGTAGGACTTAGGGGAGTCCGACGTGGTGACCCCAGTCGACGTCTTCGACTACCACACTATCAACGTTATAGGAAACAAATGACTATGCCGTCTACTGTTACAAAACAAGTGTCATATAGTTTTTCATTTATTTTTACTTTACAACTTATAAAGGACGTCCTGCATACTAACATTTGGACTACGAACCGTGAAAACTGTAAAATCCGGTCTATTAAGAAACAGTAACGCCGACAGGACACGTAACGTCCTACAGATTGATTTTAGGTGGTAGGGACCGGTGATTGGTGATCAACGGTCATCGTAAAAGGGAGAAGGTGGTCAACAACGTTGATTTTCGTAGGGGTCTGTGACTAACGGTTCGCAAGGGACCCTTCGTTTTAGTGACGACCGCCTCTTGGTGGTACACTGAAATCAGTTTAAATGAGAGAACCCGACCGACTCCCCGCTCCTTCCCTCCAGTTGTCGGTCAATGATTCTACTTACAAGAACATTATCCTTTGTCAGAATGAAATGACCCCGGGACCTATGAACGTGATTGGAATATCTGAACTCTGTACTGAACGTGTGTAAGTTCAAGGATCATTTATCAGACTGTGCATAACGTTCCCGTTTTACTCTGTCTCAGTCAGAAATCTTCCTAAGGATGAAAGAGACACGGCGAACAGTTGGAACTTGGAAAGTTAATATCCGAAAAAAAAAAAAATTTCTTTTAAAATAAATGAAAAATAAAAACCGGTACCCGTCCGAAAGAGATCAACGTCACTCACCCCCGACGACGAGAAACGGCGTGAGCCCGAAGAGTGACTCCACCAAAGAGAACAACGTCTCGGGTCCTAGGTCTAGCGTCCAAGTCATCAACACCGTGGATCAACAAGGCGCCGTACACCCTAGAAGGACCAGGTGCCTAGTTTTTGTGTAGAGGACGGAGCAGTCCGTCTAAGAGTTGGTGACCTGGTGGTCTCTTCGGGAGTTTATATCGTAAGATAGATTACGGAAATATCGACGTACAGACAAAGTAAAGATCTAACGTACGAGGAAACAATCGTGGTGATGGGTTGCGTTACAGATTTCATAAGATTTGGTCTTCAGTGTCCGATCGTTAGGTGTCCGGAATGAATCGGACATCGAGACAAAATAAATCGAGAAAACTTGTAGTCCTACAAGTGTAATTTTATATCTAAATATTGAAAAGATTTTCTTAGTCTTCTACCCCTCTTCTCTCTCTTCGGATACGTGACCTTACTTTCTAGGACGTACGAGGTCACTTCTAGAGTGCACTACGTTGATTCTAGACTGCGCCGGTTTCTTTCTTTATAAGAAATTTTTAGTCTTTTGCCAAGTTATCACCTGATCGTAAAGGTCCTTAGGTGTCAAGGACCTCGACTCTTAGTTACAGACGAAATCTTCTTCTCCATGTTGGAGTGGTCAAGCGTCTCAAGGGAGGTAGCAGAGCCGTGACGAGGTCGGAGAGGACACCAGACACAATGACTGGACCGGGGACTTCCAGATACCTAAAAGTCAGGGCCCACATTCTGGGCTGTTACAAATGTTATTAGCCAGAAACTAAAGGATAAACCATAGGATTATAACACCCGAGGAGACCACCGTGACCACCATTTCCTGGATGGACAGTTACGTCCTCTGTACTCTACTCCCAAGTCAAGAGCCCAGCCCTTCTTAGGGACCTCCTCCCGTACCGTCGTGTGAGGTCATAAGAACGGACCGCTTAGGGTATCTGTCTCCTCGGGCGACCCGATATCAGGTGCCCCAGTATCTCTCAACCTGTACTGTCTTCACTGAAATCGTACGTGCATTGGATTATAACCTACCGTATCTTTCTTTGTTTCTACCGGTATGACGATAGACTTTGTTTCAACCTGAATAACCGAACGATGTTTACGTTTTAGTCACCCAGAAAGACTTATCTTTAACTTTTCCACTCTATACACAACTTTTCTTTCATGTAGTTTACATATGTCTCACATTCAGGTTACCGAGGACTTTCTTTTTCGTAATCATAATCAGTGAGTCGGTACAGACTGAGAAATACTGTGATACCTGTGGTCCGAGGTACTTTCCTGTCTAGGGAAGAGGCTCCCTAGAAGGGTTGGGTCCCTAACTTGACCAGAGGACGTAACGCCCGTCTCAGAAATGACCGATTCGGAGATCCCTTTAGGTCACAGAGAACTCAACCTACCGTTTGAGGAGAAACCTTAACCAGTGACGAAATCTCCTCCTGGTCCCGAGATCTTCCTTGGTCCTCTTCGACGTATTCCGAGGTCAATCGAGTCCTGGTACATCAAGACTTACACGTACGACTCCTAGTCACCTTTCAGGGGGGGTGGGAAAGAATAAAATTACATTTTTATTACCAATTATCATTATCGATAATAAGTCTGTCAGTTCACCGATGGACTTACTGACTTTGTTTGTCGAAGTCAAATTAAATTAGCAACTGGGACCATCAAAAAAAGACCAAGTAATTCCTGTAGAATCACTACAATCTCCATCCGGTAAGTCATATAAACTCGACACGAGGACCTCAAGAGAAAGACGTGGAGATTCGTTAGAGGTTTGGGAACTTAAAGGGATCGTGTTGTGATCACGTAACATGGTTCGTCTAAGAGTGTCGAGTGTCGAGGGTCGAGACGTCCCTTTAATCCGGTCCGACCTATAAAGGACTTTGTCCTGAAAGTAAAAGAGGTCGGTTACACTATTTAGTTAGTTGGAGTACCGGTACTTAAGACCTGTAATTTTATTCAACAATAAAATAGTCACCTGGACAAAACTCTGTGTCTGTAGTTTGATTCGAAGTAAGGGAACTAGTCATTAACTGTCCTACTAATTATTGGTGAACCGTAAAATTTTCACTGATGAGTTTCGTACTATTTATCTGGCTTTGTGATTAATCAGTCGTACAAATGTTTCGTGAACAGAGGGTCCTTATATTATTAATCTGTCAAGAAGACTAAACCGGACTCTTAAATAACCTCATTTTGCCCTTTTCCCTTGGAGAAATTCTACAATCATAATGTTATCATTACTCTTAAAATATATAAACCCATCAAGTATCGAAGATCACTGAACGACAGTGATTCAGTACAGACTGAGACACTAGGGTACCTGGCGTCGTGTGGTCCGAAGGGGACAGGGAGTGATAGACGGACTCAAACGAGTTTAAGTATAGGTAACTCAACTACTACAGTAGGTTGGTAGAGTAGATAACGGGGGAAGAGGAGGACGGGAGTTAAAAGGTGACGTAGTTCCAGAAAAGGTTACTCAGTCGAGAAGAGTAGTCCACCGGTTTCATAACCTCGAAGTCGTAGTCAGGAAGGTTAATTATAAGTCCTGACTAAAGGAAATCTTACCTGACCAACCTAGAGGAACGACAGGTTTTCTGAGAGTTCTCAGAAGAGGTCGTGGTGTTAAATTTTCGTGGTTAAGAAACCACGAGTCGGAAGAAATACCAGGTTGAGAGTGTAGGTATGTACTGATGATCTTTTTGGTATCGAAACTGATCTGTCTTTCACTATAGAGACGAAAAATCATGTGACAGGTTCAAACAGTGTCGAAAAGAACGTACCTCGTTCGTCGAAAATTAAAGGACCGACGTCAGTGCCAGGAGTCACTAAAACCTCGGGTTCTTTTATTTTAGACAGTGGTAAAGGTAACAAAGAGGTAGACAAACGTACTTCACTACCCTGGCCTACGGTACTAGAATCAAAAAACTTACAACTCAAAATTTTGGTCGAAAAAGTGAAAGGAGAAAGTGGAGGTAGTTCTTCGAGAAATCAAAGAGAAGTGAAAGACAGCAACTTCACCATAGTAGACGGATAGACTACAACAACCATAAAGATCCACCAATAACTGGTTTCGAGAAACGGACGTTAGGGTCCTTGACGGTGGTCCACCACCATTCGGTCGAACCTACGAATCCGATCGAAAGGTCCCTTTACAACCTCAGACTGTTTCGAGTTTGTCAAAATTGAATTTTTCTCTTTCTCTCTCTCTCTCTCTCCCTCCCTCTTTTCTTTTCTCTTTTTTCCTTCTTTCCTTTGTTTAATGTTGTTTTTACAGTCCTGTATTAATACTTAATTGTTTTAGGTAGATAACTTTTCAAAAAAGATTTGTCTCGATACACAGGACACGAGTATACCCTAAGAGGTCCATTCTTATGATCTCACCTGACGATACGGGAGGAGGTCCGATTTGTCTTTGTGATCTGTAGTTGAAGGAAGGGAGAGGAACCGGGAAGAGAAAAACAGAAACAACCGGGGACAACCTCAAGTGTCCGTCGACAAAACCTGTCAAGGGTGGAGTTCCCCACCCGTATAAAAAGTACCGACTCACTATAAGTTAACATATCTATGTGGTGTAGAAGAAATAGGTAAATAGACAATTACCCGTGAACCCAACAAAGACAAAGAACCGGTACCAATCGGTACGACACTACTTATCTCGTGTATGTATAGAAAAACTTAATCAACATGTGGACTTTGTATCTTATAATATTAAGTAAGAATGGAGTGTTTTTAATTTTCAAAAATTTTTCGTCTCTGAAGAACAGTCCCTAAAAAAAGATCAAGATTTTTAAAAACCACAGACTTTTTTATATTAAGAAGCAATATTACAAAACCCTGAAGGGACTACCAGGTTTTCAAATTCCTGAGGTGTGAACGGGACATCCCTCGACAGTGACCAGACTAGGGACCAACCCCTCGATTACGTACGACACGGTTCTTTAAATTTTTTACTTTAATTTAACATTTTTCTAAAAACCACAAACAAGATAAACACATCGAGTTCCTTCGGTCCTTCTGAATCCTTGAATTATTGGAGTGAGTCGTGAGACGGTGACCCCTTTCTCAGACACCTATTTACCGAGTCGAAGGGGAGAACCACCCTGGTAAGACTCTTCGAAGAGGCACCGAGGAGTCTCCCAGGGATCACTCTGACTCGGGGTCTACGGAACTCCCCTTCTGACAAGTAAATACATGGTAAATAAATAACCCAAAGAGAGATGGGGAAGAATGAAAGGACGAGGGAGTGGTCGTGAAGGACTCCAGTGGACGGGGGTTTTGAGCTGGACTTAATAGAGTCTCAGTCGAAACTGTCTTGGATTTGATCCTGTAATCGTGTTTAAATTGAGACCATAGAAAAGTCAGAAAGATCCACGTATTATGTCTTAGTGCGTAACCTTTAGATGGATCTAACCAAACGTGTCTGTTTCTGTGTGTGTGTGTGTGTGTGTGTGTGTGTTTGAACGCGGACCAAAACAAAGACAGTCGGGATTCACTGTAAGTTTGACATAACTAAACGATTAACGCTAAGAGTTTAACTTAAAACAAAGACACAGACAAAGGAAATTCGTCGACCTGAAAACCTTTGCGGAAAGAATGATCCAGAGTAATATCGAATTTCTTTTTTTCTTTTCTTTTTTCCTTGATTTAACGTGTGGGATTACATTCACCGGTAACATAATGATACAAATATTAAACCAAAAGATGGACTCGGTTTTGAAGAAAAGAGGGGGAAAATTCATCTGAAATAAAAATCTTATCAAAATCCAAGTGTTGTTTTAACTCGTCTTTCTTGTCCCTCAAGAGTACAGGGGACGAGAGGTAAGTCCGTACCGGAGGGGGCGATAGTTTGGGTTTGACTAAAATTTATTAAAAAACAGGAAAAATTTGAATTGTACACAGGTTGTAGTAGATCTAAAACTTTCATCACCCGACCACTAAATACCTATGACGACCGACAGAAACTAGAAAAGGAAATACAGAAAGGTAAGAGTCAGGCGGAAGAATACTTCCGTCCGTCTCTCTAGGTGTCCTGGGACACAGTGGTCCGGTCCCGAGTACACGGGTGCCATATCTTTCAGTTTGACGCTGTCACCTACAAACGTTGTTTCATCCCCAAACAAAACATCCCACGGTTCGTTCCCCTTACCCATCGAGTACGAGTTTTCTAAACTTAAGGAGTAATCGAAAATCCGTTCCCAAAAGTTTCTGTCAAAATCCCCTCTACCAACATCCTACGGACGAGTCAAATCACTGGAAAGGGACTACCCGACCTCTACTCCATTATCCCACCACAAAGTTCTTAGAGTTAGTAGTTGGAAGACGAAGATTCGTCGGACCCCAAACGTACGAACACCAGTCATTCATCAGTGGTAGGAGGTGGTCCACCCTCAGAATCAAAGACGTCTCGTCGAGTTTCTATACGTAGTCTAATAATAGATATAGGGAGGTCCTTCTGGTTTCTCAGGACACTGAAATAATAAGATTAGTAATTACCGAACTCAGACGAGTAACCTTAAGTTCCTTTCGGATCCTCTGATTTCGGAAAAGAAATCCTCCGATACCTCCCTGAAAACATAGGACCTTCCGGGACGTCCCACTACGAACCAAAGTATATGTGGTCCCGAGTAGGAATAGTCCCTCCCCTGAAAAGGTTCCGTTTCTTGGTTCCTTCCAACTAAAAGTGGTTTATTACCCTCAGACTCAGACTCCAGTCCCCGACACCGGTTTCTCGATAGATGGGGTGCGGGTTCCAGTCCCCCCACCGGCTCTCCTCGATGGGTGCAGGTTCCTCGCCGCCGACGTGCTCTTGTCCTCCCGGCTTTCCTCGATGAGGTGCAAGTTCCAGTCCTCCCCGCCCGTACTTCTCTATGGGGTACAGGTTCCCTTCTTTTTGGTCTCATACTACCATCGACAACGCTCTCCGTAGTCTCCCGTCTGTGTGTTTGGAATTAGTGTCTTTCGATCGGTTAGACTAGTGTGCCTGGTGTCGGAACAGATTGAGTTACTTTGATTCGGTATGGCACACCCCGGTGGGTTCTACCTGCCCAGTACCACCTCTTCAGACTGTCTTACAACAGGTGACCTCTTCCCTTACCGTTTGGTGAAGTCATAAGAACGGAACTCTTGGGGTACTTGTCATACTTCTCTGTTTTACTATCCTATGACTTTCTCCTTGAGGGGTCCAGTCATCCACGGGTTATACGATGACCTCTAGTCACCTCTTTATTGAGGTCTTTACTACTTCCCTACCTCGGTTTCGATTTTGTTATGGGTCAACACCTACACTGACCACTATCTTCGTCCCAAGCTACGACATTTCTCGTTATAACGTATCCTTGGACCTTACAAGTCAAGTCAGCGAGTCAGCACAGGCTGAGAAACTCTGGGGTACTTAGTGTCGTGTGGTCCGGAGGGACAGGTAGTGGTTGAGGGCCTCAAGGGAGTTTGAATGGAGGTAACTCAGTCGTTACGGTAGGTCGGTAGAGTAGGAGACAGCAGAGGAAGAGGAGGACGGGGGTCAGGGAGGGTCGTAGTCTCAGAAAAGGTTACTCAGTTGAGAAGGGTACTCCACCGGTTTTATGACCTCAAAGTCGAAATCGTAGTAAGGAAGGTTTCTTTAGGGTCCCGACTAGAAGTCTTACCTGACCAACCTAGAGGAACGCGAGATTCCCTGAACTTACTTCCGTTTAACCTTCACCAGTTTGTCCTCTACCGTTCTCACTTGCAACTGTAAGGTCCTTAGTCGTTTGATTTTACCTGACCTTACCCTCTTAAATTGAGTCTACTGGTAATATAGATGATGACGTCCGTCCTTAGGGAGTCTTCTTTACCTCATCGGTAGTACCAGTGGTTTTCTCAGGTTTGACGTCATGAACCTACGTTAGAGTTTTTACTGTCTTACTAGAGATAAGTAAAGGTTTCGTTTGATAAGTTATAGTACCATTAGATTCGGACACGGGGTTAGTCATTACGACTTCTTCGACTTCAACTTGCCAAGATACTTCTGGATGTTCTGGGACATCTTGATTGTGGGTTAATCTACAGGAAAAGTAATATCCCCTGACCTTACGTTTTCATCCTTCAGGTCTTTGTGGACCTCATTGTCCATTTAAACCGGAACCTCATGCCTTACTTCGTCCCGTTTCCGATTATCTGAACGGTTCTCTTGCGTAACCAGTATCGTTTGTGGGAGAAGGTTCTTATGTTCTCTTCTGATGTGTACCTTTAGTGGTCTACCAGTTTTGGTTTTAGTCTAACTAATATAAGAAACGTCGGTTTCTACCTCTTCGAGATATGTCAGTCGTTTTGTTCTGGCCCTCGATTGACACCGAGTCTAGTACTTGAGGAATAACGGTTTAAGTCTGAATTTAACTTCTTTCATCCCTTTTGGTGATCTGGTAAGTCCATACTGGATTTAGTTTAAGGAATACTAATATGTCACCTTCACTCTTTATCTAAATTCCCTGATCTAGACTATCTGACTCATGGACTACTTGATACCTGCCTCCAAACCCTGTAACATGTCCTCTGTCCCTAATTCTGGTAGGCGTACCTTTTCTTTACGTTTTTTGGTTTTACCGACAGACCCCTCCGGAATGTTTACCGACACTTTTCTTCTCTTCACTTTTCGTTTCCTCTTTTCCTTTCTATATTCGTAGACTTATGTCTCAAGGTTTCTTATTGTTCCTCTCTATTCTTTCGGAAGGAGTCACTAGTCACGTTTCTTTATCTCCTTTTGTTGTCTTACCCTTTATGATCTCTAGAGAAGTTCTTTTAATCTCTATGGTTCCCTTGATAAGTACGTTTCTACCCGAACTATTTCCTGTCTTTACCATACCTGGCTTGTCTTCGTCTTCTATAATTCTTCTCCACTGTTCTTGTGTACCTTCTTGACATGTTTTTTCTAGAAGTGCTGGGTCTATCAGTACTACCACACTAGTGAGTGGATCTCGGTCTGTAGAACCTTACACTTCAGTTCACCCGGAATCTTTCGTAACGATACTTGTTTCGATCACCTCCACTACCTTAAGGTCAACTCGATAAAATTTAGGACTTTCTACTACGACACTTTCACGACGTGAGTTATACGGTCGTTTAAACCCTTTGAGTCGTCACCGGTGTCCTGACCTTTTTCAGGTATAAGTAAGGTTAGGGTTTCTTTCCGTTACGGTTTATTACGAGTTTGAGGACGTGTTAACACGAGTAGAGTTTGTGATCATTTCATTACGAGTTTTAAGTGGTTCGGTCCGAAGTCGTTATACACTTGACACTTGAAGCTCTACAAGTTCGACCAAAATCTTTTGCGTCTCCTCGGTCTCTAGTTTAACGGTTGTAGACGACCTAATACCTTTTTCGTTCTCTCAAGGTCTTTTTGTAGATAAAGACGAAATAACTGATACGGTTTCGGAAACTGACACACCTAGTGTTATTTGACACCTTTTAAGACTTTCTCTACCCTTATGGTCTGGTGGACTGGACGGAGAACTCTATAGACATACGTCCAGTCCTTCGTCGTCAAGTTTGACCTGTACCTTGTCGTCAGACCAAGGTTTATCCTTTTCCTCATGCAGTTCCGACATATAACAGTGGGACGAATAAATTGAATATACGTCTCATGTAGTACTCTTTGTGTACATCGAACCCGACATCCTTCGTGTTCGACCTTAGTTCTAACGGTCCTCTTTATAGTTATTGGAGTCTATACGTCTACTGTGGTGGGACTACCGTCTTTCACTTCTTCTTGATTTCTCGGAGGACTACTTTCACTTTCTCCTCTCACTTTTTCAACCAAATTTCGAGTCGTAAGTCTTTTGCTTCTAGTACCGTAGACCTGGGTAGTGAAGTACCCTTTATCCACCCCTTTGTCACCTTTGTCACAGTCTGAAATAAAAACCCCCGAGGTTTTAGTGACGTCTACCACTGAAGTCGGTACTTTAATTTTCTGTGAATGAGGAACCTTCTTTTCAATACTGGTTGGATCTACCGTATAACTTTTCGTCTCTGTAATGAAACGGTTGTTTACAGGCAGATCAGTTCCGATACCAAAAAGGTCACCAGTACATACTACACTCTCAACCTGACACTTCTTTCGACTCACGACTTCTTAACTACGAAAACTTGACACCACAACCTCTTCTGAGAACTCGCAGGGTACCTGACGGTCCTCTAGGTTGGTCAGGTAGGATTTCCTCTAATCAGGACCCACAAATAACCTTCCTGACTACGATTTCGACTTTGAGGCTATGAAACCGGTGGAGTACGTTTCTCGACTGAGTAACCTTTTCTGGGACTACGACCCTCCCTGACCCTCGTCCTCCTCTTCCCCTGTTGACTCCTACTCTACCGACCTACCGTAGTGGCTGACCTACCTGTAATCAAACCCATTTGAGATCCTTAACTACTACCTATCCCTCCGGACAGCACCACACTAAGTACCCCAGTGTTTCTCAGCCTGTGCTGACTCACTGACTTGAATTGACTTGACTCCCTTTTTTGTTACTCTCGGAAAGACAAAATTATTTCTGTTCAGTGGAGGTTCTTTCAATTTCATTTTATATGAAATTGTTTTTACTTTTTAAAGGGATTTAGAGTCCTGGTACAATTGTTTACTACACCTTTGAACGAGGTTTATCGTCAAGAATACATTTTCAGTCTTCTCAAGTTCCTTTTGTGTGTCTTCAATTACCGGAAACCCAAATAAAGTTGTATATAAATTTCGAGAACACGTAGACAATTATTCTCAGTCAGACATTGACAACGAAAACAAATACGGTGTCAAAATACCACTCGAGGTGTTTGGAATTGACCAATGGACGGTATATGTCCCTGTGTGTGCTGTCTTCTGTCCCCAGGGGTGGAGGTCCGAAGCCCGGTTATGAAGGACGGTCTAGTCACCGTCGTAATCTATTCTTTATTCTCGTGTTATTTACATTACACGAACTTAGTAGGACTTTGGTAGGGGGACGGGTGGGGGTTGGGTTAGATACCTTTTTAAACAGAAAGTTCTTTGACCAGGGACGATGGTTTTTCTAGCCCCGAACCCCTGGTGACAGTCTGTCCTACAGATATAAAGGAATCATTGTTCGGGTACCAGTTCCAAGGTAACCTACGACAACTTGCAAAGGGGTAAAACAAGAGTACTCAGTCTATTTCCCTGAAGGGGACCACCAGGACCCCAATTCTGAGGTACGAGGGTTACGTCCCCCGGACCTAAGACAGATCCCTTGATCTAGGACGTGTGGTGTTGATTCTAGCCCGTGACAACAAGTCAGTGAGTCAGCACAGGTTAAGAAAGACTGGGGTACCTACGTCGTACGGTCCGAAGGGACAGGAAATGATAGAGGGTCTCAAACGAGTTTGAGTACAGGTAGTTAGCCCTTATCGGTTCCCCCCTTTCTACCTCAGTATACTTCACAAAAGGGACACAATGTCCACTCTTTTCCATTCGTCGACCGAATTTTAGTACAGGACAATTAAGTGTGTGTGTGTTTCAGTTGGACTTAAATAAACTGGGGTATCGAAAAAAGGTAAGGTCGAGTGGTGCACGCACACACGTACGATTCAGTGAAGTCAGCATCGACTGAGAAACGTTGGGATACCTGACATCGGGTGGTCCGAGGAGACAGACACCTAAGAAGTCCGTTCTTGTGACCTCACCCGACGTACGGGAGGAGGTCCCCTAGAAGGCCTGTATCCCTGACTTACGTCCAAGGCACAGAGGACGTCTAGGACGTAACGTCCACTTAAGAAATGGCGACTCGGTGACCCCTTTGGGGTCCGAGTGGTGTGGTGGAGAAGGTATTTCTTTCTTGAAACGGTTGTACAAAAGGTTTCATCTTGGATGACTAAGTATAATCAAATTCACTTCGAGCGAGTCAGCACAGACTGAGAAACGTTGGGGTACCTGACATCGGATGTCACGAGGAGACAGGCACCCTAAGAGGTCCGTTCTTATGACCTCACCCAACGGTAAAGGAAGAGGTCCTCTAGAAGGATTGGGTCCCTAGCTTGGGTCCAGAGGGCGTAACGTCCGTCTGCGAAATGGTAGACTCGGTGGTCCCTTTGAGTATAATCAAATTTCTTTACAAATATGGGGGAGGGGAGTGTGGTTTAACGGGATAAAGGGAAGAACGAGGGTCTTGACGTTTTTGTTTATCCTAGAAGACTCCGACGTCACTGATTGGTGTATACCTGATAACTGTGAACTTTATATAGATCAAACTTAACTCTATACGATTGGGTCTAACGGTGTTAGCAAACTAGTGAGTGGACCTCGGGCTGTAGGACCTTACACTTTAGTTCATCTGAAATCCTTCGTAGTGATACTTGTTTCGATCACCCCCACTACCTTGAGGTCGGCTCGATAAAGTTTAGGATTTTCTCCTACAACACTTTCACGACGTGAGTTATACAGTCGTTTAAACCTTGTGAGTTGTCACCGGTGTCCTGACCTTTTCCAGTCAAAAGTAAGGTTAGGGTTTCTTCCCATTAGGGTTTCTTACAAGTTTGACGCCGTGTTGGCGTGAGTAGAGTGTACGATCGTTTCATTACGAGTTTTAAGAGGTTCGGTCCGAAGTTTTCATGCACTTGACTCTTGAAGGTCTACAAGTTCGACCTAAGTCTTTTCCATCTCCTTGGTCTCTAGTGTGACTGTTGTAGAAACCTAGTATCTTTTTCGTTCTCTTAAGGTCTTTTTGTAGATGAAGACGGAGTAACTGATACGATTTCGGAAACTGACACACCTAGTGTTGTTTGACACCTTTTAAGAAGTTCTCTACCGTTATGATCTGGTGGAATTGGACGGAGGACTCTTTGGACATACGTCCAGTTCTTCGTTGTGAACCTTGACCTGTACCTTGTTACCTCTCCTAGGTCTAAACCTTTCCTCATGTAGTTCCGACATATAACAGTGGACGAATAAATTGAAAATACGTCTCTTACAGTACACTAACCTACTTCGTGTTCGATCTTAGTTCTAACGGTCCTTTTTTTAGTTATTGGAGTCTATAAGTCTACTGTGGTGGGAATACCGTCTTTCGTTTCTTCTTGATTTCTCGGAGAACTACTTTCACTTTCTCCTCTCACTTTTTCGACCGAATTTTGAATTGTAAGTCTTTTAATTCTAATACCGTAGGTCAGGGTAGTGAAGTACCCTTTATCTCCTCCTTTGTTTCCTTTGACTCTCTGGAATAAAACCCCCCGAGGTTTTAATGACGTTTACCACTGACGTCGGTACTTTAATTTTCTGTGAACGAACCTTCTTTTCGATACTGTTTGGATCTGTCGTATAACTTTTCGTCTCTGTAATGAAACGGTTGTTTCCAGACAGGTCAGTTCGATACCAAAAAGGTCACCAGTACAAACCTATACTCTCAACCTCATATTTCTTTCGACTCACGTCTTCTTAACTACGAAAACTCGACACTACAACCTCTTCTGAGAACTCTTAAAGAACCTGACGTTTCTCTAGGTTGGTCAGGTAGGATTTCCTTTAGTTGGGACTTATAAGTAACCTTCCTGACTACGACTTCGACTTCAAGGTTATGAAACCGGTGGACGACTCTACTCGACTGAGTAATATTTTCTAGGACTACGACCCTCTCTAACTTCCCCTACTGTCTTCTACTCTACTAACCTGTCGTAGTGACTGAGTTACCTGTACTCAAACTCGTTCGAGAACCTCTACGACTCTCTGTCCCTTTGGACCTCACGACGTCAGGTACCCCAGCATTTCTCAGTCTGTACTGACTCACTAACTGGTTGTTATTGTTTATCTTATGTGTGTCCTCAAACTTCTAAACGATTCTTTTATATTTTACAGAACAATCATTTTAACAAAATAACTAGTACACGAATCTATTATAATCCCATATCTTATTTTATAATTGAGTTGAATTACGGTCGAGAAAAAAAATTTGACTAAATTATACCGATGACCTCTTATATTGTACGAGTACACCTAGTGTAAGATAAAGATTTCCTGTCAAGTCGTCGTGTCTGACATGAATCTAGAGACGGAAACAACGAAAGAAGTATCTAATTCAACGATAATAACCCTCAAATCCCTCCTAAACCCTCTTCCTCCTGACTGTCGAAGAGTCGCCCGGACCCACAATCCCCTCTGGGATTACGGTTTCTGAATCGAAACGATTAGACGAACTCGACCTTAAATCGCCGGAACCAGTAATTGCCTCAATTCGGGAAATCCCTCGAGACCGAAAACGTTTGTGATGGACAGAAAAACCTAATCTCACATGTCTTAAAATTTTTCCTACCCTCCCAACGTTAGTAGGACCTTGTTTTGTTTGTAAGAGTGAGTCGAAACAGTTTATTGCCAGGTTCAAGTTACAAAGATTTAAACAGAGGTCAAATGGACCTATCGTTCGACTCTCGATAAACAACAAGCAGAGGTGAATATTTCTTTCACGGATATTACCGACATCAGGAGAAAAGTACGATGTCAACTTTCCCTACCTTTTCAGGTAAACGAAACCTCTCCGATTGTCTGTCTTTCTTTGGGACGCCCCTTATAGTGTAATGGAAGAGGTCGCCTCCGTTCTCTGCCGACCGGGTTCTACCCTAAAGTTGGGACACCAATTTATTCGTTTGTTAGATTGGTACGGTATCTTCTTATTATTATACTTTCTCCTATCTACTTTGGTCCAGTGGAGGGGTGTAGGTCGTCGACCTCTGTGACTTCAAGCTTTCCGGTCCCGACCGACTCCAGTGAATTTAGTCGCTGTCTCAGTCGGGATTTGGGGGTCCACCATCCCCACACTGTCTTGTAGTGTCTATTGGGTCAAGTCCCAAGAGTTTGACGAACGACCACACGCAATCCTAACGGACCCCCAGTAAGTCTCTGAGGTACAGGTTCCGCAGGGGATCTGGCTACTTCAGTAGACACAAGTCATTCAAAGGGTCTACTGAGGGTATGCGTCTGAGACTAGACCAAGTGAGGGACTAAAACGTATGTGACTCTGTATCTTTCCTAATCCTTTGAACCGAGTTGAAGGTTCTCGAGGGTTTACCAATCCATCCCTGCCCCGGGAAGAAAACACCGAGACCTAAAACACGAAAAGGAAGTAAGAGTTAGGAGAGAAGAAGCTAGCAGGGTCCATCGGGTCACCATTTCTTGGGTGTACGTTACGTCCTCTGTGCCCAAGCTAAGGACCCACCCCTTCTAGGGGACCTCTTCCTTTACCACTGGGTGAGGTCATAAGAACGGACCTCTTAGGGTATCTGTCTCCTCGGACCACCCGATGTCAAGAACCCCAGTATTTTCTCAACCTGTACTGAATCGTTGAGTTGTTTTTGTTGTTGTAAAAATCCAATGTAGTGAACCGGAAGGAAACTTTACTGGAAGGAGGTCCAGAGGCGTCCGACGGAAGAAGAGCCGACCTGGAGTGACAGGTGTTTAGTAGAGAACTCTCTCCAGACGGGACCGATGGGAGTGGAACTTAGCGCAGCGGCAGTGTAGTAACAGAAAGAGGACCCGTGAATCGTGAAACACTTTACCATCGGACGTGACAACCAGAAGGGACGGACTAGAGTAGAACAGACGACAGAGTGTCGGGAGGGTGGTAGACGACGCTGTCAGGGACGGGGAACATTCCCCAGTCATTCACAGACGCCTGACTTATTTCCAACTTGTCTAAAAATTATCACTGTGAGAGGACCTATACCAGAAGATTCCCATTGTAAAGGTCCCTTTATATGAAGATTAATACATTTGACCTTTTTTATAATGAATTAAAACTCTTTACGTAAAAGGTCACGTCGAGAAGGCTGAGTGTAGAGAAGGTAGTACACTCCGGGTAGACCCGCCTGGTGAACCTATATGCAGTCGTGATTCTATCTGAGAACCCGGTAAATTTCCTGGTCGTACAATGAGTCCTAGGTTTTGACCAGAAACTAATCTATTTCCTCACACTAATCTTATTCTCATAGTGTACTTGTTTACCTTTGTAAACGAAGGTTATTTCTAGTTTAATATTATCGTGAAGAACGTTAACCTCTCCTAATTGTTGTACCATTAATTTCTTTTTCGAAAGGTCCACTTATCAGAATGTCTGTCAATGCCGTCCACCGTCCGAAAATTCTGATATCGAAGTAACATAAACACCCGGGAGTATGGGTACTTAAGATATTTTATCATAATTCACTAGGACATTTATAGGTCTCCAATACTAGTCAAGATTTTACGTAAGTACCTCTCGACGTTATCTGTACTGAGGACAAGGGTGACTTTAAACGTGAATGAAATCGTGAATAACGTACATTACAGATCTCGAACCAATGAGTTTTCTGAACAAAGATCTCATTGTAGTGGAATTTCGAACAATGTTTACGTTTTAGAGTACAAGGGATGGGGTCTTGGTGTTTTAGTCTTAAACGGAAAATTGTGCCAGGGACCCCTGACACACACACGCGCACGCACACGCACACACACACTGTGTGTCCCAAACTCTTGACCAAATCTTAATCTGAGATCTGGTCCTAAGAGTGAGACCCCTCCCCCTCCACCCCTAAAATAAGGAGTTCCCCACAAACCGTTACTGACCTCTGTCAAAATCAACAGTGTGGACCCCTACCACTCCTACCCCCCTAGAATGACCGTGGATTACCCACCTCGGACCCCCACGACGAGTTGTAGGAATGTGATGGGTCCCGTCGGGAAGGGGTGGTTCTCTCTTTCTAGGTCGTGTTTTTCAGTTGTCACGACTCCGACACTTTGGGATGAGACCTGGTTGCCTGAGATCTCAAATTTTACCATTGTAATAATAAGCATTATTTCGATTAGTATCGAATCTTCGTAACCAGTTAACCTTGATTGGCGTCTTATGTATATAGATTTTGAAATTTCTACTTCAACTAACTTTTTAGTTATTATTGAACTATCAGTACCTGTATTGACTACACACCAGTGTTTTAGTGTAAGATACCGTATTCTTCGGTTCCCAAAGTGACATTACTATAAAATTTTATTTAATTTGAATGACAGTGGTTGTGCTCTTACCCCTGTAAGAGTAGAGGAGAGACGGGGAACAAGACCAGGGTTGTAACGAACGATATAGGTAGGTTTACGAGGTCCGGGAGGACGTAGTAAAGGGCGGTCGTTACAGGAAAAGAAAGGGAAACAGACAGTATAAGGAGGGAGAGGATGGGACTCTACGGCAGCCAGTGACGGGAGGAGTCAGGAAAAGGATAAGGAGGAACAGAGTACCGCAGAGAGGAGTGGAGGTCGAAGAGGGGTGACCTTGTGTGAGTAAGATCTCGTAGGTACAGACCGACATAGGTAGGGTAAAAAGACCCTGGACTTCGGGTGAAAGACTCTAAGAAACAAGCAATTAGACCTACACCGGACCTGTAGTCATCACAAGTTCGAGGAGCCGGTCCCAACTCTTGGAGACGACTGTCTATACCAGAAGGGGTCATCCAGTCGCCATTTCTTAGACGGACGTAACGTCCTCCACTTCCTCTGAACCCAAGCTAGGGACCCATCTCTTCTAAAGAACCACCTCCGGTACCGTTGGGTGAGGTCATAAGAACGGACCTCTTTGGTATTTGTCTCTTCGGACCTCCCGATATCAGGTACCCCAATGGTTCTCAGTCGGTGATGACTTCGTTGACCCGTACGTCCCTGAGTGTGAGTGTCTATATCCAGTTAGAAGAATTGAGTCACCCCTAGACCCTGGTAGACTTGGTATCGAAAAAAGTCCGAGTGACCGGTGGGAGTCGTAGAGGTCGAGAGAAGTGAAGGATCGGTATAAGAGGTTATACGGTACGTGGAAAATCTCAATAAACAAGAATAATTTTTTTTTTCTCAGACAAACATGTTTAAAATCTCTTTTTTTTTTTTTTGTCTCACCACTTCAACTTTAACTAAATGGAGATTAAGGTCTCGGTTCTCCATTGGTGACAGTATAAAGACATAATGGGTGGCCATAACGGTACCCGTCTCAGTATGTGTTGGGGCCAGGACACGATGGACACACGGAGACAAGTATGCCGAGGAAGACGGACCTTCAGGAAGGAATAGATGGTAGGGTACCCGGGGGTCGTAAACGACGACGTTTGGGGAGTCACAGGTAGTTGATTTTCGAGAAGAGACAATGTTTTGGAAAAGACTGGTTAGAGTCCGTGTATCCTATAGAAGAGAGTATAGACACAAGGGCATCGTGACACAGGTGTGGGTGTCAATACCATCAGTAGTTACCCGCGCCCCCGTGGTAGACGTCCAGTGAAAGAGGACGTTCTGAAACTCTAGAAACTTAGATACTCTAGTACTGAAAATACGTAAATAACGTACACTCGAGTCAGTGAGTCAGTACAGACTGAGACGTTAGCGTACCGCATACTGGGCGGTCCGAAGAGACAGGTACCCTAAAGGGTCCGTTCTTACGACTTCACCCAACAGTAAAGGATAAGAAGGACAAGGTCCCTAGTTTGGGAACTGGGACGTAGAAGACGTAACCGTCCTAAGAAATGGTGACTCGGTGGACCCTTTGGTCTCTGTAATGAAACGGTTGTTTCCAGACAGATCAGGTCCGATACCAAAAAGATCACCAGTACATACCTACACTCAACCTGACACTTCTTTCGACTCACGGCTTCTTAATTACGAAAACTTGATACCACAACCTCTTCTGAGAACTCTCAGGGAACCTGACGTTCCTCTAGGTTGGTCAGACAAGATTTCCTCTAGTTAGGACCCACAAGTACCCTTCCTGACTACGACTTCGACTTTGAGGTTATGAAACCGGTTGAATACGTTTCTCAACTGAGTAACCTTTTCTGAGACTACGACCCTCCCTAACACCCGTTCTCCTCTTCCCCTGCTGTCTCCTACTCTACCGAACTACCGTAGTGGCTGAGCCACCTACACTCAAACTCACTTGAGGCCCTCAACCACTACCTGTCCCTCTGGACCGCACGACGCCAAGTACCGAAGCGTTTCTCAGTCTGTGCTGACTCGCTGACTTGACTGAACTGGACCCTTTGGGTACGAAAATAATCAAACGTAAAATTAGGACCTACGTATCTCGTTACGAGTCTACCCTCTCTCTGAATCATTTGTAAATAACTTAACCACTTAAACGAAGGTATTAACTTAAATTTCTTTTCTATACGGGGAACCCCTTTAGTAAGACCTACCATCGTAAAGTCATTAACCACTACCGGACGAAAACAAAAGAAAAAAATAAACCGAAATAAGGAACATTCTAATTGTGATAAGTGACAAGAAAAGAGGACCCACTGATTTGTTAAGGTGATAAAATTAACTTTAGTTCAACTACCTCTTGTTGGTACCGCTAAAAAAGAAAATAAGTACAAAACATCTTACTCCGATACATCCTTTCCCCACTCACCTGAAGTCAAGTCAAGTCAAGTCAGAGAGTCAGCACAGACTGAGAAACACTGGGGCACTTGACATCGTACGGTCCGGAGTGCCAGGTAGTGGTTGAGGACCTCAGGTGGGTTTGGTTATAGGTAGCTCAACCACTACGGTAGGTTAGTAGAGTAGGAGACAGTGGGGGAAGAGGAGGACGGGAGTTAGAAAGGGTCATAGTCCCAGAAAAGTTTACTCAGTCGAGAGACGTAGTCAACCGGTTTCATAACCTCAAAGTCGAAATCGTAGTCAGGAAGGGTACTTGTGGGTCCTGACTAGAAGAAATCTTACCTGACCAACCTAGAGGAACGTCAGGTTCCCTGAGAGTTCTCAGAAGAGGTTGTGGTGTCAAGCTTTCGTAGTTAAGAAAATATCAGGTTGAAAGAGATATCAGGTTGAGAGTGTAGGTATGTACTGGTGACCTTTTCGGTATCGGAACTAATCTACCTGAAAACAACCGTTTCATTACAGAGACGAAAAATTATCCGACAGATCCAACCAGTATTGAAACGAAGGTTCCTCATTCGCAGAAAATTGAAGTACCGACGTTAGTGGTAAACGTCACTAAAACCTCGCGTCTTTTGTGACAAAAGGGTAGATAAACGGTACTTCACTACCTTGGCCTACGGTAATAGAATCAAAAGACTTACAACTCGCAATCCGGTTGAAAAAAGTGAGAGGAGAAAGTGAAAGTAGTTCTCCGAGAAATCAAGAAGAAGTGAAAGACGGTATCCCACCACAGTAGACGTACAGACTCCAATAACTATAAAGAGGACCGTTAGAACTAAGGTCGAACACGAAGGAGGTCAGGTCGCAAAGAGTACTGCAAGTACTACCTGAATTCTACCGTGTTTTCATCGACGAAATTTGAAATTGTAGTTCTTTTGTAGTTCCAGGAGGGTCCGGGGTTTGCGACTGTAAACCCGTCTATTACAAACTTATTTACCTCGACCGGAATGGACCATCACTATGACCAGATACGAAACCAAAACTTCCACGAGGTCGTAAGTGTCATCCTTGCACCATCTCCTCTCTATCCTTCTGTATTGCTCGAAATTATCATTATCAATGAACTGGTCCCTGAAGGAACCGCCATGTCACCTATTCTTAGGCGGACGGTCACGTCTCCTGTGCTCAAGTTAGGGACCAGGTCCTTCTAAGGTGTACGGTTTCTCGTTGATTTCGGGCTCAGTGTTAATGACTTGGGAACACGACGTTGATCACTTCGGACACACGGATCTTGTACACGACGGACACGAGACGATGTCGTCTCCAGCGGCGTTACTCTTCGGATGTGTACCGTTGCTTCTCGTGAGGGACAAGTAATGTTGATCTCTTTCGGGCGTCTTTCGTTCCTTCTGGGTCACGTCGGTTGTTATTTATTTATTTGTTTATGCATTTGACTTTTTTTTTGAATGAAGCCAGTTTTTCTTGATGTTAATGTGTATAAAAGGGCAAGTTTGAACCCAGAGGACTCAACGTTCGTCTTAGAAATGGTAGACTCAGTCGTCCCTTCTGCATCGTCCTTGGATTGACCTCAACGGACGTAACGTCAGTCTAAGAAATGGTAGACTCGATGGTCTCTTAGGGTAAACTTCATAGTCAATTCAAGTCACAGAATCAGTACAGACTGAGAAAGGCTGGGGTACCTGACGTCGTCCGGTCCGAAAGGACAGGTAGTGGTTGAGGACCTCGAACAAGTTTGAGTACTGGTAACTCAGCCACTACGGTAGGTTGGTAGAGTAGGAGACAGTAGGGGAAGAGGAGGACGGAAGTTAGAAAGGGTCGTAGTCCCAGAAAAGGTTACTCAGTCAAGAAGCTTAGTCCACCGATATCATATTCCTACGATTTCTCACTATCGTTTCAGGTCGCTTAAGATGTAGTTTTATAAATTATAAAATAAAATTTTAAAAATAGATAAAAAAACCGGTGTGGTGTGTCGAACACCCTAGGATCAAGGGACTGGTCCCTGACTTGGGTCCGGGAGCCGTCACTTTCACACCTGAGGATTGGTGACCAGGTGGTCCCTTAAGGAGATTTTATAGATTATAAAATTTATAAATTACATTATTATGGATTAATATTTATAAGAATATAAAATTTTTTCGTTTACCATTTAGTGATCCCTTATTTTATTTATTAAGTTTCGGAGACTTTGTTTTAGTTTACGACTTAAAACTCGTTCCGTTACAGGAATGTACTTGAGTGATAATAACAACTGTTAGTTCTATTGTTCTGACGGGGGATTTGGGAAGGATGGGTCGAAGGTAACGTAGAATAATAGTGTGTGTGAGTCGTCAGTGACACAATCTTGACGAAAGTCAAACATACGACTGTTAAACAACCGAGTATCCCCTGAGTCTCATTTCTTTTGTTACTCGGTAAAGTTAATATAAAGTTGTGTTTCACCCTGTGACGACAAACAAAAAGGGACATTCGGTTTAAGGTTCTCCGTCAAGCTCCTACCCCAAACTTGTACCCGTTTTCTACTAAGTCAAAAAGATGAATCAGTCCGGAAAACTGAGACATAATACACTCCCGACGGGGACCCAGTTGTGGCCAAGATTTTTGAAAAATCCTTGTACTAAAACCTCCGTCTAGGTAAGTCTTGTTTGAAATCATTCGATGAAGTGAATAGACTCGGAGGCAAAAAAACAAAAAGAAAGAAAAAATTTCTAAAAAAGGAAGAAAGAATTTCTTTTATAAATAAATAAACCGACACAGTTCATAAACAACGCACACCCGAATAAACGGGGTACCGCACACCCTAGGATCAACGGTTTGGGTGTAGGGGACGCAACCTTCCACCTAAGAATTGGGGACTGGTGGCTCCTTCAGGAAGTCAAAAAAAAAAAAGAATTTTATTCAGTATTATTATACTCAGATCCCTACAAATCCCTAATTCACTCTATAATGAGTTTTGGTAAATCGTGTTATAGACATGTATCCTACTAGAGCTATTTACTATCGTTAATATTATCAAAGTGTAGTATAGGTAGTATTATACAAACATTTTCAGAACCCATGGGACTCGGTCCAGACTTAGAAAGGTCTCAAGTAACTTATGGGACCTCCTCCGTCTTTTGACGGAGGACCAACCGGGGAGAGAGGACAAACTTAAATCCCAAGACCTCTCTGAGTCTTTATCTTTCTATTGTTTTCTAATTTCTTTAGTAAAGTACTCTAGAGACTTTGATTCATTTCTCTAAAGTGACAAATAGTTGTTAACAACAAGTCAGAGTGTCAGTACAGGCTTAGAAGCACTGGGGGTACCTGACGTCGTGTGGTTCGAAGGGACAGGGAGTGGTAGAGGTCTTTAAACGAGTTCAAGTACAGGTAACGTAGTCACTACGATAGGTCGGTAGAGTAGGAGTTGTTATTGGAAGGAATTATTAGATCTACCACAACACCCTGATGAGTTTTACTGAAGATCCAGAAGTTACAATTCCTGTGTCTTATTTATTTATTTAAAGATGAAAGATAACTCAGACTAACTTCGAAAATCAACCCTTATTACCAAAATTACTCCAAGGGTCCACCGAGTCACCATTTCTTAGGTAGACAGTTCACCCAAACTAGGGACTCAGTCCTTCCAGGGGACTTCTTCCTTTACCGTTGGGTGAGGTCATAAGAACGGACCCTTTAGGGTACCTGTCTCCTCGGACCATCAAGTACACCAGTGTTTTCTCAACCTGCACTGAATCGTGAATTTGTTTTTGTTGTTGTAACCAGGAATACCATATGGTTGTCATCACTAACAACTTACTTCTTTTTATGTGTTTTATTTTCAACGATCAATTTGAGACAAACCCTGAAATGACTCCCGATATGGGAGTCTCTCCCGTTACCGTTGGGTGAGGTCATGAGAACGGACCTTTTAGGGTACCTACCTCCTCGGACCATCCGACGTCAGGTACCCCAGAGTTTCTCAACCTGTACTGACTCACTGAAGTGAAAGTGAAAAGTGAAAGTACGCGACCTCTTCCTTTACCGTTGGGTGAGGTCACAAGAACGGACCACTTAGGGTCCCTACCCCCTCGGACCATCCGACGGTAGATACCCCAGCGTGTCTCAGCCGTGCTGACTTCACTGAATCGTCGTCGTTATCGTTGACTCCCGATATCGGATTCTCGGAGAGTAAATCGAAACTTCTTGACGAGACTTCTTCATTCCCTCATCGGTCATACATATCCTTAAACAAAAAACAAACAAAAAAAAATTCAGTTTATAAACTTGTAGTTATCTAATGATGATCAACGTTTTTGACTGTAGAACTCAATCACAAAAAGATGCATACCCTTCTACATTCTCAGACCCAAGCAACGTATAAGGAATTTATACGTAGAATTGATGGATCCCGGTCATAGGTCGTGTCACAAGGGGTAAAGGGGGGTCGGACTTAAGGAGAGTCACGCGTGAGAACCCCTCGTTGACGGTACCGACTGCCGAACTAAAAGCAAGAATATAATCTGTCCTTACTCTCCAACAACCTGGTGAGACACGATAAGAACCTAATCTGGGACAACGATTGGACTTTAAGAGACCTGACAGACAGCACAGATGATTCTAGGTCCTTTACAAAAGGGAACGATGGTATAGACTCACTCACTCACAATCAGTGAGTTGACACGGGTTGAGAAACATTGGGGTACCTGACGTCGGGTGGTCCCAGGAGACAGGTACCCTAAAAGGTCCGTTACTATGACCTCACCCAACGGTAAAGGAAGAGGTCTCCTAGAAGGGGTGGGTTCCTGACTTGAGTCCAGAGGACGTGACGTCCGTCTAAGAAATGGCTGACTCGATGGTATGGATCTTAACATGATAATGTTAATAAAATATATCTCAACAGATGTACTAGTTAACGGAGTTCTACAAATCGGTAGTAATTACAAAAGACTCCGAACCAATGTGTAACCGAATACGTTCCCTGTTGTCAGAATATTTTATCTACCCAATATTCATTATATCGATCATTATAATTATTCCAGTATCATGAGTCTCTCTCTGTTCCGTATTTGGTAAACTTTTATTGACGACAAATTCTCTTGTTGAATTTTTTACTAATCATATCGATCAACATTAGACCAGTGTTATTCGGTAGTTTAGGTCTCCTCTCGGTCGACCTCTTCGGTTTAAGACCTACCTAGTTCATCTCTCTTTTTCTGTTTACAAAGTAAAAATAAATGTTTCCATATGAAATAGTTAACCAACATCCAGTATCATATTCTTATTTGCAAAATGCTTTTTTTTTCTACATTTCCGGGCAGTTTAAAGTCTGTTTTCAAATGTTTTAATATTTAGTATAGATAATAGAGTAAGTCAGGGTACATTAACCAAAGATAACTACACCCACTTCGGCAGTCTAAAAGGCAATCACAACGTTAAAGAATGTGTCAAGTCGCCATTTATTCAGTAGTTTTTCAGAAAAAATACTTAGAAGAACTTCTAGAAGTGAAACATTTTCGTAGTCTCACTTTATTACTAACAGATATTCACTGTCTTCTGAACTTTACCGTATTTCTAGACTAATGTTACGTTAACTGTTCTTTACACCAATAAAGGTACTGTATGTTGCAAAATGCTATTATTGACCTTAATGTTGTCTATTGTAGTGTGGTCCTACTTTGTCTCAAAATCCTTAAGGTACGTTAATAAACCTTATAGAGATAGTTACCATAAATGGATATATTATATTAGATTCTTCCAAATTCCCGAAGGGGCCACCGAGTCACCATTTCTTGGGAAGACATTATGTCCTCTGGTCTCCAAGCTAGGGACCCACCCCTTCTAGGAGACCCCCTCTTGTACCGTTGGGTGATTCATGAGAACGGACCTCTTAGGGCACCTGACTCCTCGGACCAATCGATACCAAGTATCCCAGCGTTTCTCAGGTCGTGCTGACTTCACTGACTCGTGCGTACCTTCTTCCGAGTATGATAAATAGACTGTTACAAAGGGTACGTCAGATTGTGTGGTTTAATTAGATCAATCACATTGTAAAGAGAAACCCTACAGAGTCCCCGGGAAACTTTATAGAGCTTCAATCGATCTCTAGTTTTCTCGAAGTAAATCTTAAACTGAACCCCTTCAAACAGATTCCATAGTTTTTCAAAATCTTATAAACCAGTTTTTCCCAGTATCCAGTGACACTTTGTTATGAATAATTAAGTTTCACTGTTATTTTGTAAAATTTCCGTGTTTAAACGTTACCTAATAGATTTTCCTCCATTTCTTTTAAATATTAGACAAAAATTTTCATCTAACTATCAGGTACTTTTGAAACAAGAGAATTGTGTCTTTTGATTTAAGATGAAACATGGTCGAAATGATATTTATAATTTTAAGTAAATGAGTTAATTTAAAATAAAATTAGTATCGGTCACGGCTGGTGCAAGTTTTGAGTGAAAAGTCCCAAAGAAAGGATGTTTTGAAGATATTAAAGGAAAAATGAAAGTCTGAAACCGAATACGAAAAAAAAAGAAAGAGAGAGAGGTCCTGTTTTAATCAAAGAAACGAGAATTAATTGTTTTACATAAAAGTAAGGGACACTCAAAAAGAAAAAAAATTAAAGTAAGTTTCTACAGAAAGAATAATTAAAATCATCAAATTGATGTATATAATTAATCTTAAGAATTGAGAATTTTTGAAATTAAAGATCACTTTTGATTGTTCATTCGTTGATGCTTGACAGAAAATGTCAAAGTAAGACATGCAACCGTTTGAATATTTACAACAAATAATAAAGATTTTTTGCACAAAAAAATGTCTTTTTCAAAGTCAAACCGTGGTTTGTAAAAATTGGCTCTAGATAGTATATATATTACATGTGTCCCTGTTTATTTGTCCGGATTGATCTCTTACAGTACGGAAGTGACATTTTGAGTCACTAACAATAGAGGTTTGACCCAAGTGGAGAACCACCCACAACTCGTTTTTTGTGTTGGTTCAGTTTTTCGACCTCTTCCTTCTTAAAATAATAGACGTTGTTCATTTCTTTTGTGGCTCTTATAAAGGGTTTCGTCACAGAGGGACTTGTCGTTTTAACCTCAAAATTCGATTCCCACATACGTATAAGTACTTCCCCGAACTCACCACATACGTATAAGTACTCTCATGAGCTCGTCTCCTTTTAAACCGTGTCTTAACCTCGTTTCCACTTGTCTCAGGTCCGAGATCAGCTGACTTCACTGGTCCCAGTCATTTCCAGTCATAGTGGCAAAGAATTCCAAAGCCAATCAGACCCCCGACTTACGAACTCCCCGAACCTACGACGTCCTTTTGTCGAGTTCTTACACGAAGTCCAATTAGAAATGGGAAGTTTGTCTCGACCCTTAGAAATAACAGAACTATACTAATTCAGTAAAGAGGACTGACCATTATCGATAAACAAGAAAGTACGAAAACACGGAAATTTTGATAATTGATGACTCCGATAAGAAGTCGTTCCGTTCGGAACACTGGTCCGAACCTAGTGTTTTACCGAATCCAGATACGGAATAAAAGAAGGAGACCCCTGAGGAGGATGGGAAAGACGGATATAGCACTTAGTCTATAATATTATATTTAACTGGTCAAATATTTAATATCAACCTAATTCAGGTTAAATAAACGAACCTACTGATTCCGAAATGATAAACCCCCTTTTTGACAACTCTAAACATAAACAGGAACTATTCAAAATTCCTCCGACACTTAATCTAAAACCCACTCTCTCGGAAAGGTCTTCAAACTCAAAATTTTCCGAAGAGGGGTGGAGGTAAGGGGGAGGAAAAAAAAAAATTAAAGTCCACAAGAGTAACTAGCTCGACGAAACCGAGTCGGAGTTCAGTAACACCCGACATAAATGTAAAGACTAAACATCTCTAAACGTTCTGTTTCTGTCAACGAGAATTAAGGAATTTATTGATGAGAATACGAATTTACTAAAGATTTCTAGCTAAACGGGTTGCTGTAAACGAACTTAAATGACAAAATATAGTCACTCTAAAGGTTGATTTGATTCTGGGTTTTCAAGATACAAGATCTTGCAGTCCCAAGTTGAATAGTACATAAACTTTCAAACGTGTTCCGTAAGTTGTTTCCGTGAGAAAAAAATTTTTTAAAATAACTTCATGTCAACTAAATCACAATTAAAGACGACATGTCGTTTTATTAAGTCAATATGTATATATATAAGAAAAGGTAATACCAAATAATGTCCTATGACTTATATCAAGGGACACGATACATCATCCTAGAACAACAAATAGGTAACATAGATATGGTCAAACATGGACCATTAGGGTTTGAGGGTTAGGTAGGGAAGGGAGTGGGGTCGTTGATACTCAGACAAGAGACATAGACACTCAGACAAATTATCTATAATTATTAGTAATTATAGACTCGTGGCTTCTTAACTACGAAAACTTGATACCACGACCTCTTGTGAGAACTCTCAGGGTACCTGACGCTCCTCTAGGTTGGTCAGGTAGGATTTCCTTTAGTCAGGAGTTATAAGTAACCTTCCTGACTACGACTTCGACTTTGAGGTTATGAAACCGGTGGACTACACTCTTTACCTGAGGAACCTTTTCTGGGACTACGACCCTTTCTAACTTTCGCCCTCTTCTTCCCCTGCTGTCTCCTACTCTACCAACCTACCGTAGTGGCTGAGTTACCTGGACTCAAACTCATTCGAGGTCCTCAACCACTACCTGTCCCTCCGGAACGTACGACGTCAGGAACCCCAACGGTTCTCAACCTGTACTGACTCACTGACTTGATTTGACTTATACAAGTAAAGACAGTATAGAAACTAAGGTGTACACGATTTAACGAAATCATCACAAGTATCGGACGGTCCGAGGAGACAGATGCCTTAAGAGGTCTCTTCTTATGACCTCACCGAACGGTACGGGAAGAGGTCCCCTAGAAGGGCTTAACTTATCCAAAGAGAATGTAGAGGATGTAACCACCCCTCAAGAAATGGTGAGTTGGTGGACCCTTCGGGCTAAGGGGTATATTCAGTATAGTATGTCACAAACAGAAAGAGAAAAACTAAATGAAATCCTACTATTAGAGATCAACATAGGTACAAGACGTTTACCGTAATAAGACAAGAAAAAAATATCACCTTATCATAAGGTAACACAGATACCTGGTGTAGGAGAAATAGGTAAGTAGACAATTACTTATAAACCCAACAAAGGTATAGAACTGATAACATTTATCACGACAATACTTGTATTCTCAAGTACATAGAAAAACTTAATGTCAAAAGACAACTATATACGGGTCTTCAGTTAACGACCTAGTATCCTGTTGAGATCAAAAGTCAAAAAACTCAAAAAAAGATATGAGAAAAGGTATCACCGACGTGGTTAAATGTAAAGGTCGGTGTTCAAGGGAAGAGAGGTATGGAAAAGGTCGTAAGCAATAACATCTGAAAAATTATTACCGGTATATGTTTCCGGTAAAAAGACTCCCATGTTCAATTTGGGTGTTGTTAAATGGGACCTCCATTTTTTTAGAGGTAATAATAAAAATAATCGTTGACTTATAATCGAGGGTCACAAATAAGATATAACACACTCGAATCCATTAGGATAATCAAAAAAGGTCACACAAGTTAATATAATACAATATAATTAAATATACGGGACAGAATATTGTGGTCCGTTCCCTTCGGAAGGGGTAACTCAGTATCACAGATAGGGTGTTATGTTAGTCCGTTTTCTCTACCTTAGTGGAATATATTTTGGACAAGTTTATATGGTTGAAAATATTAAAAAGTAAAGTTAAAATAGTTGAGAATATGGAAATTGAAATCGGAGGTAGTTCTGAGACAGTTATTCTGAACAAGAATGTTCCTTAGGGTCTTTGAAAAGAAAAATAGAGGGTCGGTAACATAGGTAGAAACATATTTTATGAAACCCCAGGGTCTCTTACCAACTCGGTTCCCTGAGGTAGGGAAGACAGTTAAAATATTGAACTAATTAACCGGAAAATGGGGTTCATTAACAACCAGTCCCTAAAAAGTTTTTCTATGTACATTAAGTTTTTCTATGTACGGAGAAAACAAGTATTGTGGTGATAAATGTTATCGGTTCTATACCTTTGTTGGGTTTACAGGTAACTGTCTATTTACCTATTTCTTTTATACCATTTATCTGTGTTACCTCATGATGAGTCGGTACTTTTTCTTTTTACAGTAAACGTCGTGTACCTAAGTCGATTTCTAATAGTAGGATTAACTTCATTCAGTTTTTCTCTGTCTGTTTATGGTGTGCTATAGTGAATGTGCACTTTAGATTCTATACTGTGTTTCAAAAGAAGGTCGGGAAATTTGGACCTATTTCTCTCGTCTGAACAAGTCCCGCAAAATAACAACCTCTAGGTATGTCCCAGGGAAATCGGGTAGATTGGAATCCGTCTTAGGGTAATGTCAGGTCAATAAAGACACTAAGGGGCAACCGTGGAATTGTACACCGGTATTCACTGTGAGGGTCACCGTCAATGGAATCTCCTAGACGACACAGGGAGAAGAGGTCGAAGAGTTGTGGGTGACGGGTACTTTCCCCGCTCTTTCTCGGATTATGGACGAAGGTGGACCTGGGAAGGTTCCAGGAGTTCGACGGGTCCTGGTGCGTCTATTACCCTCCTTATCAGAAGAGGGTCGTGACACAGAGAGGGATGGTGGACACTACGTTTCGTCCAGTCGGATACGAGTCTTAGAGTTTTCAGGGAGGACTTTCAATAAAGTAAACGGAGACCGAGAATATAGAGATTGACTCCCGAAGTTGGGGTCCGGTCCTCCGGCTCTGTCTTCGTCTAAGTCTGAGACACGAAAAAGAGTAAACAGGACCCGAAGGGTCTATCGAGTCGCCATTTCTTAGGTGTACGGTCACTTCCTCTGAGTTCTCTGAACCCAAGCTAGGGTCCCAGTCCTTCTAGGGGATCTCTTCTTTTACCGTTGGGGGAGGTCATAAGGACGGATCCTCTTAGGGGTACCTGTCTCCGCGGACCGTCCAATGTCAGGTATCCCAACGTTTCTCAACCTGTACTGCCTCGTACGGTAGTATGATGTGGAAATCTGTTTGTTTACACACGAAGGTAACACCTCTAAGACGGTGAGAAGAACGAGATCATTCTCCTGGTACCGTGTCCACACACACACACACACACACACACACACACACACACACACACACACATACATATACCCACGTCCACGCATACACGGGTGATCCTCCACCCCCTTATCCTTGGTCTCAAATTCTTGTCGTATTTCCACCCGTATCTTGACGACCTCAGTAGGTGGACGTTTCACTGGGTCAAGTGACTACCAAACTTTTACTCCGTAAGTAAGTAAGGTCCAGAGACAATTCTCCAGGTAATTGGGCAAATTATTCGAAACGACACAAGGAAGTAACAAAGTCTGTCACCCCAACGGTTCTACCTATCTAATGTCAGGAACCGGGGTTCGCGGAGCCTCAGATCTCTCTGTACGTTTGGGGTTGTTGTACGTGTTAGGGAGGTATGTCGACTCAAGAGGAAGACGTGTATAAGGTACGGACTTTAAATTCCGTAGAGGATCTTGAGTGAGGGGTATTCGTCTTCTCGGTTCTTAAGAAGTGAGAGAACAACGGACTCCGGAACGGACCTAGAGAGTCCGAAGATGTTCGGTGTACGGAAAGAAGAGTCAGAAAAGAATCCGAAGTAGAGAGGGGGACATACTTTGTACTCTTCACCAGAAGGGGTAATGTCTTAGAACGGAACCGGAGACAATACCTGACGTAACACTGAGGGGAGTCCTTTATATATAAAACTTTATGGTTGGGGTGCCATACATTTTACATTGTTATAAACCTCTATTTTAGACATTTCTCCATTAATACGATTTTATGTCGGGAATCTGACCCTTAAGATATCATGACGACAGGAATATTTTTCTCCTTCTCTATCGTTATGGCAGTCTATAACACTCTCGTTTAATAATGATTATTTCCGGAGACCAGTGTCCGCTTTTCAGGAATTGTTACTTTATATTATAAGTATCAAGGATCACGAATCTAAAAATGTTAACATATCGAATCTGGAAATGTCATAAGGAATACATACAGAAGAGTTGTCACGGTCCTCTCTGTTTTTGTCCATAGCATTAAAGGTACTAACACCTGACTTAATACAGGAGGGGTTTAAGTATGTAATTTCAGGATTTGGGATCATGACGTTCTATACTGACATTAACTTCTATCCTGTAAATGTCTCTATTTCATTTTTACTCAGATAATCGTAACCGGGATATGGTCAGACTGATCTTCTCCACTCCCTCAAGCGATCACCGGGTTACCTATTCTTAGGTGGACGACTACGTCCTCTGTGTCCAAACTTAGGAATAGGGTCTTCTGAGGTGTACGGAACCTCGTTGATTTGGACACGCAGGGTTGATGACTTGAGATCACGGGTGCTTGGTGTTGATGACTTCGGACAGATCTCGGACACGACACGTTGTTCCTCCTCGGGGGCGAGAGACGTGGATCTCTTTCAAAAGTGTTTCGTTGCTTCTAGGTCGTGTCGGTTTTTTTTTCTTTTTTTCTCCGCTAATCCTGTTTAACGTCTCGTGTTTTTTTCTCCTCCTTTGCACTCCCTACACTCAAGTGTCTGTCTTCCGGTAAACTCCTATGTCGTTCTTTCGCCGGTAGGCGGTTAGTTCCTCTCTCTGGAGTCCTCTTTGGTTTTGTAAACTGTGGAACTAGAACCTGAAGATCCGAGGTCTTGACACTCTTTTATTTAAAGACAAATTCCAAATTCTGTAGGTCACACACCACGAAACTATACCGTCGGGATCTTCTGATCGTGAGAGGTAGAATTCGGTTATTTAGGGGTTCGGGCGCACGAGCGGGACACTGGACCCGTTATTACTCGATAATAAGGATCGGACCTTTCAGATCGTCATTGTGTCTCCTCTAACATTAGCCACATGTAAAGGAGGATTTGTGTTTTATTTACATAGACGTTGAGAGGGGAGGAGGGTGAGTCGACCTCTGAATCTACGGACACTAGTAAGGGTCGTGGTGTACTCGGTTCCCTTCAAACTACCTCCCATTTAACCTTACACTTCGTTGCCGTCTGTTTTTACGGAATGTAAACTTTTAGAACCTATTTGGATCTCTAATAAAACGTCTCACTTCATTCAGTCTTTCTCTTTTTGTTTATAGCGTATACTTGTGTATGTATTATATATCTGAGATCTTTCTACCATACCTATTTGGATAAACGTCCCGTAGTCACCTCTGTGTCTGTCTCGTCTCTGAATACTTGTGTCGCACCCTTCCTCACCGACCCTGTTTGACTCTCTCATCGTAACTTTGTATATCTAATGTCGTACTTTATATCTATCGGTCACCCTTAAACGACATACTCCGTCCCTCGAGTTTGGGTCACGAGACACTGTCGGATCTCCTCACCCTACCCCACCCTCCAAGCTCTCCCTCCCCTGTATACATATGGATACCGACTAAGTACAACTACATATCGTCTTTGGCTATGTTGTAACATTTCGTTAATAGGAGGTTAATTTTTTTTATTTAAATTTATTTTTGTTTGTTTTTTCTTTTAGAATGGTTTGGTAAACGTGTACACTTGTAACGGACCGGGATTGGTCCCGGAGCCTTCCCCGGTGATATTTACTAGGACCGACTTCTATTTGTTAATGATGGGAATACCTTTTAGATGGAGAACAAGAAGGTTACCCTTTGTACCGTTCTCTAGTCTGTCGCCCTTCTCTTTCTTTGACTCCACAGATAACAGGACAGAAGGAGGGACATCCAACGACGTCCGACCGACTTATGAAGTTGACTTCCAGTGACAAGGTCCAGGATAATTATCATTGATGAGGGAGGGAGCTGGGAAGTCCGGATTCCGACCTAGTGACCGGGGGATTCAATAGGAACACCAAAGAGATGTGGTAGTGACTTGAAAATTCAGTAGAGAAATAATTGGAGAGGGGTTCTATGGATAAAATTAACAAGATGGACAAGAAATCTCAGAAACCGAATCCGTCCCGATATCTTTCAAGACTTTACAATAATTTACTTACTTACTTACTCGTTATATCCTTCGTACCTGAAAACACTCCCTGGTCTCAAATTTTGGTCGAATCCTCCGATTTCAGTTCCCTTAGATTAGATAAAAGACGACTCTGTCCGACCCTGTACCCTGGGACTCGACGTCAACATTACGAAAGTGGACCTGTGTGGAGAGAAGATCGTTGTTTTATGTTTCTTTGAAATACCCTGATTTTTATTGATGACACACGTACTCGCCAATCCTGTTTAAGACCTGTTTTCTATGTTTCTCTCTTTTGTTTTGTTTTGTTTTGTGTTTGGTTGTTGTTGTGGGTTGACAGTGAAAACTTCTCGGACCTTGTTTTCGTCCCGGGGACGTGTGTTATGGTGGATTCCCTACCCGTTTGGTGGATTCGGTGGGGAGACCAGAATGGGGACCTCTGTGGGGATAGAGTGGGGCATATTCCTTGTTCAACCGAGGGGAGGGAGGGGACCTTACTCGTTCGCTCCCTGGAACAATAAACAAGAGGGAGGAAGGACACCGTAAACAACAACAAGTCAAAGATTCAGTACAGGCGGAGAGACACTGGAGTACCTGACGTCGTGCGGTCCGGAGGGACAGGTAGTGGTTGAGAGAATGAGTTTGAGTGTAGGTAGCTCAACCACTACGGTAGGTTCGTAGAGTAGGAGACAGTAGGGGAAGAGGGTGGAGTTAGAAAGGGTCGTAGTCTCAGAAAAGGTTACTCAGTCAGGAAGTGTAGTCCACCGGTTCCATAACCTCAAAGTCGAAGTCGTAGTCAGGCAGGTTACTTGTGAGTCCTGACTAAAGGAAATCCTACCTGACCAACCTAGAGGAACGTCAGGTTCCCTAAGAGTTCTCAGAAGAGGTTGAGGTGTCAAATTTTCGTAGTTAAGAAGTCACGAGACGGAAGAAATACCAGGTTGAAGTCCGGGGACGAAGTCATCCCCGGGGTTGTTTCGGAACGGACTTAAAGAATGGACCAGAGATCCGTTCAAGACAACTAACCCCCTCCGGTTCTAGAGACCAGTCATTGTGGTAGTAGGAGTAGGTAGAGGACACTGTAGGACTGTAGGTCTTCCTCTTGTTTTAGACTACTCAGTTTTCATCTTATCCAAAATTTTCCTATACCATAGTCGGTTGACTTGACTCTACGTGTTCAGTACCTGACAGTTCTACCAATTCTTCTGAGCGCTACAGACCACTCAGTCCTTAGACAGGGGTTTCACTTATACCCCAGACACTGGAGTTTTTACACACTTAAATAACAACCCTGTCAACGATGATAAAGGGGTGGAGGGTCGTTGAGAGTTTGGTCGGACGAGTTCAAAAATGTTTGACTCCCCATTAGTATACGAAGAGACTGGTTGTTAGTAGTTCCAATGTCGATACTCATAAGTGGAAGAATCCGACGGAAACTTCTCGAAAAGAATTTCGACACTCATTATGACGATTCTAAGAAATCTCTTTCTGAAACCAAAAGACATCAGAAATAAGAACCATAGTTACAGTTGTTTTATCATATATATGGTTTTATGTGAGGGTACGATCTTTAAGGGGTCACCTTATATTGAACAGAGGTTTTGTTCTTGGTCTTTACTACGAATATAATAGTTTGGTCACTAACGATGACGTCTTTTATACCGTCAGTCTAAACTTCTTTACGACCAGACGATAGTTCCTCTTTCAACGACACAGTCGTGTCAGAACAAATAAATCTCTTTTTAAGGGATTCAACCGTCGAAGTGTGGACAATCGGGACGAAGGGCGTATAGAGTTACAACTACAGGTCATGACTACTTCCTTTAGAGAAAATCACGATAGAATAATTATAAAGGATTGAGTCAATTGAATGTACCACACGTCATCTGGAACTGTCGTCTACTCTTTATCTAACTGAACGACCGGTTATACGACTCGTAACATTCTTTACAAAGAAACTTCCAATACACAAAACTCGAGACTGATATCAACACCTCTGGCTAAAACAAGAGTAAGTCAATAATTAAGGAAGTTCTAGAGAGTCTAAATAAGAGAACATTAATCATCGTAAGTATTACCTTTTGACTCCAATATCCTTTTTAGTTCTAGTATTTTGTCGGTTTCCAAGAGTAGTCAAGTCAAGTCAAGTCAGAGAGTCAGCACAGACTGAGAAGCACTAGGGTACCTGACGTCGTGCGGTCCGGAGGGACAGGTAGCGGTTGAGGACCTCGAAGGAGTCTGAATACAAATAACTCAGCCACTACAGTAGGTTGGTAAAGTAGGAGACAGCAGGGGAAGAGGAGGACGGAAGTTAGAAAAGGTCGTAATCCCAGAAAAGTTTACTCAGTCAGGAAGCGTAGTTTCATAACCTCATAAACCATCGGTTTCATAACCTCAAAGTCGAAGTCGTAGTCAGGAAGGTTACTTATAAGTCCTGACTGAAGGAAATCCTACCTGACCAACCTAGAGGAACGTCAGGTTCCCTGAGAGTTCTCAGAAGAAGTTGAGGTGTCAAGTTTTCGTAGTTAAGAAGACGTGAGTCGAAAGAAATATCAGGTTGAGAGTGTAGGGATGTACTGATGACGTTTTTGGTATCAAAACTGTTCAACCCGGAAACAACCGTATCATTACAGAGACGAAAAATTATGCGATTCAACCAGTATCGAAGAGAAGGTTCCTCGTCCACAGAAAATTAAAGTACCGACTTCAGTGGTAGACGTCACTAAAACCTCGGGGGAGTTTATTTCAGACAGTGACAAAGGTAACAAATAGGTAGATTAACGGTACTTCACCACCCTGGTCCTACGGTACTAGAATCAAAAGGCTTACAACTCAAAATTCGGTTGAAACAGTGAGAGGAGAAAGTGAAAGTAGTTCTCCGAGAAATCAAGAAGCGAAAGACGGTATTCCCACCACAGTAGACGCATAGATGGGTCTTTCGACACTGACAATTATCTTACACGAAGAACGTACACACACACGAGTGAGTCAGTACGGGTTGAGAAACGCTGGGGCTCCTGACAGCGGATGGTCCGAGGAGACAGGTCCCACAACCGGCCGTTCAGTTAGATAAAGAGTAGACGACAGTCCTAGATATCTTATGACCACACCCAACGACAAGAAAAGAGGTCCCCTAGAAGGACTATGTCCTTATCTTGAGTATAGAGGACGTAACCGTCCACCTAAGAAATGGGGACTCGGTGGTCCCTTCGGGGTCCTAGAAAGGTATTTATTAATTAAATATTACTCCGGGATTGGGGTTTACTGACCACACGAATATTTTTCCCTTTTAAACCAATGTCTCTGTCTGTTTGTCTCTTCTGTGGGTACCCTACCCTCACTACGCACACTTCGGGTCCTAATGACCGTCTGTAGTCTTAGATCTTCTCCACTCCTTCCGAAGAAGGATCTCAGTAATTTCTCTTGTACCGAAACGGGCGTAGAACTAAAGTCCGAAAATTGAAAGTCTTGACACTCTGTTGTTTACACATAACAAAATTCGGTCGTCAAAACCTATGTACCACTGAAACCATGAACCAAAGTTCCTCAAGACCCTTTGATTATATGGGTTTCAGCAGTAAAATTTCCTTTTTACTACTGTGTTGTGTAAAGTAATAAAAAATAGTATATCCACTAATTAAATTTTGACAACCTTAAAAGGACCACCAAGTGACCGATCCTAAACTACAAGGGTTAAGTCCCTCGACCCCAAATTAAGGACTAGTCTCTTAATCTAGGGTGTGCGGTGTTGATTCTCAAGAGTTCGGTATCATTTCTGGGTCTCTCCGGTTTATTTATTTATCACAGTATTATAAATTACACCAATCTCGGTTACAATTACCAATTTTCATTGACTTACAACCCAAATCCAATAGATCTAACTGAAAATTACAATTAAGAATGTCTTTATTAAAAAGAAGTATTCAGAAAAACTTTATTTGACATGAAAGACTTATACTGAAACTACATATTGTAGTATCTGTGAGCCTAGACGAGACCCGACTCACGAAATGTAATTACCGGATATAGTCACTACGTCAATAGTTATTGTAAGAGACTTTTATAACCTTATTCAAATTTTTACAATCGAACGGGTTCTAGTGTATCGACTATTTACTATTTCAGTCAGTACGGTTGATTGACGGTAGAATTTTGTTTCAGGTGGAAAGTTGAGATGTTAAAGTACTAATATCTTTCATTAATGTTTCGAGTTGAATGTCATTCCCCGTAGTACCCTAGTTACGGGTTCCAGTACCTTCTCTTCGCGACGGAACCTTTTAATTCCGGAGTCAGTGACTCCACAAAAGAGGGTGGAAGGACCCTCTTTCCCCGGATGACAGATCAACGTCACTCACCCGAAGCTTAACACCTCCGAAAAGACCAAAACCTCGTGTCTGACCCGTGAACCCGAGTCACCAACGTCACGGGTCCGAATCTACGAGGTACCGTACACCCTAGAAGGACCTGGTCCCTAACTTTGGAATAGGGGACGTAACCGTCCGTCTAAGAATTGGTGACTTGGTGGACCCTTCAGGAGGATGGAAAGTTCGTCATCACACATGGACTAATAAATAAGATCTTTCTAAATTTAATTTTATATGATCCACAGCCTAGGACTTGATCCATGAAAGTAACTATTAATGAAAGTTAAGAGTATGGTTGTCTTTTTTAGATAATAATGTATAATTATAATGTTTCACCTTCAGCGAATCAGCACAGACCTGATATGTCAGGTACCTTAAGAGGTCCGGTCTTATGACCTTACCCGTTGGAAAGAGAAGAGGTTCCCTAGAAGGGTTGGGTCCCTAGCTTGGGTCCAGAGGGCGTAACGTCCACCTAAGAAATGGTCGACTCGGTGTTCCCTTCGGGTTCTTATGACCTCACCCATCGGATAGGGAAGAGGCCGTCTAGAAGGGTTGGGTCCTTAACTTGACCCCAAAGGACGTGACGTCCATCTAAGAAATGGTTGACTCGACAGTCCCTTCGTGTTTTCCAAGTATAATTTTGTTGTGTTTAATTTCAAATGACTGTACTTAGGTGGTGCCCACATGTACGTAAGGGTTTGTACTTGGGGGGAGGGTGAAGGGAGGGGTATTGTAGAGAGACCCAGTAGTGACACGTGGTCGGGGGGAGTACAGTTACATACCGTTTTGGTTATGTCATAACATTTCATTTTATTTCATTTTTAATTTTAATTTTTTTTTTTATTTCAAATGACTGTTCGTCCCTATTAAATCTTTAGAGGCTCTAAGGGAGTAAGTGACAACCTCCACCTAAACTATTTTACAACAGTCACAAGGTCCTACCCGAAGGAGACATTGTATCAGATAAAGTCACCAAGAACTAGAAACTACTATCTTCTTTCTAATGGCATGTTCTGACGCGTGCCGTTTGGTCTGTATGATATGAAACACTCAGCAAATTACCTAGAAGTTTCTATTGAAATTAATGTATATTAAAAATGGAAACACGATTGGGACCCAAATTACACGTTAAAATATCGTCAAGGATACTAAGTCCAGGTTTAAAACACGACTTAAAGGTCATACGTTGTATTTCTCTCGTTTTACTAGTATTTTCAAGATCTAATACATGACTAATTAAACTTCTTGAGGTTTCTCCTTAATCACGACAGATCCTTGATTATACCTAGGTAACCCTTTTGAGGAAGGTGATTTCAAACGGTCCAAAGATTCAATAAACTAGTCCTCTGACTAGTATCTAGTATTAAAGACGCTTCTTCAACTTTCTTCTAGAGTATAGTAGGAATCCTGTTTTCCACTTTACACCCGACTTACTGGTACTGCATTTAAGTAATGTAACTTAAGTACCACAACTTTCTCAGATAGAGTCACAACTCGTTGAAGTGGAATCTTTCCTCAGTAGTCACCGTCCAACTTCGTCAGACAAGACTAAAAGAAAAAAAACATTAAACAAACGAACAAATTAAAAACCGTCGTGGTTTTCCGTACGCCCTAGAATCAAGGGATTGGTCTCTGACTTGGACACTAGGGACGTCACCTTGACGTCAGAATCGGTGACCTGGTGGTCCCTTTAGGGATAGGACTGAAAGAACAACATTTATGAATTAACCTTTATCATACCCCAGTCCCATCACAATCAGTGAGTCAGTACAGGTTGAGAAACACTGGGACACCTGATATCGGGTGGTCCGAGGAGACAGGCACCCTAAGAAGTCCGTTCTTATAACCTCACCCAAAAGTAAGGGAAAAGGTCCCTTAGAAGGGTTGGGTCCCTAGCTTGGGTCCAGAAAAAGTAATGTCCGTCTAAGAAATGACAAACTCGCTGTCCCTTTTTCATATTTAAACAGAGTAAACGTTTATTACACTAAGACTCTCCTTATTGACTACGGACCTATTCACTTGACTTTAGACCTTTCTTGAGTTATTTGATCTTGATGTTCGGTTTAGTTCGTGATATTTTATATGAGGATTATTTGTATTTAAGAAGAGACCCCTAAGGGTCTAGTTAATGTACTTATTTCCTTCTACTTTTCAACCTTTTCTAAATACTAGAAATCAACCGATCTAATAGTCGTCTATCTACTCGTGTCTACTATTATGTTTAAACTAGACGGAATCACTATTGGACCTTGTTACCTCTATTAGAAGACTAAAGGGACCAAAACGAGTCCGATGGGAAACTGGTCACTACAGTAGACCCCGTTGTTTCAGATTATCTTTACAGTTATTTGACTTTATCTGGATCTCCTCTCTTTTGGTTTCCACTCTTGTGAATTCAGAACAGTGTACTGGTAGGTCGACTTCTACGAAGTACACCTAATCTCCTCTTAATCTCCTCTCTACTGTCCACAGAAGTTTATAAAAATACCGACAGGAGTCCTTCATAAGTTTAAGTAGACGCATCGATGGTCCCACCTTGGCCTCCGATACCCCTGTTCATCGTTTCTCCACCCAAGACCAAGTTTTATTTTTCGAAAAATATCGACGGCTTTTACCCTGTCCGACAGAGAGAAGGGACTTCTATAAGGGCGTTCCTAATCACCAGGGACAAACTCCTTAGACCGGTAACGAATGTTAACAGATAAATTATAGGTAAAGGATCAAAAAGGAAAAGATTGGTGTAGAGTCAAAATAAACCGATTTATTTACTGGTTCAAGATTGGAATCTTCCGGCATCTGGAATCTCTTTAAAGAATTTTACGACCTCGTAAAACCATTCGAAAACTAAAAGATTATTCTTTTTTCTCTATACTGACCACCGGTGGAGGGGTGAAATAAACCGAAACTTACGTCTATACTACAATCCTCGACGTCTTCTGTAGAACTTTCGTACTCCTTTTCCGGTCCTCTCAGTCCTTCTTAGTCAAGAATGTAGTGACTCGACGAATGAAGGTCTGGGGAACGACATACTCTTTTTCTGTAGGAGGAAACAAATTCGGTATAGTCACTCTAGAAAAAGACAATAAACGTCGGTTCAGTAAAGATTGATTAGGTCGTTTCACCTTCGTTTATCGTTACTATGACCTAATCTAATTGAGATTCTCAGGAAGGTTGGAATTCAAAAATCAAGTATTTGATTCAAGTACAAGAATTATAAAAGATATAAATTGGTTATTGGTAGGAAGATTTACCCGATAGGATCTGCTAGGCACTATAATTACATGAAATGCTAATCTAACCCAAAAACAACGACAGAGCAATCAACATAAACTTCATCGCAGTCTGTGCTGACTCGCTGAAGTGAAAGTGAAAAGTGAAAAGTGAAAGTACGTAACCTCTTCCTTTACCGTTGGGTGAGGTCACAAGAACGGACCTCTTAGGGTCCCTCCCCCCTCGGGCAACCCGACGGCAGATACCCCAACGTGTCTCAGTCTGTGCTGACTTCACTGAATCGTCGTCGTCGTCGTCATCGAGTCATCCGTTTTTTGGACGGACGTTACGTCCTCTAAGTTAAAGACCCAACCCTTCTAGGGGACCTCTTCCTTTACCGTTGGGTGAGGTCATAAGAACAGGCCTCTTAGGGTACCTGTCTCCTCGGACCGTCTGATGTCAGATACTCTAACGTTCTCAGTCTACACTGAACCACTGTCGTCTGATCTGATCTAGGAAGATTCATGAGTCTTATTTACTATCATACGAGTCTCGTGATTTCTTAGGGGAATGAACATATTTCATGGTTTGTGAGCCTGAAATACGACTTCTGAGTTGTCATGTGACGTCGGGGAGTTGTTACAGTAACACTCTTTTCTACTCAACTAAACACTTAATCGAAATAAATTAAAAACGAAAAACCGACACTCCGTGCACCCTAGAGTTAAGAGACTGACCCCTAGTTTGGACGAGGGGGACGTGACCTTCGAACCTCAGAATTGGTGACCTGCTGATCCCTTCAGGTTACTTACGCAAAATATATCGTTGGAATTATATCAAAACATTGGTTACCGGTGACAAAGGATGAGTCTAGGTATAAACCAAGTTTACGGGTGACGAATACTGTAGGACACTAAATACAAGAAACCCGTTTCCAGACACTACTACCACGACTCTTAAAAATTAACTAGAGTGTGTAAATCCAGTTGTAGAAGGGAGATAAGTCCAGAGAGAAGGAGACCCTCCCTCTTTTACAGTGTGTCTTTGATGATCCCTCTCCTACAGGACCCCTTTATTTCCCTGGGAGTCGGTTCGCCCTACAGAATCAGGTACAGGACGAAACCCAGTACCCCTTCTGAAGACTTTGTAACTCAGAGATTACAGTCGTGAAACCTACATTAAGGACAGGAGGGGTGGAGTGATTCGAAGGAAACTCCTACCGTGGAGATAAAGTCAAGTCAATCTGGTCGTGTCAGGACTAACAGACTTCTAGTCCTTGGTTGGGAGTCTAACTCCCCAGGAGACGTGTGGTCGTATTGGAGTCCCTGTACCGCCTGTCACCAAGTCTTCAGTCTACCTGGGTGGAGACACTCTGCCTTCCCCATGGGCTCTCTCTACGACTCCAGTCGTCATCTTAATCTACTCTCAGACCGTCTTACTCACCTCGTTTTCGATTCCGGTCGATACTGGTGTTCACCTGAGTCTGGCATAGGGACAACAGATTCCCTTCTACCCACTCCTCTCTCTCGTCAGTAGGACTCCGGTACCAGGACGACACGGTTCTCGTGACCAAAGGGTCCGTTAAACCTTTCTCCTGTCCTTGGTGTAGAGGGATTCTCTACCCTCTTTTTGGTGACCTTTCTGTCGACTCTTCAGATCAAGTGTAAGGTCCTTGAGACCTACACCCGAACTCAACTTCTTTCACAGGTAACATTGACTCCAGACTCTAAAGAGTTTTCGTCGTCGTCGTCCATACCGAAATAATCCTATAAAATATTGTCCAGTAAATTATGTACAAAAAGTTTTACACTTGACGTGAACATCGCTTGTACTTTATTTGAATCACCCGGAAATTGTCGTAATTTTTTACTCTTTATTCTTTCTTATGTGTGTGTGTTTACACACAATTAATTCGTATGTAAATTTGTAATTAATTTGTTTATTCTTTCTTTTATAATCCCATGTAAATGATGTCTCATTTCCATTACACTTTAAAAATACTCTCTCTCTTTCACATATGTAAACACACATATACAAACATGTAATATAAAAACCAGGATTTATATAGAGAATGACACTCAGACAGTTTTTATAAACTGTCGGTGAATAATTCTCCGAATAACGAATCTATTTATGTATTAAACTTTTTATAGTAGAAATCTTGTAAAAAAATAGGACAAAGTCGAAATACTGAATTGATTATCCTTCATTTCAGTAAGGTCCGTAACTGGCTATAATTAATTTGTTTTCAGTGGACTAAACTCTTACTGTACAAAGGATAAGGACCAAAGAATAAGGAGAAACCGAGGATATTTACAAGTATGAAATACTCCTAACAAACAAAAAAATGACGTGAATGAAGGAAGAAAGAGTAACTATCACTAAATAAAGGACCATGTAAGAGATGGAGATAAAGGTATTAAAACTAGTAATCAAGGTTGTAAGAAGGAAAGTCGACCTATGTTGAAGAGACCAAAAACAAACGAGTAAAATACACACCAAAAAAAAAAAAGGGTCGTACGTCCTAGAATCAAGGAATTAGTCCCCACCTTGGGTACGGGGGACGGCACTTCGTACCTCAGGATTGACGACCTGGTGGTCCCTTAAGGTGTTGAAAACAAAAAATTTTAATTTTTGGTGGACAAAAGAAGTTTACAAGTTCTCGGTAACATCGGTAACAAGAAGTGAGAAGAGAAAGAGTGAACCTGTACCACCTCTGAAACGAAATAAAGAGAATCAAAATGATTCACGAACAACTTCTACGGTTCGTACTTGTGTCAACGGTCTTGGTTAACTGTATGAACAAGATCTCCCCTTTCTACGACTACTTCTCCCCTTACTTTACCAGACTAACTTATATATTGACAGATTATGTATTAATCTCATACGGATGTTTTATTAATCTTAGTATAGTATTTCGTTTCTCTAGGGTTCTTGGGAGGATCGACTAGACTTAAAACAGACCTTCCCCGTGACCGTTAAGGACTAACTCACTACGGGAGTTACCAGTCAGAGTCCAGAAACTTGTGAATCATGTTGGAGTGTCTACTCCGACTCTTCTTCTTGACTTCAATAAAAACTAAATTTTTTTTTAATCGTTCCCTGACTGAGTTCGAAGGCAACCTGGTGTTCTAAGTGACCCCAGATTTGAATTATTCTACAGTCTGAGAGTTGAGGCCATTCCCAAAGTAGGAGACGAAACTGGGAACGATACCTGACTTACACAGAGGTAGTTTTAAGAATACAACTTTGGATTAAAGGTTACAACACCGTAAACGTCTACCCAGAAACCCTTCAGCGATCTTGTATCCGCCCCAGGAATACTTATCCTAATTATAGGAATAAATTTTTTTTTCTGGGGTCCCTGGAGGGATGAAAGAAGGTGGTACACTCTTGTTTCACTCTTCTGTCAGTAGATACTTAGTCCTTCATCCAAGAGTGGTCTATGACTTATACGGTCGTGAAACTAGACCCAAGGATTGAAGGTCTTGACATTCTTTATTTAAAGACAACAAAGATTCGAGTAGATACTATAAGATAATATCTCCTGACTTCGTTATTCTGTCAGAGTAGAGACGGGTGACTAGTTCAGACTCGAATGGAACGGGGTCAAGACGGGACTGTGCGATCATATTGAAGACAGAAATCGAGGAAGATCACTACCACGGTCCAGTGTGGAGACGGGGGAAACCGAACAGAATAACGGTTACAGTACTAAGGGAAAGGGCGTCGGGTCACCTAAAACATAAAACGAGATGAAACCCAAGTAGACGGTTCATTGAACGAAAGAGACGAGGGATGGTTATAACAATGATTGTGTACTTATAAACCACCATACACCATTCTCTTAGACCAAAGGGACCACCGAGTCTGACATTTTTTAGACGGACGTTATGCCCTCTGAACCCAAGTCAGAGACCCAACCCTTCTAGGGGACCTCTACCTTTACCGTTGGGTGAGGTCATAAGAACGGACCTCTTAAGGTGCCTATCTCTTCGGATCTCCTGATGTTAGGTTCCCCAGTTTTCCTCAGTCTGTGCTGACTCACTGATTGTGAATATGAAAGTGAAAAAGTCATTCTTGTAAAACCATTATCGTTAATGTTAAAACCAACAATTACACAAGACGGTCACTAGAGAACACGAATTTAATCAAACCCTAAAAAAAAAGACTATAAACATTGGTTTTATTAGGACTGACTATTATATAAAATTAAGGGTAAGACGATATCTATAATTGACTGTATAATGAAAGTCGATCGACACCTTGTATACGGTTAGAAAGGTCAGGAGTCAAAAGATTAGACTTCTTGCTCCCCTAACGTAATCTAATAAAGAAAAGAAAGAAAAAACACACAGTGTGGTGTGTCGTACACCTTAGAATCAAGGGACTGACTGGTTGCTACCTTGGGAGTGAGGCACGTAATCATCGAGTCTCAGTATTGGGGACCTGACGGTCCCTTCAGAGGTACTCAATTTAATAAAGACACCAGAAGAAAGTATAGGTTTTAGTAGACTCGTATGAAAAAGACCTCAAGTTTTTTCCGTTTCGTCAGTCTTCTACTAATTTCTGAGACCTTACTCTCCGGTAGTTTTTGTATTTTTAGGTTTCTTACTCTCCTCCAAAAAAAAAAAACCATTTAATACATAGACTATTTGTTGAACAGAGACCCTGTATATTTCTCGTGAACAGCAGACTGGGACATCTGACATTGTGTTGTCCGAGAGGATGGGTACTCTAAAGGGTCCTTTCTTATAACCTCACCCAACGGTAAAGGAAGAGGTCCTCTAGAAGGGTTGGGTTCCTAACTTAGGAACAGAGGACGTAACCATCCGACTTGAAGGACCCTTCGGGTATTTCTCGTGAACGGTGAGTTATTAATTTTCTGTTTGTTGGATTAAATTTTTGACCACTTCCGAGACTTATTTGTAAAGAAGTTTTCTTCTATATGTTTATCAGTAATTCGTGTGTTTTTCTAAGAGTTGTAGTAATCGGTAGTCCCCTTATGTTTAGTTTCTGTGTCACTTTATGGTAAGTATGGGTGATCCTACCAATATTGGTCTTTCTGTTGATTATGGTTCATGACTGTTCCTACACCCCTCAAACCGACGGAGTATATGACAACTACCCCAGTATTTTATCACATCGATAATACCTTTTATCAGGCAGAAGGAGTTTTCCAATATGTCTTAATAGTATACTGGATATTTAAGGTGAGGATCTACATATATGAGTTTACTTGCACATAGAAGTGTAATTCGAACATGTCTTTACAACTATCACCATAATAAATATTATCGGGATTCCGTCTTTTTTAGGTTTGCAGGTAGTTAATTACTTACCTAATTTTTTACACCATATAGGTACATTCCCCTTTAATAAGTCGGTATATTTCCTTACTTCATGCTTATATACGACAGTATACCCACTAAGAACTTTTGACACACTTCACTTTATTCCGTTTGTGTTTTCCTGTGTATGACATACTAAGGTAAGTATACTTTACAGAACAAGTCAACGATTCAATACAGACTAAGAACAACAAGTCAATGTTTTTCAACACAGGCTGAGAAACTATGGGGTACCTGGTATCGTACGGTCCGAAGAGAGAGGTAGTGATAGAAGGACTCAAACGAGTTTGGGTACAGATAACTCAGTCACTATGGAAGGTTGGTAGAGTAGGAGAGTTAGAAAGGGTCACAATCCCAGAAAAGATTACTTAGTTGAGAAGAGTAGTCCACCGGTTTCATATTCTCACAGTCGAAGTCGTAGTCAGTAAGGTTACTTTTAAGTCCTAACCAAAGAAAATCCTAACTGACCAACCTAGAGGAACGGTAGGTTCCCTGAGAGTCCTCTGAAGAGGTCGTGCTATTAATCTTTCGTAGTTAAGAAACCGGGAGTCGGAAGAAGTACCAGGTTGAGAGTGTAGACATATATTGATGACCTTTTTGGTATCGAAACTGATACACCTAGAAACAGTCGTTTCACTATAGAGACGAAAAATTTTGTGACAGATTCAAACTGTATCGAGAAGAAGGTTCCTCGTTCACAGAAAGTTAAAACACCGACGTCAGTGACAGGCATAACTATAACCTTGGGTTCTTTTACTTTAGACTGGGACAAAGGTGTAAAAGGGGTAGATAAACGGTACTTCACTATCCTGGCCTACCGTACTAGAATCAAAAGACTTACAACTCAAAATTTGGTCGTAAAAGTGAGAGGAGAAAGTGAAAGTAGTTCTCCGAGAAATCAAGGAGAAGTGAAAGACGGTAATTTCAGTATAATAGACGTATAAGCTCCAACAACTATAAAGAGGGTCGTTTGCACTAAAATCGAACACTAAGTAGATCGTACCGTAAAGTGTACTACATAAAACGTATATTCAACTTATTCGTTCCACTGTTATATGTCGGAACTACATGATGAAAGGGTCAGACCCTGGACAGAAAACAAGGTACAGGTCAAGATTGTCCACGAAGAACGGGATGTGTATCCTACTTCACAGATTTCCTCCGTTTAGAAATCTATTGTTAACAGATCCTAGCCCCCTACCCTCTCCCTCCTTCTCAACCCCTCTTTTTTCCCTCTTACTGTCCATTACCCAAAGAAAACCCTTACTAATTCTACGAGATTTCATCTGACCCTATACAATTGACACTTTGAGACACTGATATGATTTTTGGTAACTTAACAATTTACCCATCTAAAATACCACTCACTTAATCTGGAGTTGTTTTGAGAAAAAATTTTTCACGTCCATCTCTCTACTCAGGAGTTTGTCCTCCACTTTGAGAACCCCCACTACCCTTCCAAGACATGGAACTAATAACACCACCGAAGACACTACATAGTTGAAGGATTTGGAGTAACTGTACCTATATTTAATTAGGAACTATTTCAACTAAAAAGTTTTACGGGGTTTAGATCTGTCGTTCCGGACCGACACTGATTCCTGGACACTAGTCCGTTCATTTCCGGAGAAATGAAGGGTATTCCTTCCTCTGGCTGGGGTCACATACTACACTCACTGTAGTGTCCCGGTCAACCCGTCTCTCTACACTGACACTACTCTGCCGGAACCTCGTCCTCCGAGATTGTCCGAGACCCTCGTTTATATTTGGTGCGTCTTAATTCGGTGAGGAAAAGAGTTCCTAGGGATCCTTGGGACTCAGTATACTGTCGAGGAAGACACGGTGTGAGGACAACGGAACCCGTCTAGGGAGAATGACGGGCCCGGGGGTACAGTGTTTGTCGGGAGACTACGGGGGTGTCATGTCAAGGGATCAAGATCAGGTAGGGGTGTCCTAAGGAAGAGTCAACACATCCGAACTGGAAGTGCCCCGAGACGGGACAAGAGAAGGAACAAATCTAATGAAAGAAGTCAAATGAGTCGACCCCAAGAGTCATTTGTCTCTGTTCGGGAGAAACACACTGTAAATACAGAAAGTTGGACACTCTCTCGACGGTCTTGTGTGGGTGCCATGTATGAGGTTCCTTGGCTTGAGGTCCCACGCACAAGACTCGAAGGATACATCGTCCTCGGAACTCCTTGACAACAACTATTACCATTAAGTATGGGGTTTCCCTAGAATGTTCGCAATAAAATGCATTAAAAATGTTATTAGAAAAACCGTGTAATAAAAAGAATAGAGTGCCTACACAGAATTTCCGAATCCCTCAACTTCATTAGCCGGGCTCCTTATGACCGTGCAAAATTTTGACCTACGTTGCCGGTACCGGGAACGGTCTCGGGACCGAAGATAAGGTTGATCCCTTTGCGTGCACTTGAAACGATTCCTCCTATCATCAAGTGTTACACAAAACCATACCAAGGTATAGGAGATTTGAAGTAAGAGGACAACTGGAGGGTGGGTGACTTCGACATGTAAAGTTTCTAAATCCTTTTTCCGATTGTAAGTCGTCTCGTTGTGTCACTGAAGAGTTTAAACTGATAATTTAACCTCTTGACGTAAGTTTTCGGTGTTCTATTATCCAAACTGATAGTCTGAACGGTTTCACACGCCCACTCTTTTTCCGAACAATTTAAGGAAAGAAATGACTTGAAACATATAGTTCTTGGTTCGGAACAACTGGTGTCAGGTACGTATGACGGTATGTAATTATAGTCGTGGTCCTCCCAATTCGTAAGACTCCTGTTGTCTTCAAAGGTAAACCTTGGGAAGGTATGAGAAGGGAGACATAGAGAAGAAGACCGATTAAAATTAGACATAGGAAAGGGTCTTCCTTTGACATTAGCACTCATATATATATGTATATATGTATATATACATATATGTGTATGTAGTCTCTTCCGTTACCGTGGGGTGAGGTCATGAGAACGGACCTTTTAGGGTACCTGCCTCCTCGGACCACCCGACGTCAGGTACCCCAACGATTCAGCCTGTACTGACTCGTTGAAGTGAAAGTGAAAAGTGAAAGTACGTAACCTCTTCCTTTACCGTTGGGTAAGGTCACAAGAACGGACCTCTTAGGGTCCCTGACCCCTCGGACCACCCGACGGCAGATACCCCAGCGTGTCTCAGCCTGTGCTGACTTCGCTGAATCGTCGTTGTGTATGTATTTTCTTGGTTCGAAAGTATCACCTCAAAGAAGGAATTTTTAATTTTTCTATTTTTCGGGAAAACGGAGACTACCGATCCCCAAATAATCCTTCTTTTTCTCATTTTGGGTGGAGAAGAACGTTCACCTTCTGTCCTCTTTTCCCCTTTCGTCGTCCCTGGCACCGTGCGGCACTAACATATCACCAGGCGAGACACCGGAGTCGTTGAAGCCAAGTTTAGACCTAAGTGCCGTGAGAATAGAAAGAGAGGACTACCGACGAGGGGACGCGAAGGGTCAAACGTGATCACCATTTCTTGGACGGACGGTTACGACCTCTATATTCTCTGCTCCCAAGACAAAAACCCATCCCTTCTAGGGGACCTCTCCCCGCACCGTTAGGTGAGGTCATAAGAACGGACCTCTTAGGGTACCTATCTCCTCGGACCACCCGATGACAGGTATCCCAACGTCTCTCAGCCTGTGTTGACTTCGTTGAATCGTGTACTCGTTTCTCCAGTTTTATTCCTAAGAAGAGAGGACAAGGAACTTCCGTTGGTCTCGACACACACACTCTGTCTGTCTCTTTCTCTCTCTCTCTCACCACACACACACACACACACACACACACACTTTCTCTACTAATTCTCTCTCTCTCGGGTCTCGTCTCGACCCACAGTGGATTTTGTTGTGATACTACTCCCACCTTTTTCCAGATGACTCTTGGACCCTGACTTTCTTGGGCTCCGTGACGAGGGTGACGGGAGTTCGGAAGTTCACCGTCTTTCCTTTTTCTGGAAGGGCGGACGGACCTTCTGTTCCACACCTGAAAGACTCACACGTCCACCTGTCGTCTCCGGACCCCGACCTGTCCGTCCCGAGGGTTTTGGTCCCGGGGGTTCTGGTGTCCACGGATGGCCTCCTCGGTCGTCTAGTAGGTTTAGGTTCTACCCTAGTCCGTGTAGGGTCGAGAGTTGACTGGTCCCTCATGTGGTCAGGTTTACGGGCGTCTCCCTTCTCACACAGAGGTACCCTGTGTCTTGCCCGGTACGCGGTGGGTGTCCTTCTCGCTTTATGTTTGTCCATCATTGGGGTCTCTGGGAAGACCTCTCCTCGTCTGTCTTCACACTTTCTGGATTTCCCTGAGTCGGAAACAGATTGACCCGAAGAGACTACTGAGTCACCATTTCTTAAGTGGACGTTGCACCTTCCTTCTGCGTCCTCTACTCCTAAGTCGGGGACCCACCCCTTCTAGGGGACCTCCTCCCGTACCGTTGGGTGAGGTCATAAAAACGGACCTCTTTAAGGTACCTGTCTCCTCGGACCACCAAATGTCAGGTACCCCCAGAGATTCTCAACCTGTACAGACTTGTTGTGGTTGTTTAAACAGATTTCCTTGACAAATTTAATAACTTAACCTCATTCAACCTGATTGTGTATTTACAAAGGAAGACTACCCCCGACTTGACCTGAGAGGGTTTTAAGTATCCTTCATCGATTAACTTAAAAATTTTTAATTCAATCGTGTTAAATAAGGTTTAATTGTTTGACATAGGATAAAATTAAAGGTTCAGTCAGAATATCTTAAGACCAAAGTAAAAAAGAGGATAAGTCATTTTTATTTTCGTGTATAAAAGAGTGACATTTCCGAGGACTTTAACTGAATTCTTTATAAAGGGGTGGTGACTATAAACTCACCCATAACAACAAAACAAGAGACACCAGATGTTAAGATAAAATATACAGTTTTAAATTTTGATTCAGGAGTAGTGTTCCTCTTTTAAAAGAAAGGAAAGAAAAACAAAAATAACATAGACATATTTTTCTACCTACAATCGACTTGATTACACCAGTAGTAAAGTGTGGTACATATTTACTTTAGTAGTGAGACAGGGGAGCTCGAAGATACCCCTACAGTTAATGAAGAGTTATTTTGACCTTTTCTAACTTTATCTCTGTTCCTTAAAGGAGTACTTATAGAGATTTGTCCCCGTAATACACTTCTCTTGACCCTGCTCGCACCGGTCGGGAGCTAACCCTGGCGGAAGGAAAAAAGTCCGTGTCCCGAGAGGGAGGAGTAACATTCATCCTGTCAACCACGGAATCGGACAGCGGAGTAAGTTCGACTTAACACGTCTTGTTTTGACGACGGAAACTGACCCTTGTGCCACGGACCTGTGACACACGAGGGTTGAGACGTGTAAAGGTAAACAAAAGGTACCTTTAAGAACGGTTCAGAACTTGACTACCTCGGCTACTTTGTGGTAAAGGGTTGCAAGCGTTGAAGGTAAACATTCTCAAGTTAACTTGGGTCCGCAAAGACTGTTCACAGTCCTAACTTCGGTTTACGACAGACTTGTAGACTTTTCTCCTCAAAGACTCGTGAACGAAGAAGGGGGCGTCTGGTGAGACCGGTGGAGAGTGTCGTCTAGTTTGTCGGTCTTTCGTCCTGGAACTGAAACTGACCCTCCTAAAGAGACCAATCAGTCAGTGTCAGGGAGGAGAAAGGCTCGTCTCTCAATTAGTAAGAATCTCGCCTCTTGCATGCCTAAGTCGTGCTCCAAGAGGGTCTCTGCATGTTTATGTCTCCCGTCCTACTGACGCAACAGTTCAGTCACTCCTACAAAGTTCCTACTCGGCCCGTTCCACTTCTAGACTCGTTTCCGTCTTTCGTCCAGTGGGTACTTGGCTGTCCGTCGACACAAAGAGAAGAACATTTTGGATAAGGAGAAGGTTTTTACTAAAGGATGATCACCCATTCTTCGGCATTTACACTTTTTACACTTGGGAACAATTTAACGACACAGTAGAAAAACCTTCGGGACAAAAGAGAAACAAAGGTTTTCTTCAGAAACGGAGGGTGAGAAGGAGAGATGAGGGGACGGGGGAGGGGCAGGGGAAAGAAGGGGTCGGAGGGGGATGAGAAGGAGAGGAAAAGGAAGGGGGTAGAGGTTGGAAGGGGGGTGGAAGAGGGAAGGAGGAAAAAAGGAAGAAGGGAAGAAGTACAAGTCATTTTAGAATAAAGACCTGTACCAGTTTTAAGTTCTCCATGTTTTTCTTTATACCATATTGTCATAAAAGAATTTGACAACTTTATGAACGGATTTCGTATTTCTTTTCATGTCTTTATAATAAAAAAATTTTTAGGTGGAAACAGAAGGTAAAGGGGAGACTTCTGTCAGTCATAATGGTCAAAGAACCCATATAAACGTCTTCATAAGGTGTATATTTACATAAGATTGTACAATAGAACTCGGGATGTCTTTGTTTTGTTCTATACGTTGGGTCATTTTCTAGTAGGAATAACAAGGGTTCCTCTTTCTACACTGGTAACACACCTCACACACTCTAGTACTTTCGAAGAAGGATCTGAAAGACTAAGTACATCTTAAGGTATGTCTTCCTAACAGGTCGAAAGTTAGCTACCTAATCTTCTGTCTGGGGTAGGGACGAACCCAATCTGTGTTATTCTATTTTAGAGTGAGTCTCATAAAGGTAAAGATTTAACGTCCCGTACTTACTCAACTAATAAAACGGTCGTCGTTGATATTACCTCAAGTAGAAACCAGACGTTTACACTCAGATAGTCAGACACGTAATCGAACTCGACGATGTTATCTTATGATATGATCTACCGAATTTGTTGTCTGTAACTAAAAGAGGGGCAAGACCCCCCGAAGGGACCACCGAGTCTACCATTTCTCAGACGGACGTTATATCCTCTGAGTCCACACTAGGGGACTCAACTCTTCTAGGGGAGTTCTTCCCTTACCGTTGGGTGAGGTCATAAGAACGGACCTCTTAAGGCACCTGTCTCCTCGGACCTCCCTACGTCAGGTACCCCAGCGTTTCTCGACCTGTACTGTCTCACTGATTGTGAAAGTGAAAGACCTTCGACCTTCGTATTTTAGTTTCACGGCCGGCCTAACCAGGGGACCACTCTGGAGAGAAGAACCGAACATCTATCTACCGACGATAGAGTAGCACGGAAGGGTACCTGTACCGGAAAGGGGACACACTCCCACCTTCCTCTCTCTGAGAGAGGACAGAGTAGGAAAAGAACGTTCCCGTGGTCAGAATAGTTAATGTCAGGGTAGCAATACCCGAGTAAATTGGGATTATTATTGAAAGCAATTTTGAGACCGAGGTTTATGTCAGTGTGACCCCAAATCTCCGAATCGTATACTTAAACATTCCCACCCCCGGGATAAGTCAGGTGTTGTCAATCGTTACCACTCTCGATAAAATTATTTTATTATTGTCGATGATAAGAAAACCGAAGGGACTACTGAGTCTACCATTTCTTAGGTGGACATTACATCCTTTGGGTCCAAGTTAGGAACCCAAGCCTTCTAGGGGACCTCTTCCCTTACCGATGGGTGAGGTCATAAGAACGGACCTCTTAGGGTACCTGTCTCCTCGGACCACCCGATGTCAGGTGACCTTCGTTTCTCAGCCTGTACTGATTCGCACGTACGTGAGCTGAGGAGAGACTAGACGGGGTCTGGAACCACGTTCCTAGAAGGGAGGGAAGGTCAGAAACCGAGTGTGGACTGTCATGACGTTCCAATTACTTAGACCCGGAAACATATCCCGGATTGAACAGAAAGGGTTTGTATATAGGAAACGAAAAAAGGGGTAATTAAACTGGAAGTGACACACAATCCACACCTGATGAGAATCATGTCTATTGTACAAATAGACTCGACCATAGTCCCGACACTGAAGTCCGACTAGTAGGTTGTACTTCATGGTTTGTGGTTTATGTTGTGAAGGACTCCCGAGGTAAAGACCCGATTCAGGAAAGAAACTCGGTAACAACGACGATGACGATTCAGGGAAGTCAACACAGACTGAGACACGTTGAGGCATCTACCGTCGGGTGGTCCGAGGTAAGGTATTTCGATGACGATGAGGTATTTCGAAAAGGAGTATTCGGAGGCGGGTTATTTGAGAGGGATAAGAGTCACGAGGAGTAAGAAAGAGGAAAAACTTTGAAAAAACAACACAAGTGTAAAGAGAAATGGGAGAAGGAACAAGATAAAAGGGGAGACTAAATCCAGACTCGAACGTGTCTCAGTTTATTCGTCGGAAGTGGATCCCAATTCTTGTACGAACAGAGGACCCGATGACCCCCGAGACACATAAAAACACCCTGTAAGACATTCTAGAAGACAAGTAGTCAGTCAGTCACTATAGATGTTCGTTGGACCTCAATCAGGTTCGAGTTCCGTGAAAGTAATTTCTAATTTTCCGTCGGAACGAGTAGGGTCTGAGATTGTAGGAAGGGGCTTTACACTGACACAGGTTTCCTTTTTCCTTTTAGAGACAATAGGTACTTAAACGATACTGTAAGTTTGAAATGGACCTATGTGGGAGATAAAGAAATCGGTGCAGGATAACACATAGTAGAAAAGACCAAGATGTTGGACGAGATGAGTAACAATGATCGTAGTTATAAACGTTAAGTTCGTCTTGAAACAAGACTCCCATTCAGGTTTCTATGAATCACGAGACTGTTTAGTTTTTCCGAAAAAAAAAAAAAAAATCGACGGAACACAGACTATGAGTGCTTTACGACGCGAAGGAAAATTCAATACATATTATACGTATAAGGTCCGTGAGAAACTGTTCTCGAACATTATTGGGAGACGGAGAACTCTGTGAGGAAGGACTTTTCATAGGAAGGTGCCGGGGTTTCAAGAGTCAGATTCCCACTTCGGGTTAACGAAAAGAAAAACACGACATTTACTTTACTACTGGGTGTGTGTGTGCTTGGAGATCAGTAAGTCGAAACGGGCGGTATAACCTTTCGACAGAGCACCTCCTTCCCCACTACAGGTGTGCTGTTTTGCGGGACGTTCTCCACACGACATGTACGAGTCCGGGTTCTCAACGAGACCCTTTCCTGAGTGAAGGGTGTGAACGTGATGACATCAGTTATGGGTCTCTGATTCACTGTAGACCCATTCTCGTCATGTCTAGGACTTGGTCTTTGGAGTCTTCATCAAGGTCTCAAGAGTCAAGGAGTTCTCGACTCCAAACAAGAAAACAAACAGTGAGTCGTTTATAACTCACGTTTGAGACTCGGTCTGGGACCTCACCCCCCAACCCCGCCCCGCCACTCACAGGACCTCACCTCCTTTCTCCGGAGTCCTTCGACTGTCAGTCAGGGAGTCTCCACCGGGAACCGAGGGACAGTGGGCCCCGTGACTACCCGTCGACACACTTGAAGACTCGGTCTCTCTCCACGGGGACGAGGACGCTACGCGTCAGTAGTCCGGGGGCTGTCGGAGGATACGTCGTAGACTTGGAGTCGAAAACTTTAGACGAAACTTTCACAGTTTCTGTAACCGGAAAAGACCAACCCCTTTAAAATGGTTCCTAAATCGTATCCTTGGTCTGTTCATCAAGGATACGGACTATAATCTCCCTTCCGTCGGACCCCAGGTACGAAGTCTCTCGTCTAAAGTTCTTACAAATTAGAGTAATCCTACCTAAATACTGACGACGGTCCCAGAGACTTGGGTCCTGTTCATTTACGTCTACTGTAAACGAGTTCAACTACGATGGAGTTTACTCACACTTTCCCAGTGACCGAGTGGAGATTCGAGGGAGGGGGGGACGTTCAATAGAAAGGGCGAAGAATAGAACAAACTGAGTTCCTCCCTTTCCGAGGATAAATTAGAAAGAAAGAAAACTTTAAGCACGGTAGATGGAAGACGTTTCTTAACAAGATTATAACGAAAACTTTCTTTAATAAACCAAAAATTTTTAAAAATTAAATAAAAATTAGAATAAATTAAAATAAAAAATTTGTATTTACATAAAGAAAATTAACCTCCGATTAATGAAATGTTATAACATCACCAAAACGGACTTTCTCTAATAAACTTTTCAAGGTTTTCAGTCGTCAAACCCCGGAACAATTTTTTGTTTTGGTGTGTGTGTTTGCAGATCAGTAAGTCACTGAGTGAGATACGTAATGACGGTAAATAAACGAAATTTTAGTAAAATTAAGAAGAAAATTTATATATTAGAAAAAAAAAAAATTCTTTAGAAATAAATAAAAACCGGAGTGACCCAGAAGCGGTGACGACGGACTTCCGAAAAGAGATCACCGTCGTTCGGTCCCAGACGAGTGGTCAACGCCACGTACCCGAAGAGTAATACCACCGAAGAGAACAACTACACGTGCCTGAGTCGACGAAGCGTCGTACCCCCTAGAAGGACCTGGTCCCTAGATTGAACACAGGGATCGTTGTCGTCCACCTGAGGGTTCGTGACCTGGTGGTCCCTTCGGGGTGAGATTAAGAATTTTTCCTCTTCTGAGTCCGAATCGTTCTCCGACTACTTACTGAATTGAGACCAATAATTTTGTGTCATTTGAAGGACAGAGAATCACCGTGAATGTTTGTACAGAAGGTAAAGAAGAAAAAAAAATTCTGAAAAAAACTATACCTGGTAAAAATTTCAGAACTAACTTGAACAATGTTATAACGAAAACAACAAATACAAAACCATAAAACCACCACTCCGTGCACCTTAGAATCGAAGGAATGGTGGACGAAGCTTTCCACTTCAGAATTGGTGCCTTGAAGGTCCCTTGGGGGGACAAAGAAAAAATACTAAGGTTAAAAGATCTGTCATATATTTCTTACCCCACCCAATCATAAGAGGACTCAGGACCCTTTTAGAGTCGGGTAGATGACGGATCGTTTATGGAAAGTCTACTACGTGACTTCCCACTGAGTTGCACAACTGTCCCTCGAACTAGAACGGAGACGGAGACGAACAGGGACCCAGTGTCCCCTGAAACCCTAGGTTTACGTCGAGGTCTCCACATCCACACCGAGTCCTATCTTAATTGACTTTGTTTCAAGGGGAACCAAACCGTCCAAACGAGAAGAGCCTTTACTGGATACGATACTAACCTCCTTAGTTTAGTACTATTGAATCGTCCTTCTATGACCCGAGATGTCACCCTTAGAGAGTCTCCCTGTCTTAAAAGACAAGTTAGACTTAAGTCAAGGTTCTCGGAGTCCACACTCGACCCTAAATTCACAGTCCGACCTACCAGGGTCCGGATTACTTCAGACGATCGTAAATAGGATCCAAGTTCCCGAGTATTTTTCAAGAGGTTTAGTTAACAAGTCAAGTCAAGTCAGTGAGTCAGCACAGGCTGAGAAACGTTGGTGCACCTGACGTCGTGTAGTCCGGAGGACAGGTAGTAGTTGAGGACCTCAAATGAGTTTGAGTACAGGTAGCTCAGTCACTACGGTAGGTTGGTAGAGTAGGAGACCGCAGGGGAAGAGGAGGACGGAAGTCAGAAAGGGTCGTAGTCCCAGAAAAGGTCACTCAGTCGAGAAATGTAGTCCACCGGTTTCATAACTTCAAAGTCGAAGTCGTAGTCAGGAAGGTTACTTATAAGTCCTGACTAAAGGAAATCCTATCTGACCAACCTAGAGGAACGTCAGGTTCCCTGAGAGATCTCAGAAGAGGTTGTGGTGTCAAGTTTTCGTAGTTAAGAAGCTGGGAGTCGAAAGAAATATCAGGTTGAGAGTGTAGGTATGTACTGGTGACCTTTTTGGTATCGGAACTGATCTACTTGGAAACAACTGTTTCACTACAGAGACGAAAAATTATACGACAGATCCAACCAGTATTGAAAGGAAGGTTCCTCATTCGTAGAAAATTAAAGTACCGACGTTAGTGGTAGACGTCACTAAAACCTCGGGTCTTTCTATTTCAGTCAGTGACAAAGGTGACAAAGAGTAGATAAATGGTACTTCACTACCCTGGAACTAATATGTCATTTTCACTCTTTATCTAAATTCCCTAATCTAGACTATCTGTCTCACGGACTTCTTGATACCTGCCTCCAAGCACTGTAAAATGTCCTCCGTCCCTAGTTCTAGTAGGAGTTCTTTTTCTTTACGTGTTTTCGTTTTGCCGACAGACACCTCCGGAATGTTTATCGAAACTTTTCTTCTCTTCACTTTCCGTTTCCTCTTTTCGTTTCTCTATGGGTAAACTTCCATTTTAAGGTTTCTTATCGTTCCTCTCTATCCTTTCGGAAGGAGTCACTAGTTACGTTTCTTTATCTCCTTTTGTCATCTCACCCTTTCTGATCTCTAAAGAAGTTCTTTTGGTCTCTATTGTTCCCTTATTAAGTAAGTTTCTACCCGTGTTTTCAGTCAACATCGTTCGTGAAATTTCCTTCGGTGTGTAAGTATTGACTAAGCGAAACAACATGTCTCCTTTGATTGTGTTGTAATATTCAGTTGATATGAGGTTATTTCGAATTAAATTTTACAATGATTTCCTTCGGCGTAATGGTTCAGGATACTTACTTTTGATACGGACAGCAGTCATGTAAAAACTCATCAAGAGAGAGCTTCGAAAACCGTTCAGCATCAGATGTCTCCTTTAGGAGAGACGACGGGCCAAGTCCTAAAGAGTAAAGATTTAAGCCTAGGTGTACGAAGATATGAAAGTTCACTAAATTCTTGACTGCATAATTTATAACGAAGGAACATAACGGACTGTTACGTTTATATTGAAACCTGAAGTATAACCATATGGTCTACTAACGTAAGAATTATCCTTCCTGTAAAGAATATCCAATGTCCAATGATAAACGTCCGTTAAAACACCAATGAAAGAAGTTCCAAAAACAACGAAATTCGTTCTCTTTAATCACTAAAAGTAGTGAGTTTCTTCCTAGTTCTCTAAATAAATTTCCCTTTATTATAAAAGACTTTGTAATATAGGATTCCCATGTTAGTCGAGTAACATTTCCTAGACTGGATCTTTAAATTGGAACAGGACCACTCTGCCACCCACCACGTCCACTACTCTCTCCTCGTGTCTCCTCCAGTTCATGTTAAGTCACGTGTCTGGTTAGGTTGTCCTGACCCTAGATTCCGACAAATCTGAATAAACGTACTAAGACGGGAACTCAGTACGTTAGCCGATTAACACGAATCGCACACCAAAAATGGAAGGACTTACTTCCGTTTAACATATCCGTTTGTAAGGAACGTGGGAACGCTACACTTTCGACACATGAGCTATTTGAAAAATCCCCTTATGTTTCCTCTGAGATTCCGCATCACAAACGAGAGAATTTCGGAAACTAAATCGTTCCCACTTCCATTTGTTGTCCTTTCCGGTATCACTTCTACAGTAACCATCGTCAATCCCTCACCCCAACCCCGGTAGGGAAAGATTGAGGAAGAACCCTCACAGGAATCACAGAAGAACCTCACAGAGGTTACTTCCCTTATTTCATCGATCAGTCCGTTTCTCATGTGTTTCGGGGAAGAAGGGTCGCTCCTCGAAGAGGGTATTCGTCACGGACCCGAAGTCCTCGTATTTACTCCTGGGGAGTGAACGGAGGGACGACAAGTCAACTTCCGACCGACGTGCCTCGGTTGAGTTCCAGGTACAAGGTGGTCAAAGTCTTTTTCTCCAACCTGGACTCTCAGACACCTACCGGATGAATTTTCCGTCACCTCTTTTCCCTGGGGAGAATGTAACAACGACCCCTACATTTAACTATATCGGTGATACCTCTTGTCTTACCTCCAAGGAATTTTTTGAGTTGTATCTCGATGGTACACTGAGTCGTTAGAGTGAGACACCGTACATGGGTCTCTGTTAGTATTAAGTTTTTGTATGGACGTGAGGTTAAAGTAACGTCGTGATTAATATAATCGGTCCCGGAGATCTTTGTACCATGCTTACTGGACTAGACGTTTCGTCTTCATCTCTGTGTCTTTGTCCCCTGTTTACATACTTATGGTTCCTCCCCTTTCATCCCCCTACCCTACCTAACCCTCTAACCCTAAGGGAATATATGTGACGACGACGACGATTCAGTGAAGTCAGCACAAGCTGAGACACGCTGGGGTATCTGCCGTCGGGTGACCCGAGGGGATAGGGACCCTAAGAGGTCCGTTCTTGTGACCTCACCCAACGGTAAAGGAAGAGGTTACGTACTTTCACTTTTTAACTATTCATTACTCTTAGATGACATGTCGTGTCCCTTAAGAAAGATGAGTCACGGGACACCACTGAGTCCTCCCCTATATACACATATATCTCGACCAAGTGAAACAACATCTCGTCTTCGATTGTGTTGTAATATTTCGTTGATATGAGGTTATTTTCCATTTAAATTTTTTGGTTGGTTGGGTGTTTGTTTCCGTCCCTTGTGGTCTCGCAAAATAAGTGGTGAGAGAGGGGTCCCGGTCCGTATTGGACATCCACAGGTTGTCGACGTCTCATTTAGTTCCGAGTTTACCACGAAATACTTGGTTGTTTGAGAGTAAGATACAGTTCCTTTTTACATCGTAACGACAGAGAATCCGATTTGTATTTATTGATCTGTATACACGAGGGACGTAAATTTAGTGTCGGTGGGGTTTTCATTAAAATTAGATCATTTGTAAAAGGGAATTTCAGTATTTTTAAAGAAAGAAAATTTTTAATAAAAAGATCTTGAGATCCTGCAACGAGATGTCATTCTTGTAATTGGTTCCTTTGTTTTGACCCCGATGACAATTTTTTTTTACTAGAAACCTATTCGAGATAAAAGAAAATGGATTATTAATCCATAAAGGTTACCTTACAACTATCAGATCTTATGTTTTATAATTCTAAAAATTATACGTTGATCCTCTAAATTTTGTAGTTCTTTGACGACGTTACACTTCCTTTCCTAAGTCTCTTTACGTCAGTCCATAAACATAAACTAACAGAAATAAAAAAAATAATAATAATAAAAAATTAAAAAATAAAAAAAATTTAAAATTTTAGAAATTAAGAATGTACGCAAGGGTTTGTACTTGGGGGGAGGGTGGAGGGAGGGGTGTTGTAGAGAGACCCAGTAGGGGTACGTGGTCGGAGTTCGTTCGACGTGGGATGCAGTCTGTACCTGACCGCTAAGTTAAGAATGTACTGTCATATGTACAATCTTAAGGGTAAGAGGGTTCAGTAGGGTGGGAGAGGGAGAGGGAGACTCAGGTCTTCAGGCCATATGTGTAGACACAGAAAAAAGGACAGAACGCATGTCCCAGCAGTAACGGTAGAAGGATTTAAGGTATATATACACAATCATATGACATAACCACAAAAAGAAAGACCGAATGAAGTGAGACATATTAACCGAGGTCAAAGTAGGTAGAGTAGTCTTGACTAAGTTTACTTAAGAAGAATTGCCGACTCATTATGAGGTAACACATATACATGGTGTCGAAAGAATAGTTCTTCACGAGTCGACAATCCCTAGAATCAACATATAGTCTTACGTTCATTTAACTAAAGAACTTTCGTGAGAATTCTTTACTACTGTTCTTTAGTCAGTAGTCACACAGTACGTATTGCCCCATTAAATAAGTACAGACTGATGGGTAAAACTATATCTACTTATCTTTTCCTTAAGTCAAAACAGAATTCTGGCAAACATAATCTTTAGTACTGAAGAGTTCCGACAGAAGACCAAATGTCCTATAAATATAGACAGTTAGATGAAAAAAAAAGGGGAATTCTAAAGAATAGACAAAAGATTTTGTCTTACAGAGATAGTAAAGAATCGTACTATCTTTTTTAATACGATTGACACGTCTATTGACTTTACTTTTCAATATATAATAAGAATGAGGGGGTTCCATTAATGGGATTTCTGAAACTATATGTAGAAGGAAAATCAAAAAAAAAAAAAAATTATAAATAAACCGGTACAGTCCAGAATCAATACCGTACACCCTAGAAAACAACACAGTGTGTCTGAGAGATCAACACCATGAGTCCGAGTAAAAGAGACGTCGACTACCCTAGAATCAAGAGATTGGTCTCTATCTTGGGTGTAGGGGACGTAACGTTCCACCTAAGAAATAGCGACCTGATGGTCCCTTCAGGGAAATTAGAAAAAATTTTCGTATTATTTTAGGTATAAAAATCCTTTGTTGTACAATCTGTATGACAAAAACGTTATCAGAAGAATTTAAACTATAAAAAGGTACAGTTAAGACAGACCTTATCTACATAGTGAGGTTTAATAAAACGTTCTAAGTCTGATACCCGTTATAATACTGTAAAGTCCACTTATGGTCGTCCTTTTCAAGACCTGTATCATTGTAATTTTCTGTATTTCCACTTTAATTACGATTATAAGGGATTAGATTCTTACCACGTAAAAAGAGTCTGGGACACACCATATCAAACCTAATTTATCTTAACTATGTAATTTTTACTGTTGTAGAAACAAATTCCAGAAGGAAAGAGAGGAACCAGAAGGGAATCACCAAGTCGACCATTTCTTATACGGACGATACGCCCTCTGGACCCAAGCTAGAGACCCAACCCTTCTAGGGGATCTCTTCCATTGTCGATGGGGTGAAGTCATAAGACCGCACCTCTTCAAGTACCTGACATATCAAGTACTCCAACGTTTTTCAGGTTGTGTTGACTCTCTGAAAGTGAAAGTAAAAAGAGAGGAAATGACCTCAATTTGTCCCATGTACGATTCAACGAAAACAACACAGATGAGAGACGCTAGGATACGTGACATCGGACGGTCAGAGGAGACAGGAACCCCATGTCACTGAAAATGTTCTGTCAACTAAGATATATAAATTAAAAGATCGTGAATACATAAAAAAAATTTATATTTCCTAAAATAATAATGACTGTTAAACAGAGACCTTTTTGTATGAAGGATAGTCAGGAAGTAGTAGTAAAAATAATCTTATTAAAGAAAACTTAACAAAAGGAGACTAGGTTTATACCATCCTAGTAAACCTGTTAAACGACCCAACACCAGTTTCTCCTTACTGTACGAAACTGTAAATTTCAATCACAAAACTTCTAATCTTAGGTTTCCTTTTAGATCTCTGTGTGTGTCGTTTTATATTTAGGGCCCTCCGACAAAAAAGTTCTTACTGAAGTAGTCCCTTAACGGGAGAGACCAACCACGTACACTCCGTTACGGTACGGAGGGTGGTCGATATCTGTGCTGTCACCCGTCTCGGTCTAAAATTAGACAGAGGTCACACCTCTACCTAATCGTTACCAACTTTCACTTTCACTTTCAACGAATCAGTACAGGCTGAGAAACACTTGGGTACCTGACATATCAAGAGATCTGATCTTATGACCTCACCCATCGAATAGGGAAGAGGTCACCTAGAAGGGTTGAGTCCTTAGCTTCGTCCTAGAGGACGTAACGTCCGCCTAAGAAATGGTTGACTCGATAATTCGTGACCAACTTCCTTGACTCTAAAATAATTATAAAACTTTACATACTTAATATTGAAGGAAAACATTCATACCGAACTCCACCTGAGTCGTCGACGACGAAGTGGAACGTTCGTGGTAGACCTCTGAAGGGACCACCAGGTCACCAATTCTGATGTTCGAGGGTTACGTCCCTTGTGTCCAAGGTTGGGACCAACCCCTCGACTCGAGGGTGTACACTGGATTGTACCGGTTTATTTATTTCACACTTCAAAGTCACCTCCAGAAAATTTTTTTTTCGTGACAGACGACCACTTATACAAGGGATACAGTGAACGGGTGTAGGGGTAAAGACGAGTGTAGTCGTCTGTGTACCTACTGTTAGACACCTCGACCGTGTGAATGACACGACACCAGTCCCAGAAGGAACATGTGTTCGGGTCTTTTATCTTATCTCCCACTCTCGGTGGCAGAAACCTCGAGTCCTTGTACACGAGGTAGGTCAAGTAGTCAAGGGAGTGGTGGTGGGAGTGGGGGGTGTGGAGTGGGGACGATGTGTGTGTGTAGAAACATATAAAGACCGACTTGGACTTCGAGGTTATGAAACCGATGGACTACGTTTCTCGACTGAGTAACCTTTTCTGGGACAACGACCCTTTCTAACTCCCGTCCTCTTCACCCACTTTCTCCTACTCTACCAACCCACCGTAGTAACTGAGTTACCTGTACTCAAACTTGTTTGAGACCCTCTGTCTCCTCCTGTCCCTCCGGACCGCACGACGTCAGGTACCCCAGTGTTCTCAACCTATGATGAATCACCGACTTGTTGAAAATGGTGGTACGACTACTAGGGTTTACGTTTGTCTGAAGGATAATCTTGTTTATCCGTGTGGTAATCCTATCGAATTATTTCGACCGACGGATCCTTTTTTATCACGATACATAGATGTATTAATCCCTTTGACAAAGTTCTAATTTTATACTCCGACGTACATATATAACCAATTTGTTTAGAATAGTTTAATTATAGGTCTTGGTTCTTCAAGTCACTATTTATGTACCTGTGAAATCGAACCGGATTTGTAGACGACCTAGTACCTTTTTCGTTCTCTCAAGGTCTTTTTGTAGATAAAGACGAAATAACTGATACGGTTTCGGAAACTGACACACCTAGTGTTATTTGACACCTGTTAAGACTTTCTCTACCCTTATGGTCTGGTGGACTGGACGGAGAACTCTTTGGATATACGTCCAGTTCTTCGTTGTCAATCTTGACCTGTACCTTGTTGTCTGACCAAGGTTTATCCTTTTCCTCATGCAGTTCCGACATATAACAGTGGGACGAATAAATTGAAGATACGTTTCATGTAGTACTCTTTACGACCCGACCTTCTTCGTGTCCGACCTTAGTTCTAACGGTCCTCTTTATAGTTATTGGAGTCGATACGTCTACTGTGGTGGGAATACCGTCTTTCACTTCTCCTTGATTTTTCGGAGAACTACTTTCACTTTCGTCTCTCACTTTTTCCACAGAATTTCGAGTTGTAAGTCTTTTGCTTCTAGTACCGTAGACCAGGGTAGTGAAGTACCCTTTATCTACCCCTTTGTCACCTTTGTGACAGTCTAAAATAAAACCCCCGAGGTTTTAGTGACGTCGGTACTTTAATTTTCTGTGAATGAGGTACCTTCTTTTCAATACTGGTTGGATCTATCGTGTAACTTTTCGTCTCTATAATGAAACGGTTGTTTGCAGGCAGATCAGTTCCGATACCAAAAAGGACACCAGTACATACCTACACTCTCAACCTGACACTTCTTTCGACTCGTGGCTTCTTAACTACGAAAACTTGACAACCTCTTCTGAGAACTCTCAGGGAACCTGACGTTCCTCTAGGTAGGTTGGTCAGGTAAGATTTCCTCTAGTCGGACCCAAAAGAAACCTTCCTTACTACGATTTCGACTTTGAGGTCATGAAACCGGTGGAGTACGCTTCTCAACTGAGTAACCTTTTCTGAGACTACGATCCTCCCTAACCCCCGTCCTCCTCTTCCCCTGCTGGCTCCTACTCTACCGACCTACCGTAGTGCCTGAGCTACCTACACTCAGACTCACTTGAGGTCCTCAACCACTACCTGTCCCTCCAGACCGCACGACGCTAAATACCCCAGTGTTTCTCAGCCTGTGCTGACTCGCTGACTTGACTTGACTTGACTTGACTAGCACGAAAGACATGGTTACATTTCCCTTGTATGAACAAGTAAATACTTCTTGTCAAATAACTCTATATTAAGTGTCTGGTGTACTAAGTGTGTAAACTTCACGTGTTAAGTTTTCAAGAATTATCTAAGTGTCTTAACATTTAGGTAGTGGTATCAACCAAAGTGTTGTAAAAATAATGGAAGTCTAATTAGAACATGGGAAATCGACAGGGAGTAGTTGGAAGGGTAACAGAAACAGGTTCCGTTGGTGATTAGATGGAAGATAGAGATATCTACAGACAAGACCTGTAAAGTATGTTTACCTTAGTATGTTGTACACAAAAAAACACTGACTAAAAGAAAGCACTTTACATTACAAAAGTTCCAAGTAGGTACACATCGTGACGGAAAAAAAAAAAAAAGAAAAACCATTGTCGACATAGTACGAAATAACACGTTTCCATGGTGTCAAACAAATTCGTAAGGGAATAATCTACGTATAGAAACGAGAAAGTTCGTAACGACGTCACTCAATGGAACTCGTGTACAGTAAAGGACACACACGACCACGTACAAAGTGGGTAAGGGTCTTGACACGAAAGACCTCGTCCATCATTTGTGTTAACAATAAAATACAACGTTGAGTGAGATAACGGGACGGTGGCCGTTGCACACTCGAGGGATGGTCGTGTTAAGGAAAACAGAAATGGTCATCTCGTATAACGGTTTGAGACTTTCAAACGGTTAGACCATCCAAATTTTTTCTTTCATAGATTCAGACACACCAAAAGTACACATAAAAAGACTTATGCCAACTGTAACTATAGGTATATATAGATGTTGAGAACACTAAAAAAACAGCGTTCATGTAAAAGAACCGAAGTAGTATCACCACCAATCTCAAGCAGTCGATGTATTGAACCAAAGGACGTTCACAAACTAAAAGTGTAGAAAACGTAATAGGTTGTCTCTGAAAACGTGTTGTCTCTTAGAACGTGTGCAGTATACGTATACAAAATACATCTCTCAACAATTTCTTTCCGTCGGAAAACCGAGAGTTTCTTGTGATCAGGAACTCTTGTGATCAAGAGTTCTTGACGATCAGGAACTCCAAATTAGACGTATAGGTGGCTTCTGTGGGATCCCACAGTTTTGTCCTGTCGTCTCTAGGAGTCACCCACTGGGATCCACAGGATTTTCCTCGTTACCACTTCCATCCTAATGACCCGTCCGGGGGTCCTGAGACTGTAATTACAAGAGTTTTGTTTCGGTCCTCGTTCCGACAGGATTTAACATTCACCTGACAGGACAACGAAGGTCTCTCGGTCGGTACTGCATCCTCTCGACCGAAACCTTGTTACTAATTAACGATCGTTCCCGGTCTACACGAGAACGTCTCCGGGTTCCCACTTTTCCTTCGGGGGGGTGGGGGTCTTAGACGTCATCCTTCTTCATATTTGATTTCCGGTCTGGGAGAAACCAGTCAGAGTTTTCAATTCAACCTTAAGAGACTCTTTGGTGTGGTGAATGACAGTCCGTTATTGTTGATGTTATTGTCGGTGTTATTATTCCGTAACTAAGATGAATAAACACCATCAGTACAAGATACTTTAGTGACGTTTGTTACTTAATCGTTTATGACTTCGTAACACGGATTCACATTATGTACCAATTCAAGGATATTCGAAAACGAGTGTAGGTACTTAAGTATTGACACAAAATACACACTCGAGTACCGGTTCCCGTGATTGAATACGGACTCCCTTCATAGTGATTGTGTGTACGAATCCTTGTGATTGATCTATCGTGATCCATCAGGAAGTCATGATGTAAACCCCCGGTAAAATTCCCCGTTTCAGTGGTTGTTTTCGTGTTTTTACGTTTTCTGTCCTCGTGATTTATCTGGTGATTTTTCTGTGAACAAAGATCATACTTTCGACTGTGTTCTTCTATTCCGTACTGGAACAAACTATAGTCAACTCTTGTCACTTATCTTCCACTGAATTTAGAAACAACGACACTCGTACAGATATTCTTCATATTCGTATCCCTCATAATTGAACCCCCAATGTTGTTTAACATCGATCATCCGTTTGAACGTTCATCCCCCTAGGAACTTATTCCTCGTTACTAACGTTGACAATGACTCACTCACTTCAGCAAGTCAACACAAGTTGAGAAACGCTGGGGTACCTGACATCGGGTACTCCGAGGAGGTAGGTACCTTAAAAGATCCGTTCTCATGACCTCACCCAACGGTAAAGGAAGAGATCCCCTAGAAGGGTTGGACCCCTAGCTTGAGCCCATAGGACGTTACGTCCGTCTGTGAAATGGTAGACTCGATGGTAATCACTCTCTGTTTTGAGGGAGGATATAAACTCCTTGTGGTCGATCAGACTCTTCGTTACCTCTTCAATTCTACTGGACACTGTATCCTCCCTGGAACTCGGTGTCCACCTCGGTCAAACCCCTGACTACGATTGAAATACCCCAAGAGATCTAGTTTAACGGTTGCAGACGACCTAGTACCTTTTTCGTTCTCTCAAGGTCTTTTTGTAGATAAAGACGAAATAACTGATACGGTTTCGGAAACTGACACACCTAGTGTTCTTTGACACCTTTTTAAGACTTTCTCTACCCTTATGGTCTGGTAGACTGGACGGAGAACTCTATAGACATACGTCCAGTCCTTCGTTGTCAATCTTGACCTGTACCTTGTTGTCTGACCAAGGTTTATCCTTTTCCTCATACAGTTCCGACAGACAACAGTGGGACGAATAAATTGAAGATACGTTTCATGTAGTGCTCTTTACGACCCGACCTTCTTTGTGTTCGACCTTAGTTCTAACGGTCCTCTTTATAGTTAGTGGAGTCGATACGTCTACTGTGGTGGGAATACCGTCTTTCACTTCTCCTTCATTTTTTGGAGAACTACTTTCACTTTCTCCTCACACTTTTTCAACCAAATTTCGAGTTGTAAGTCTTTTGCTTCTAATACCGTAGACCAGGGTAGTGAAGTACCCTTTACCTACCCTTTGTCACCTTTGTCACAGTCAGAAATAAAAAACCCCGAGGTTTTAGTGACGTCTACCACTAACGTCGGTACTTTAATTTTCTGCGAATGAGGAACCTTCTTTTCAATACTGGTTGGATCTATCGTATACGTTTTCGGATCTCTCGTATAAGTTTTCGTCTCTGTAATGAAACGGTTGATTCCAGGTAGATCAGTTCCGATACCAAAAAGGGCACCAGTACATACCTACACTCTCAATCTGACACTTCTTTCGACTCGTGGTTTCTTGACTACGAAAACTTGACACCACAACCTCTTCTGAGAACTCTCCGGGAACCTGATGTTTCCCTAGGTTGGTCAGGTAAAACTTCCTCTAGTCGGACCTTAAAGAAATCTTTCTTACTACGATTTCGACTTTGAGGTCATGAAACCGGTGGAGTACGTTTCTCAACTGAGTAACCTTTTCTGAGACTACGACGCTCCCTAACTCCCGTCCTCCTCTTCCCCTGCTGTCCTACTCTACCGACCTACCATAGTCACTGAGTTACCTACACTCAGACTCACTTGAGGTCCTCAACCACTACCTGTCCCTCCGGACCGCACGACACTAAGTACCCCAGTGTTTCTCAGCCTGTGCTGACTCGTTGACTTGACTTGACTTGACTCTGCCCAGTACCTTCAAGTAACAAGAAGTCAAAAGAGTAGTCGTTTTGACTGTATTAAGGACTAGATGAATGAAGTCTCACCACCAAACTTCGATTTTACATGTGTCTTTTAGGTTCCCTGATTTACTTAATCTTACTTAATCTTTTAAATTTTTTAGGTACCCACGAATGAAAACACACTCTCATCATCTTCGGTAAAAATAAAAGAAGGAACATAGAGACTTAATAAAGTGCCATTAGAGATCATTACGTTCTTCCGTTTTACCAACAGGCTCCTCGGAAATGTTTATCGAAACTTTCTTCTCTTCAATTTCCGTTTCCTCTTTTCCTCTATATGGATAAACTTACGTCTTAAGATTTCTTATCGTTCCTCACTATTCTTTCGGAAGGAGTCACTAGTTACGTTTCTTTATCTCCCTTTTTTATCTTACCCTTTCTGATCTCTAGAGAAGTTCTTTTAAACTCTATGGTTCCCTTGTAAAGTACGTTTCCATCCGAGTTATTTCCTGTCTTTACAATACCTGGGTTGTCTTTGTCTTCTATAATTCTTCTTCACCGTTCTTATGTGTCTTTTTGATATGTCTTTTCTAGAAGTACTGGGTCTATTAGTACTACCACACTAGTGAGTACATCTCGGTCTGTAGGACCTTACGTTTCAGTTCACTCGGAACCCTTCGTAGTGATACTTGTTTCGATCACCTCCACTACCTTAGGGACAACTCGATAAAGTTTAGGATTTTCTACTACGACACTTTCACGACGTGAGTTATATAGTCGTTTAAACCTTTTGAGTCGTCACCGGTCTCCGGACCTTTTCCAGTCAAAAGTAAGGTTAGGGTTTCTTTCCGTTACCGTTTCTTACGAGTTTGATAACGTATTAACGTGAGTAGAGTGTGTGATCATTACGAGTTTTAAGAGGTTCGATCCAAAGTTCTCATGCACTTGGTTCTTGAAGGTCTATAAGTTCGACCTAAATCTTTTCCGTCCCCTTGGTCTCTAGTTTACCGGTTGTAGACAACCTAGTAGTTTTTTTGTTCTCTCAAGGTCTCTTTGTAGATGAAGACGAATTAACTGATACGGTTTCGGAAACTGACATACTTAGTGTTGTTTGACACCTTTTACAAATTTTTCTACCCTTATGGTCTGGTGGACTGAACCGAGGACTCTTTAGATATTCGTTCAGTCCTTCGTTGTCAATCTTGATCTGTACCTCGTTATCTGACCAAGGTTTATCCCTTTCCTCATACAGTTCAGACATATAACAGTGGGACGAATAAATTGAACATACGTCTCATGTAGTACTCTTTGCGACCCGACCTTCTTCGTGTTCGACCTGAATTCTAAGGACCCCTCTTTATAGTCAGTGGAGTCTATACGTCTACTGTGGTGGGAATACCGTCTTTCACTCCTTCCTGATTTCTCGGAGAACTACTTTCACTTTCTCCTCTCACTTTTTCAACCAAATTTTGAGTTGTAAGTCTTTTGATTCTAGTACTGTAGACCAGGGTAGTGAAGTACCCTTTATCTACCCCTTTGTTACCTTTATCACTGTCTGAAATAAAACTCCCCGAGGTTTTAGTGACGTCTACCACTAACGTCGGTACTTTAATTTTCTACGAATGAGGAACCTTCCCTTTCAATACTGGTTCGATCGGTCATATAATGTCTCGTCTCTGTAATAAAACGGTTGTTTCCAGACAGATCAGTTTGGATACCAAAAAGGTCATTATTCCATACTTACACTCTCAACCTGATATTTCTATCGACTTACAGCTTCTTAACTACGAAAACTTGACACCACAACCTCTTATGAGAACTCTCAGGGAACCTGAGATTCCTCTAGGTTGGTCAGGCAGGATTTCCTCTAGTCAGAACTCACAAGTGACCTTCCTGACTACGACGTCGACTTTGAGGTTATGAAACCGGTGGAGTACACTTCTTGACTGAGTAACCTTTTCTAGGACTACCACCCCTTCTAACTTCCGTCCTCCTCTTCCCCTCCTGTCTCCTACTCTACCAGTCTACCGTAGTGGTAGTGAGTTGCCTGTACTCAAACTCCTTCGAGACCCTCAACCACTGTCTGTCCCTCCCGACCGTACGACGTCAGGTACCCCAACGTTTCTCAACCTGAGCTGACGCTGACTTGACTTGACTTAGAGATCACACATATAATAAATATTATTTTTCATTTTACCATTATTGTGGGCACTTTCATTGTATATAAATATGTTTTGACGAAACTTATTTCCATGATAAATTTTCACAATAAAAGGTACGTTATTTAGTTGCCTTTGTTTCCCAATCATTTGACTTCAGTTTAAGGTTGAACGAAACAGTACGGGTCTTTTTGTTCAGGGTGGACCAAACACATCGTTAGAACAGTCTCGATAAACCAAGTCCGAACAAAAATATTATAATTGCCCTCGGTAGCACGGGAGACGGACGGACAGAACACCCCGACGGTCTTGGTGGGAACGGAAGTGAACATCACTTTTTTTTTTTCTCTCCCACCCTCAATGACCCGATAAAAGGGGACATTGTCGTGGCACATCATACTTCTATTAGATTCCCGTACCTCTGCAGACATGACAGAAAGAGGAACTAAATCATTCCGTTCAAAAAAAGAAAAAAAAAGAAAGGTCCCCCCAACGTGGTACGTCGTACACCCTAGAATCAAAGGGATGGTCTCTGACTTGGGTGGGGGTGACGTCACCTTCGTTCTTAGAATGGTGACCCGACGATCTCTTTAGGTCATTACGTTAAAAATTTTACCTTGTGACCATATAAAAAAGTCAAGGTCCTTGATTGAACTAGGTGACAGAGTCTTCGTGTGCAAGAAGAGCTGACTTGTTTCTTGTCCAGACAAACTGAGTTTTCACGTGACGGAAGGTATTTGTCTAAAGTGGGACAGTAAAACTACCCTGTACACTAGGAGAAAGTAAAAGATTAGATTTGACAGGACACCACCCCGACTCCCGTCAAGGAGTCGACACTATGATATACTCGTTACCAACTAAGAGGTACGATCCATCACACTAGGATTTTCTCTAATTTCTTTCGGACTCGGAAAACCAAGACCGGGACCGAATGCATTTCGTGTTTGGACCAATTATGTAAGACAATTAAGGATTCGTTAATCCGGGCAAATTTTGTAAGTCGCTTTCATCGTGACAACTTTCTAAATTTAGTCAAAATCTATGTGGTCTTATCCCCTTTCTTTTCACGTCTTGGTTGTTCCTTACCAGATACACCAATAATGATAAATTATTAAAGTACACACGTACGTACGATTCAGCGAAATCCGTACAGACTGAGGCACACTGGGACACCTGACATTGGACGGTCCGAGGAGATAGGTACCCTAAGAGGTCCCTTCTTATGACCTCACCCAACAGTAAAGGAGGGGGTCCCCTAGAAGGACTGGGTCCCCAACTTGGTCGTAGAAAAGACAGAGGACGTAACCGTCCGTCCAGAAAATGGTGATCTCGGTCGACCCTTCGGGGTAAATTGTTAATTTATTATACTTTAATAAATAATATTAATTAATGAAAATATAATATGTAATATTAAAAATATTTAAATATATTCTATTATATAAATATATCATACTTAATGGTAAACATAATATGTTAATAATATTTAATAAAATAATTATTCTTTTTATTTCAATGACTTCACTCGTAACAAAATTATAATTAAGGTAATTATGTTGACTACATGACATAACCCACCTCAGTCTTGGACTTGATTCACACAAGTACGTCTAAAAGATACATTTTTAGACGTCATAGTGTTCTTCAGAAGTTTTCCAGTGAACTCTCCTTGTGTCTTTACAATCGGGTGAATTACGCCCTTATATCTTTGTCGGTTTTCAACCCCATCAATTGCCGGATGAACCTTATAAAAACATGGGATCTGTTTAATGATTCTCGTCAGGTCTGTTCTAGAATAGGATCACATTGTCTTTTGTTTGGACTGAGGTATACCCTAGACAAGGAAGTCGAGATTGAAAACACGAGACACCGGACATGAATCAGGACCCCGAGACATGGAAACATTTTTCTGGAACGGAAATCGGACTTTATATGTGTTATCGGGTAAGAGTTCCGAGACTGGAAATTTCCATATTGTGAAAAGGTGTATCTCTATTTTCCGACATCTTTCCTCTTATTATAAAAAAGAACAACCTCTGAATGTCGTTATAACACTGGACTGGATGGACCTGTCGACGTTCTTGTTTCCTGAGTGTACGGTTCTTCAAACGTTGTTGGTCGATGTGAGGGAGGTGAAATCCGTATTTTCTTCGGACTTAAGATTGAACCCAATGCTACCAAGAAACTTCCAACGTGGTTGTGGACGTCAACCCGTACCTGACCACACAGGGACCCGAATCTCTTACCCTGTAAACCGAAGGTTCGCCTTTGGAGAGTCAGTGCTTACCTCTTTCTACTAAATTTTTACCCACCACGACCCTTCTCTTCCTTCTAAAAACAAGTCTTCCCACAGGTCACGGTTTGACACTTACCTTCTATTCGTGCCCTGACCCGGTTTAGAGGTACTAGACAAATCCCCTTTCTGTTTGTCCATCGACGACTTAAGAGAATGTGTCTACGGTTTTTCTTGTTTCTGGAGTGAACCCCCCTCCTCTGCGGTTATCTTATGAACCTACTAGGGTTCTTTATGTATGGACCTTGTTTTTACTAGAAACGACCGTAATTCTTCTTCCCCCTTTCCCGTCTGAACTTCGAATAGAGTTTTCTCCATGATTACTCATTATCAACCGGTGATGGAATAAATAATGTTTGGTCTTTTCAGAGTACTGAAATAGACTCAGTGGTCCCTTCGGGGAACAATACACATGGTATAAATTTATTTAGAGTATATGATCTTAAGTCTAGTACTTCCCGACTACCTTATAAAGACAACCCGTCAGGACTAAATTTATTCTAAACGAACACCGATTTACTTGTTCAAGTCAAAAATTTTACAACTATCATTAAGGTCAAGTTCATGATAGTGACAAAAGGGGTAGGTTTCTCTACTAGCTTGAACTTATTCCTGGCAATTTAAAAAACCCTCTACCACTTACGAAAGAGTTTTGGACATCCTGTAACCAAAATATAAATCTAAAGACATTGACCAATATAATTACATAAATTTATGATTTTAGGGAAGTGCCAGAGTTCTTGTCTCGTTCTAAGTGGACACAAATTAATCAAACAATTCCGTTCCCGATTTCTATGTGATTGTTCCGGGTGAAATAGAAACACTAGAATTGACATGGTTACATTAATTTTAAGAGATAGATTTTATAACGGAAAATGAATTACTTTCCGTAAAATTACACCAAACACATAGTCAAGTCAAGTCAAGTCAAGTCAGGTGAGTCAGTACAGGCTGAGAAACGCTGGGGTACTTAACGTCGTACGGTCCGGAGGGACAGATAGTGGTTGAGGGCCTCAAGTGAGTTTGAGTACAGGTAACTCAGCCACTATGGTAGGTCGGTAGAGTAGGAGACAGCAGGGGAGGAGGAGGACGGGGGTTAGGGACTGTCGTAGTCCCAGAAAAGGTTTCTCAGTTGAGAAGGTTACTCCACCTGTTTCATGACCTCAAAGTGAAATCGTAGTAAGGAAGGTTTCTTGTGAGTCCTGACTAGAGGAAATCTTACCTGACCAACCTAGAGGAACGTCAGGTTCCCTGAGAGTTCTCAGAAGAGGTTGTGGTGTCAAGTTTTCGTAGTTAAGAAGCCGTGAGTCGAAAGAAATATCAGCTTGAGAGTGTAGGTATGTACTGATGATCTTTTTGGAATTGATCTGCCTGGAAACAACCGTTTGATTATAGAGACGAAAAGTTGTACGATAGATCCAACCAGTATTGAAAGGAAGGTTCCTCATTCGTAGAAAATTAAAGTACCGAGGTCAGTGGCAGATGTCACTAAAACCCCGGGGGGTTTTATTTCAGACTGTGACAAAGGTGACAAAGGAGTAGATAAAGGATACTTCACTACCCTGGTCTACGGTACTAAAAGTAAAAGACTTACGACTTGAAATTCGGTTGAAAAAGCGAGAGGAGAAAGTGAAAGTAGTTCTCCGAAAAATCAAGGAGAAATGAAAGACGGTATTCCCACCATAATAGACGTATAGACTCCAATAACTATAAAGAGGATATCGTAGTTTATTTCTTATAAATCGTGAAGGATGTAAAATATCCTATAGAAATTCTAGTCTACGAAAATTTTTAGTGATACTGTTCTAGACAATCATGTGAAACGAACACACAAGAAATGTTTCAGTCTGATTCAATATTAAGTCCTAAAAGAGAATTTTTCCGTAAGTCTTTACGTTGACATCTTGATGACACACTGACTATTATCACGAAAACTACTGAGTAATCTTCACACTTTCATCTCCTCAATAGTAATCGTGTCCAAACATTTTATCTACTAGTATTCCGAATTCTTAATTTTTGTTTTAGTGTCTAAATTTTTTTTCAACCAAGAAACCCTACGATTGATTAAACGATGGCAGATGAGTCAGACGACCAAAGGGTGTATTTCAACGATTAAGAAACGGGGTTGTTGAGCAGAGAGTTAAATAACAGGACAATACTTTGTTCAAACCTCAACTATTGTGATTTTGATAAGTTTACAAACTCTAAACCCGATTAGGTAAATATTAACACCTAGGACCTAAACAACACTCCGATAACGATAGATATTAAGAGAAAACTCTTTTTTTTAGGCAATGATATGACGACAATCTTAGTGATTTTTCACGAATGAATGTACTCACTTCGTCAATTAGGTTTAAGTTTTCTTCCTTTAAACCAACACCGTAAACACTCTTATACGAACCTCCCTTCGACTTAGACTTTGTCCCCGTTTCAACTACTGTTATTTGGACTACCTTTTGTCGGATAAAACGGATAATAAAGTACATTTTTCGGGATAAACTTTTATAGATCAAGTTAATTCCATGTTTAATCTCTAGACTCTTCTGAAAACTTCCAACAACCTAAGAGTCTGATTCCTAGTCTTCTCTCCCTCTCTTTCTCTCTCTCCTTTTGTTCCCTTTTATTTTGTGTGTCACCCGGTGACCTGTTTCTAAACCGAAGTACCTTGTAAGTTTTTATATCTCTCCGTTTCACAGAAACGACTGCACATGTGTTATACGGGAAGAAACTTTGGTACATTGTGCTCGTCCACAACTCTTCTCCATTTGCCTCTTTCTTAGAACCAGACTGACTTGAGTCTCCCTAGGGACTGTAGTGGAGTGGTTGGTGGCGTAGAATGTCGGTCTCTGTCACTTGGGGTTCTCAAATCCCCTCAACGGGACGACTCCGACAAAGGGGGTACGAAGTGAAGAAAACTTTACGTTGTGTGATTACTGTAGTTACCTCGAAGGGTGCACTGCGATCATATTTCTTAAGTAGGCGGTTACTTCTCTGTATTCTGTGCACCCAAGTCAGGGACCCAACCCTTCTAGGAACCTCCTCCCGTACCGTTGGGTGAGGTTATAAGAACGGACCTCTTAGGGCACCTGTCTCCTCGGACCACGCGATGTCAGGTGACCCAGGGGTTCTCAGCCTGAGCTGACTTCGCTAAATCGTATGTTGTGTTACTACAGTTGTCAAGTATCTTAGGGAGGTACTGACTTTCCTTCTTGTCTTCCTTCCCTTCTTCCCTTTTCCCTTCTAGGAACAAGTTTCAGTGAGAAGGGCACCGGATCAGGTCTCGGAGAATTTGTATCAAAAGAATTTAAAGTTTGACGGAGAAAGAACGGGGAGAATGAGCCTCAATAGAAACGATTATAGTGATTAAGGACTTCAAGACACGGGTTAATTCTTACTTTACTTGAACTCCGATCTTACATTCCTGTAAAATTCTTGTCGTGTATTAGATAGGTATAGTTTCTTCTTATTTAGCCGACAAATTTAAAATTAGGGTTATTTAGATAACAGAAAACTTTTTTTTTTTTTATTCGGGTCGTGGTAAATCTTTCCACATGTGAGATCATTTCATTACGAGTTTTAAGACGTTCGATCCGAAGTCGTCATGCACTTGGCACTTGAAGGTCTATGAGTTCGACCAAAATCTTTTCCGTCTCCTTGGTCTCTAGTTTAACGGTTGTAGGCGACCTAGTACGTTTTTCGTTCTCTCAAGGTCTTTTTGTAGATAAAGACGAAATAACTGATACGGTTTCGGAAACTGACACACCTAGTGTTCTTTGACACCTTTTTAAGACTTTCTCTACCCTTATGGTCTGGTGGACTGGACGGAGAACTCTTTGGATATACGTCCAGTCCTTCGTTGTGAATCTTGATCTGTACCTTGTTGTCTGACCAAGGTTTATCCTTTTCCTCATGTAGCTCCGACATATAACAGTGGGACGAATAAATTGAAGATACGTCTCATGTAGTACTCTTTACGACCCGACCTTCTTCGTGTTCGACCTTAGTTCAAACGACCCTCTGTATAGTTAGTGGAGTGTATACGTCTACTATGGTGGGACTACCGTCTTCCACTTCTCCTTGATTTTTCGGAGAACTACTTTCACTTTCTCCTCTCACTTTTTCAACCAAATTTCGAGTTGTAAGTCTTTTGCTTCTAGTACCGTAGACCAGGGTAGTGAAGTACCTTTTATCTACCCCTTTGTCACCTTTGTCACAGACTGAAATAAAAAAACCCGAGGTTTTAGTGACGTCTACCACTAACGTCGGTACTTTAATTTTCTAAGAATGAGGAACCTTCCTTTCAATACTGGTTGGATCAATCGTATAACTTTTCGTCTCTATAATGATACGGTGGTTTCAGGTAGATCAGTTCAGATACCAAAAAGGACACCAGTACATACCTACACTCTCAACCTAATATTCCTTTTGACTTGCGACTTCTTATCTACGAAAACTTGACACCACAACCTCTTCTAAGAACTCTCAGGGAACCTGACGTTCCTCTAGGTTGGTCAGGTAAGATTTCCTCTAGTCAGGACTCACAAGAAACCTTCCTTACTACGATTTCACCTTTGAGGTCATGAAACAGGTGGAGTAACCTTCTCAACTGAGTAACCTTTTCTGGGACTACGACCGTCCCTAACCCCCGTCCTCCTCCTCCCCTACTGTCTCCTACTCTACCGACCTACCATAGTGGCTGAGCTACCTGTACTCAAACTCACTTGAGGCCCTCAACCATACCTGTCCCTCCGGACCGCACGACACTAAGTACCCCAGCGTTTCTCAGTCTGTGCTGACTCACTGAATTGACTTGACTATACATTCACAATCAACAAGTCAGCACAGACTGAAAAACACTGGAGTACCTGACATCGGACCGTCCGAGGACACAGGTACCTTAAGAGGTCCGATTTATGAAGTCACCCAACGGTAAAGGAAAAGGTCCACTAGAAGGGCTGGGTCGTTAACTTGGGCCCGTAGGACGTAACGTCCGTCTAAGAAATGGTAGACAATTGAATTATTTTCTACGAGGTACTGGATTTACAGGGTTTATAATTAATCGGTCTCCGAGCTACGAACATTTGAACCTTCTTTCTAAATCTTCAGAACTCGAAATAGAAATTTATACAAATTGGAACCCGTACAGTAACAACAACGTCGAAGAGTCAGGTATTTTTCTTATTATTTTAGTGGACGACTTCAATAGAGTTTCTTCACAAGACTATTAATTACTGAACTACTACCGAATGTGTACACTCCACCTTCCGTCACGTATTTTTACACTACAGAAACAACATTAATGACAATGACGAGTATGTACCCCTCGTCTATACACCTGACCGTCATATAGTAAGTGTCGATTTCTGGTTAGACGGGTTCTTTTTATTACTCATGGGAATACTTGACACTGAAGAAAACGTGAAATAAAAGTTTCAAGTGATAAAATCACTCTATGGGTCCACCACGATCACCATTTCTTGGGCGGACGGTTACGTCGTCTACATTTTCTGCGCACAAACTAGGGACCCAGTCCTTCTAGGAGACTTCCTCCTTTACCGTTACGAAAGGTTATAAGAACGGGTCTCTTACGGGTACCTGTCTCCTCGGACCACCCGATGGCAGGTATCCCAACGTATCTCTAGCTGTGTCGACTTCGATGAATCGTGCGTGTACTTTTGAACTTATTAACCACGTTTTCTTGTAAAAGTGTTGAACTAAAGAGTTCCTCCCCTATACTTCATGCACCTTACAAGAATCATTGTTCGTCAGACTGAAAGCATCGTAGGTAACCTAGAGTCAGAGGTGACATTTTAGGTCAACATCCTGATCTACTAGAAACTCAAAAGACGATCGAGACTCGCAAATGTTAATTTAGATGGTGAGGGTTTAGGAGGTTCCGACTAGGACGTCGACTAGTTTTTGTCTTCGGGTCTACGTCGGTAGTAGAGGTCAACCTCTTTCACAATCAGTGAGTCAACACAGGCTGAGAAACGCTGGGATACTTGATATCGGGTGGTGTGAGGAGACAGGTACCTTAAGAGGTTCGTTCTTATGACCTTACCCATCGGTAAGGGAAGAGGTCCCCAAGAAGGACTGGGTCCCTAGCTTGGTCCCAGAGGACGTAACGTCCGTCTAAGAAGTGACACCCGGTGGTCACTTCGGGGTCAACCCCTTCCAACCGATGTTTTGACTCCACATGTCACCTCTCCGAATGCCTTTCCAGAGATCTCAGTCTCGACCTGACCTTAAGAACTAGACACTGAAGTATGATCGAACACCCGTCCAAAATAGTGGTCTGTTTCCTCGAGTTTATCATGAAGGAAGTCACCCAGTGACTCTTCCTACTCACGTTCCTAATTCTCTCGTGGGTCATACGTCCTTTCCGAGGTAGGTGCAGTCCAGGATAGTGACTGGAGATCTGCTTCAGGAGTCGTACTTGCAGTAGGGACTCCGTGAGTCCTTGTAAGTAATTCGTGGACGAGACGAGGATCATGTGACGAGTGGTGGGTCATTTACGAGTACTTGTTCATTTCCAAAAAACAAAAGTTTTTTTCAAACTTACTGAAATACTTAAGTTCAGTAACAAGATTAATAATCTTTGACAACGACAACGAGTCAGTGATTTAGCACGGATTGAGAAACTGTAAGGTACCTGGCGTCGTGTGGTCCGAAGGGACAGGAAGTGGTAGAGGATCTCAATCCCTGGTATCGCCTGGGTTTATACTCCTTTCGTATAAAGTGTAGACCCCCGGACGTCGATGGGGTCTACATTATTTTTATGAAATTCACTCCTCTTGTCTAAAGGACCTTGGTCTGATCTTCCTTCTCACCACCGACAAACGGAAAAACCCGACTGGTCCACGGACGGGGGCGTGTTCTACGCCTTTTAAAGTGTAACACAGAAAAGAAACATCTTCACCACGGGGTAGAAGTCTTTGTAAGTCTAGGAGAGAGGGAAACGGAGGAGCGTCGGTGACGAATCCTGTTATCGATCAGGGTCGGTCGTTAACGAAGACGGTTCCTAAGACTTATAATCCAACGACAATCCATTATTCCGTTCCCCGGAATAATCCATTAATGGCATAATCCATTATTCCGGTCCCCATTCCCTCCGAAGGGTCCACCGTGGTCACCATTTCTTGGACGGACGGTTACATCCTCTGTACTCTACACCCAAACTAGGGACCCAGTCCTTCTAGGGGACCTCCTTCCGTCCCGTTGGGTGAGGTCATAAGATCGGACCTCTTAGAGTACCTGTCTCCTCGGACCACCCGATAACAGGTACCCCAGTGTTTCTTAACCTATACTGACTCGGTGATTGTGAAAGTATGAAAGTTCCGTTTCTCCTCGACCAACTTAAGTAAGTACCAATACTCTCCACCAGTCGTCGAGACATTAAAGTGCTTATAAAGACGATTTTCTTGTAAGAAGACACAGAACGGAGAACCGAGAGACCTCGACGGGTCCAAAGACGTGAGAAGAGGTTTAGACGAGGAATCGGGAGGATAGCTACAACACTCGGAGACGAGGGAAGGTTAGGTAAAGGATAATGCTAATTAATTTTTTTATTATTCTGACGACCCAGAGGACGGTAGGATAGTCGTCAAGGAATACGGTTTGGTAGTGATGGTAGTGACTACTTTCGTGCAATTGGGACTATGCACTAACTTATACCTAATCCATAACAAAAACACCATAACGATTAAAAGACTTCTCAAAACATACTAAAAAGAAGTTGGGGGGTCCGACGTCTGACAATCCTTGACCCGTCGAGTCGTCCTTCACTTGGTTCCTTCCACCACCTCGAAGTAACGACGAGGGATAGTGAGGGATAACGGGAGTAATGACAGACTTGGTAACAGAAGGTGTTTTGACCAACCAGGGACCACGGTTTTTCTAACCCCCGGTAACCATATCCTCTTACATAAATAAGAATTCTTTACGTACGACTTCAAAGTGCTTTGGACTTTAACTCAAAATTAACCAATGGTTTTTTGGATGATGTATTTTATATAGTACATATCCATATATGCGAAGACACACTTGTAAATTTATGTAATAGATAGATAGATCCCAAGTAACGAATCAGTACAGATTGAGAAACGCTGGGATACCTATATCGGGAGGTCCGAGGAGAAAGGTGCCCTCAGAGGTCCGTTCTTGTGACCTCACCCATCGGTAAGGGAATAGGTCCCGTAGAAGGGGTGGATCCTTGACTTGGACTCAGAGGGTGCAACGTCCGTCTAAGAAACGACAGACTTGGTACATAGATGGATTGACAACCCGTTTAGCCATTTCACCAATGCTAACTATCTAGATCCACCTCCTATACGTAAGTGACATAAAAAAAAAGTTATAAAGATATTCAAACTTTTTAAACTTTTATTTTCTCCATTTTATTTTAATGACATACAATACTTTACTCTTTGTACAGAAATACGTATACACGTCAGCAATCCTACCTATTTGTTAAGGTAAGGGGAAGGGTGTGGATCCACTATTTCATAATCAATACAATCCCAACACAGTGAAACGTGACAGAGAAGAAAGATCTTCGTGTATATATCTACCCAAGGTCTCTCGACGTAGTACCTAACCTCTTCCTTTGAAAGGGACAATCCCATCCCAACCACAATCAGTGAGTCAGGACGGACTGAGAAACGCTGACGTACCTAGGACGGTCCGAGGAGACAGGTACCCTAAGAGGTCCGTTCTTATGACCTCACCCAACGATAAGGAAAGAGGTACTATAGAAGGGTTGGACCTAACTTGAGTCCACAGGACATAACGTCCGTATAAGAAATGATAGACTCGATGGTCCTTTCACGGGGGATACAATTCCCCATCCAAATTATGAGTCCAGTCGAGAGACGTGGTCACGTCTCCTCATTCTGGGTCTCTAGTCTAAAGAACATAGTATTTACTTACAACAACCTCATATATCAGAAGTGTCTATATATTTTTCGGAACATATGGAGTTTTAGATTGTCCCGATATTTTACACTTTGGTCTTATAGACAGGAAGTCCTCTTTCCCCTATATCTCTCTAGTGTCATCTTATATGGTCTCCAAGGTCCCTGGAATTTCTTCGGTCCCTTGGTCGTGCGTGGAGTACTTACTACTTCCTAAAACCTCCCCTACCCTTTTATGGAAAGATATTCCAAAGAATTATAGTGTGAAGAGTAAGACTCTCGATATATGTACCCCCTAATCCTTCACGTAAATCTACTTTTTATTTGATAATGTTTACATCACTTTATCATTTGTAGTCTCGAGTATTAGGTATTCACAACAAGATACTTTGGAACAAAAAATATGTACGTATACACATACATACGAGACTTGACGTGAGGAAAGAAAGACACCCAACAACAGTTTTATACGCTTTCAGTAACGACTACAGAAGATGTTACTGGGTCTTACACTTTCAAACATAATATTTTAATTAGAGGACACGGGTTTTACTGTTACCTACGTCAAATCGTCGACGACGACGACGGTAAAAAAAGAAAAAAAAAGGAAGGTAAATTTTATATTAAACGAAAACAAGTTGTCCCTCAATTACCTACATTCAAAAGAAAATACTCTGTTACCAAAAGAAACGTTTCGAACAAAAATGAATTAAATCCTTTTTGGATGTTTAAAATTAACTTCATATATTTTCTACATTTACTTCCCTCTCTGACGAGGTACAGGAACGTACGTTTCTGATTTACCGTAAAGTTCACATAATGTTTGACCTAAAAGTAAGGAAGTACCCATTTGAAGTGAAAAATCAAAACAAGATGATTACAAGTCAAGTCAAGTCAACGAGTCAGCACAGGCTGACAAACGCTGGGGTACTTAGCGTCATGCGGTCCGGAGGGACAGGTAGTGGTTGAGGGCCTCAAGTGCGTTTGAGTGCAGGTAACTCAGTCACTACGGTAGGTCGGTAGAGTAGGAGACAGTAGGAGAAAAGGAGGACAGGGGTTAGGGAGGGTCGTAGTTCCAGAAAAGGTTACTTGGTTGAGAAGTGTACTCCACCGGTTTCATGACCTCAAAGTCGAAATCGTAGTGAGGAAGGTTTCTTATGGGTCCTGACTAGAGGAAATCTTACCTGACCAACCTAGAGGAACGTCAGGATCCCTGAGAGTTCTCAGAAGAGGTTGTGGTGTGAAGTTTTCGTAGTTAAGAAACCGCGAGTCGAAGGAAGTGTCAGGTTGAGAGTGTAGGTATGTACTGATGACCTTTTTGGTATCGGAACTGATCTGCCTGAACATAACCGTTTCATTACAGAGACGAAAAATTATACGACAGAAAACGAATAATGTAAATTTTACAGGTTCTATACATCAATAAAGAAAAGATACGACGACGACAACGACGATTCAGTGAAGTCAGTACAGGCTGAGACACGCTGGGGTCTCTGTCGTCGGGTGGTCCGAGGGGACAGGGCCCCTAAGAGGTCCGTTCTTGTGACCTCACCCAACGGTAAAAGAAGAGGTTACGTACTTTCACTTTTCACTTTCACTTCAGCGAGTCGACACAGGTTGAGAAACGCTGGGGCACCTGACGTCGGGTGGTCCGAGGAGGCAGGTACCCTAAAAGGTCCGTTCTCATGACCTCACCCCACGGTAACGGAAGAGGCAAGAAAAGATACTGTAGGAGAGTTTAGAAAGACTCCTACAATTAAATAATATTTTAATTATAAAACAGACGGATTAAAAGATATAAAGGAGTCCACAAGTAAGAAAAAACAACAACAACTTAAACCACGAAACAATTTCATCAACAAGAACAAATAAGTGGTTTAGTACAGACTAAGAAACACTAGGGTACTTGACATCGGACGGTCTGAGAGACAGAAACCCTAAAGGGTCCATTCTTATGACCTCAGCCAACGGTAAAGGAAGAGGTCCTCTACAAGGGCTGGGTCCCTGACTTTGACGTAGAAGGCATAACCATCCGTCTAAGAAATAACGACTCGAGGACTCCTTCGGGAACAATGACATCGGGAAGAGGTAATTATGAACCATTATAAACCAAAGGACTACTAGAAACATAACTTTTAAAGACCGGTGGACAGTCAATATGGATTACGACACCTCTCTGTACTCTTACTTATCCTTTTCCGAACAACCGTCCTCTTTAGAAGGAAATCGAAGAGATTCAGACCTTCGAATATCCCGGACACACACACACACACACACACACACACACACACACACGCGCGCGCGCGCGCGCGCGTACAGGCACGTGTGAGCGCATTGAGCGAGTCAGTATAGGTTGAGAAAAGCTGGGGTACCTGACATCGGGTGGTCCAAGGGATAGGTACCCTAAGAGGTCCGCTCTTATGACCTCACCCAATGGTACGGGAGGAGGACCCCTAGAAGGATTGGGTCCGTAGTTTGGGTCCAGAGGACGAAACGTCCGTCGAAGAAATGGTAGACTCGGTGGTCCCTTCGGGAGGTCCCGGGTACCCCTACACATTTAGTGTCTAGAACGGAGAGGTCGTAATCACGGGTGTGAGTTCCAAGAAGGGTGTTCATTTACGGGGTCGAGGAGTTCGGTTGAGGAAGACCTGGCAGAAAGATTAAAAGGTGGGAGACACATACGACGAGTAATCTAGGTAACGGAAAGTGGACCCTCGAGAAGACCCTGACGAGGGTCGTCCTTCGAAACAAAAGGAGACTACTAATTAGGTGTCACGACTGGGGATCCCGAGAACTAGCCGAAAGACCAGGTGACTCTCGTGAGAACAAGGTTCTGATACAATTAATTAACGACTATAACTAGTCCAAATTTCAAACGAGGTCGAGGTTTTTGTACTTGATACTGTAGTTCGTATATAAAAGACTGGGACAGAAAATTGATAAGGAAATTTCAAATTATAATTGAAAAGTATAGAATTTAATGATGGAGAGATTTTCACCCATTTGTCATACAGGTAATAGTCAGGAGAATAAAAATCATTTCGTTATTTTACGAAAATCATGAGAAAGTCGTTTCGTTAAATCCAAAAAACGAATCTTTTTCGTTCTCTCTCGTTAGGGTTCGTATTTCTTAATAGAAAAAGACCACCTTAATAAATATAATAACCATATCCGACCGAGTGTCAAAGACGAAGTGTATGTATATATATAGTGGCTCACTTCACCTTTTAAAGTCGAGGTCGTGTAACTACGTAGATATACTGTCCCCAGTAAAATGAAAGGTGACCTTATAGTCCCGTCTGTGAATTTACTTCAGGAATAGTTTAAACGGAAGACGGGGGGTCATGTTTCTTTCTTTCTGAACTTATTTATCCCAGTTTTCGGTTTTTTTTTTTTTTCGGACAGAGGACTTCCAAGTCGAATGAACCTCACCTCGAACAACGACGGTAGAAACATAAAGACGTCAGAGGAACGTAAAATCCAATTAACATGTTTAATGTTAGGTACAGAGTCCGTTCCTGTTCCCGTTTTCTTTGAAGATCCTATCAATAACTTCTTTTCTGACAAAGAGTGTGATTTTCTTTACGAGTGGATCTTAGTCTGTTTTTGACAATTATCCTCTGGAAAAGGGAATTATTCAGTTTTTCTAGTTAACTAGTCGATTAGTTGTTCTAGTTGTTGACACGTGAAGGGTTTTCACTTATCCCCTAAGGAAATTCAAAGTCATCCGGATTAAAGTTCTTTATTCTCTTTTGTTCCTCCGGTCTCTTTGATGGTTCTTTAGGACGTCACCAATGGACCCTCAGTAATGTTCTCCCTAAACCCCTATAAACACAAGCAAACACGACCGTGCCACCTACTTAACCCAGACGAAAAAAAGAGTCGTCGGAATATATTGTCAGTATGAAAAAAGTCCAACTTACCTCAAGTGTCACCAAGAATTGGAGTAAGAGAAGACCGATTTTAATACTGAGTAAAATATATACATTAACGGAACGTTAAAGTAAAAAAAGTCATCTCGATTTCCCTCCCTTCCTCTCCCTTTTCTCTCCCCCTCCGGTCCAGGAAGTCTTATTTAAACTTTCTACCTCGTTTTCTATTATTACAACCGTTTCTTAGTGTCCTAATATAGACGAAGTAAAAGACCTTGAGTCGGAGGGCGGAAAACGAACCTTATAACAGAAGTAAGACAGAATCAAATTTTCAATAGAGAGCCGTTGGAGAGGACAGGGAGGTCTGACTTGTATAGGAATTAAAAGACAGAATAGAAAGAAGTGTACGAGGATGACCCGGAATTCCAGTGTTTCTTGACACAGGAACAAAACGAGTGTTCACCATGACGGTTCTACAGTGTCCTACGGACCACGTGGAACCCAAAAGTTATTTGTAAACGACTTACTCTTAAACTAACTAGAAAAGGGTGGTAGATACACGAGTCAACACGGACTGAGCAACGTTGGGATACCTGACATCGTCCCAGCAGACAGGTACCTCAAAAAGTCCGTTGTTATCTCATCTAACGGTAAAGGATGATGTGTCCTAGAAGGATGTTGGGTACCTAGATTGGGTCAGAGAACTCAGAGGAACGTAACCGTCCGTCTAAGAAATGGTTGACACGACGGACCCTTCGTGGAGGGACTGAGGTGTTAGTAGATGTGACTTCAAGATTAACCCACACCCTCAAACTCCCCCAACCCTTTTCACTTTGAAGGGATCTTTGGAGTCACTTTATAAGGGGGAACAGGAGAACGGACAAAGTCAAAAGAAAAAGTAAGTGGGTACGAAGGGACTATCGAGTCAACCATTTCTTAGACGGACATTACGTTCTCTGGGACCAAACTACGGACCCGACCCTTCTAGGGGACCTCTTCCCTATCCGATGGGTGAGGTTAAAAGCACCCGAAGGGAACACCGAGTCGACCATTTCTTAGGTGGACGTTACACCCTCTGGACCCAAACTAGGGACCCTACCCTTCTAGGGGACCTCTTCCCTTACCAGTGGGTGAGGTCATAAGACCGGACCTCTTAAGGCACCTGATATGTCAGGTACTCCAGTGTTTCTGTGTGTGTGTAAGGGTAGAGTTAGAACCATATTTTTCACGATTTATCCTGAAGTTATAAAACGTCTCTCCAACACAGAACGATAATAGGCAGACTTATAGAAGATCTGGGGTGTAATCTACGAAACAATTTTTATGATTCTTGAGTCAATATTTCGGAAAACCTATTTGACCAATATTTAATCCTTACTCTATAATTACTACAACACACTCAAGTTTGACAGTATACCGACAGTAACAACCTTCAGTAAAGAACCCTTTAGTTTAGACACTGAACTTTCTTTACACAAATTAATATTGTTTCCCCACGTTAATCGAAAGTTTTATCTTAAACAGTGAGACTAATAGATTACAATAGTTACTCCGTAGTAACAGTGTTTTACAAATTTTATCTCCCCTTTATTTTTACCACACTTCGTTAAATTGGATTTCATAATTAATTTACATCAAATTATTCATTCTTACAAGTTTTTTAAAATTGTTAATGAAGTTTTCTATCTTTTATGATCGTTATATTGTCTTATCGTCTACATCCGTTGGTCTCTCCTTTAATTTTGATACAATTTATTTGATTAAAAATTCAATTATTAATACAACAATATATTTAATTAACATACCTAAATAAGATAATTATATAGTACAAGTCAGTCAAGTTAAGTCAGTGAGTCAGTACATGTTGAGAAACACTGGAGTACCTGAAGCCATACGGTCCGGAGGAGGGACAGGTAGTTGTTGAAGGTCTCGAACGAGTTTGAGTACAGGTAACTCAGTCACTAAGGTAGGTTGGTAGAGTAGGAGACAGCAAGGGAAAGGAGGACGGAAGTTAGAAAAGATCGTAGTCCCAGAAAAGGTTACTCAGTCAAAAAGCGTAGTCCACGGGTTTCATAACCTCGAAGTCGAAGTCGTAGTCAGGAAGATTAGTTATAAGTCCTAACTATAAGAAATCCTAACTGACCAAACTAGAGGAACGTCAGGTTCCCCGGGGGTTGTCAGAAGAGGTTGTGGTGTATATAGTACATTATTTCAACGTACAAAATGTATGTAGTACATTATATAATACAATTAGTTCAAATTAAATAGGAAAGAAGTATAAAAGTTGAGTACCAATTTTAATTAATTATAAAGGGGAATTTTTAAGTACATATTAAAATATGATGTTCTTCTCTAAAGATCTTCGAAGATAGGTTCCTCTGAGGGGTACGTTTACCTGCTCTCTACGATTCATTCAGTTATTTATTCATCATGTACTTGACAAAATAAAAATTTCCGACAAACTAGTCTTTATAATTTGGAGATCGAAGAAATCAATTTTATGATTTTGTAATCCACCCTATTTGAAATTCCAAATTTATTGTAATCTTTCTATCAAATATAATACAAAAATAGTCTCTTTTTTCTTGAGTTACATTCTAATTGAACCTGGTCTAGACGTACATCAGGATGGTAACACTGGACCGGCGTTTATGTCACTCTTGTCAACGTGACTTCGTTTGTATGAGGTAAACCGGTAAATACCCAGATTGTATTACTGTCGAGATCTCATAGATTATGGACGACTCTAGTCTCGTAATATAATAAAATTAATCGTACTGAACGAGATAGTACAAATTCCAAGTTTACTCCAGTTTAGAGGAAATTATTGATCCAATTAGTGAACCCTGAACCATCGGGTCTACAAGTCCTTCAGACGAAAGAGAGAACCCCGGAGACAGTTCTTATGGGTTCCCAATAATGTATCTGGTCGACCCGGTGTCGAAGGTTTGTAGAACGGTTGTCTTAGACCTCTTAGACAAACCAGATGATTACCTAGAGTAAAAGACTCCAACAACGAAGAAACTTACGGGACCAAATACGAATGTACAAGACGGTGTCTGAGGGGTGGGGGTGGGGTTTCGTCTAAGGAACGGTCCTACCCGGTACGTGAGACGACCTTGGTCACTACCTCGGAGACTTCGAACCCTTAACCCTGAACCCTGAACTTCGAGTGTGACCAACCCGTCTAAGAACCGTTGTAAGGGGAACGTCCATTAGAGTTAGAGAAACTCTCTTAGTCTTCGGGGGTTGCACCCTTGACATTCGAAGAGATACAAGGATACCCGAGGTTCAAGGGAAACGTTTAGATGGGCGGAATAGGCCTTTTAGGTGATAAGGTCGGAAGATTCCTCATAACCTTTCCCGGATGAAACTATCTAGTTTTTGTTTTGTCAAGGTTGGTTTTCATTTCTAATTTTACTTCGTCACGAAGGAATTTGGTTCTTCTCTACGAAGGCTAAAAAACAACAACCACGACCTACTCTGATTGGTTATAAAAAATTTACCGTCATACAGATCCATCCCGCAGGGACCACCGAGTCAGTCATTTCTTAGGTGGACTTTACGTCCTGTGGGCCCAAGTTGGGGGCTCAACCCTTCTAGGGGACCTCTTCCTTTATCGATGGGTGAGGTCAAAAGAACGGACCCTTTAGAGTACCTATCTCTTCGGACCTCCCGATATCGGACGCCTCAGCTTTCACAACATATACTGAATCGTTGATTTGGTGGTGGTGGTGGTAGAGGGCCATTTAAATTTAAGTCGTGGTTAGTCATTTCGTGGGAAGGTCAAATAATGAAGAGAAGAATATGGTTGAAATGTAAGAAGGTTCGAACACTCATTTAATTAGAAATAAAAACCTACCTTCTTGAAAAATTTCTGGTGAGATATTGTATACCTGTTCCTTATCCCGGTGTGATTGACGAAAATTTTTTAACAATAAAAAGAAACAAAATGTATACATATATTTATATGTATAAAGTATATAAGTATAAATATATATAAGTGTAAAATAAGATAATATCCAATAACGTTCTATAACTTAAATATCAAGAGACCCGACATGTCATCTAGAAAAAACCAATAGACAAAGTATATATCATCACACATATAAGAATTGGGGTTTAAGGATTAAATGAAAGGGGACGAAAGGGGAAACCATTGGTATTCAAAGACAAGATACAGACACTCAAATAAAGACAAAACGTATTCAAGCAAAAAATCTAAGATATATTCACTATAGCATACTATAAACAGAAAGAGATAGACCGAATGAAGTGAACCACACTAGTAAAGACCCAAGTAGATACAACGGTGAGGAATTGTGTAACTGTTTCTTACCCCGGTGGAAATGTCGAAATTTTATATATAAAGTACCAGATATATCAGTTCTTTATCGAGAATTAAAAGACAAAGAGGATCAAATTGAAGGAGACACAAGTTTTAGGAATGAGTTGAAGTTTCCGAGATACGAACCTACTTTTAATACTCGGTTTAGACAATAAGCTGATATTATGTCGTTCTTTATTATACTTAAACAATGTCTACCTAAGGTTAAACTAACAAAGGGAGTACGAGTCGTCTGGAACCGTCAAACTGGTATTAGTCTACATCTGAATTATAGACGTCGTTTATTCTATTTTGTTTATTTTTTGGAGAAACTTAGTCAAAAACTTATACTACAAAAATCTAAGACATAGAAGTACCAGACTCGTAAATCTACATGAAAGAATTTTTGTGTACACATCAAAAATAAAAAGAAAATTATGAGCATGAAGATTAGAAATTAGTAGTCTTGACCTTAAAAAAAAATGGGACATGGAAAGTTGAATTTCAGAGTATAAACCTTTGTTTCTAAAAGATAAAGACTAGTAAACACTGGTCTTAAAAACTTAAAAAGTTCTCAATTTGTAACAAACTTTTCGTGAAAAATTTTTGAAAAGAGTCAGTTTAGATCTACAGGGGTCTAAAGTTACACTATAACAACAACAAGTCAGTGAGTTGCTATATCAACAATAAGTCAACAAGTCAACACTGGCTGAGAAACGTTTGGGTACCTGGTGTCGTTGTATTATATATTCTAACTTTATGGAGTGCACATTAAGACTAATGAAATCAAAGGTCACTAAACAATTCGTCTTAAATAATTCATTACTTGGTGTGTCTGAACTTTTAAAAACTTCCTAAAGTGTCTTTTTGTGAGTCCCATTATGAAAACGGTGACTATTGGTTCAAATAGGACTGGTCTAAGAAAGTTTAACAAATCTTCAAGTAAAAGTTCCAGTCTTGGGGTACACCATGAGAGCCTGTAACTGAAGATAACTTAAAATGCAGTTTCAATCGGTTAATCACTCCGAAGGGTCCACCACGACAACCATTTCTTAGACGGACGGTTACGTCCTCTACGTTCTCTGCGCCTAGGGTAGGGACCCAGACCTTCTACGGACCTCCTCCCGTACCTTTGGGTGAGATCATAAGAACGGACCTCTTAGGGTACCTGTCTCCTCGGACCACCCAATCTCGGGTACCCCAGCGTTTCTTAGTCTTCACTGACTTCACTGAATCGTGTCGGGTGAAAGTTGGGAGATAGTCCGTACCTTCTTTCTTCTAGGAAACATAATTAGTCCTGACGAAACGCTCACCATCTTTTTATGGAGATTAAATCTGTCACTTCTCCTAAATAACTGAAGACATTGATTTTCAGAGTTCTATCTATCGGAGAGTCTGTTCCAAGGTTGAGTGTGAAGTCAGAGTAGTTCTTCCCCTAGACGTCCCATCGTCGTAGGAGGTTGGACGGGTTGTAGAGGTCACCGTTTTACTACCGCCGTCAGATTCTCGAGTGTATCTTTTCAAACAATGAAAAGGGTACATTGAAAAACTTCAAGTATACAACACAAAAGTAAAAATAAGTCAAGTTCTTTAAGAAAGTGAGAGTAAAAAAAAACCACCCCCTCTGAGAATCGTACACCCTAGAATCAAGAGGACTGGTCCCTAACTTGAGTGGGAGGTAAGTCACCTTCACGTCTCAGGATTGGGGACCTGGTGGTCCCTTCAGGGGATTCTGAAGTGTAAAAGTATAGTATGGAAGACCTCATCGAAGCGTTCGACAACCCAAATGGTAGAGGAACTGCCTTTAACACATTGAACGGGTAGGGACGTGGTTAGAGATCCCGGTTCTCTGACCTTCTATAAGTATTAGAATTAGTCGAAAATTGGGGAAGGGTGTACTCTTCGTTGGGGTGTAGGCTCCTCGCCACCCATTCTCTTTGGGTTCATTCAACCAGCCACGACGTTCTCCTGTAGTCTCCTGTCTGTGTGACTTTGGTATTAGTGTCTTTTGACCAGTTAGATTAGCGTGATTCTGGTGTCGGAACAGATTGAGTTACTTTGATTCTGTACGGGTACCCGGGTGGGTTCTGCCCGCCCAGTACCACCTCTCGAGACTGTCTTACGCCAGGTGACCTCTTCCCTTACCGTTTGGTGAAGTCATAAGAACGGAAGTCTTGGGGTACTTGTCATACTTTTCCGTTTTACTATCCTATGACTTTCTCCTTGAGGGGTCCAGTCATCCACGGGTCATTCGATGACCTCTAGTCACCTCTTTATTGAGGTCTTTCTTACTTCCCTACCTCGGTTTCGTTTTTGTTATGGGTCAACACCTGACCACTATCTTCGTTCTAGGCTACAACATTTCTCGTTATAACGTATCCTTGGACCTTACAGTCCAGGTACTTAGTTCCGTTTAACCTTCACCAGTTCGTCCTCTACCGTTCTCACTTGCGGCTGTAAGATCCTTAGTCGCTTGATTTTACCTGACCTTGCCCACTTAAATTGAGTCTACTGGTAATATAGATGATGACACCCGTCCTTAGGGAGGCTTCTTTACCTCATCGGTAGTACCAGTTGTTTTCTCAGACTTTACGTCATGAACCTACGTTAGAGTTTTTACTGTCTTACAAGAGACAAGCAGAGGTTCCGTTTGGTAAGTTATAGTGTCATTAGGTTCAGATACGGGGTTGGTCATTGCGACTTCTTCGACTTCAACTTACCAAGATACTTCTGCATATTCTGGAAAATCTTGATTGTGGGCTTTCTCTACAGAAAAGTAATATCCCCTGACCTTACGTTTTCATCCTTCAGTTCTTTGTGGGCCTCATTGCCCGTTTAAACCGGAACCTTATACCTTACTTCGTCCCGTTTCTAATTGTCTCAAAACGGTTCTTTTACGTGACCAGTATCGTTTGTGGGAGAAGGTTGTTGTGTTCTCTTCTGAGATGTGTACCTGTAGTGGTCTACCAGTTGTGGTTTTAGTCTGACTAATATAAGAAACGTCGGTTTCTACCTCTTCGAGATATGTCAGTCGTTTTTGTTCTGGTCCTCGACTGACACCGAGTCTAGTACTTGAGGAATAACGGTTTATGTGTGACTTTCATCCCTTTTGGTGATCTGGTAAGTCCATACTGGATTTAGTTTAGGGAATACTAATATGTCACCTTCACTCTTTATCTAAATTCCCTGATCTAGACCATCTATCTTACGGACTACTTGATACCTTACTCCAAGCACTGTAACATGTCCTCTGTCCCTAGTTCTGGTAGGGGTACCTTTTCTTTACGTTTTGTCGTTTTACCGACAGACTCCTCCGGAATGTTTACCGACACCTTTCTCCTCTTCACTTCTCGTTTCCTCTTTTCCTTTCTATATTCGTAGACTTACGTCTCAAGGTTTCTTATCGTTCTTCTCTATTCTTTCGGAAGGAGTCGCTAGTCACGTTTCTTTATCTCCTTTTGTTGTCTTACCCTTCCTGATCTCTAGAGAAGTTCTTTTAATCTCTATGGTTCCCTTGTAAAGTACGTTTCTACTCGAGTTATTTCCTGTCTTTACCATACCTGGTTTGTCTTCGTCTTCTATAATTCTTCTCCACCGTTCTTATGTGTCTTCTTGACATGTTTTTTCTAGTACTGGTTCTATTAGTGCTACCACACCAATGAGTGGATCTCGGTCTGTAGGACCTTACACTTCAGTTCACCCGGAATCTTTCGTAGTGGTACTTGTTTCGATCACCTCCAATACCTTAAGGTCAACTCAACAAAGTTTAGGACTTTCTACTACGACACTTTCACGACGTGAGTTATACGGTCGTTTAAACCTTTTGAGTCGTCACCGGTGTCCTGACCTTTTCCAGTCAAAAGTAAGGTTAAGGTTTCTTTCCGTTACGGTTTCTTACGAGTTTGATGGTGTGTTAATGTGAGTAGAGTGTTACCGTTGGGTGAGGTCACAAAAACGGACCTCTTAGGGTCCCTGCCCCCTCGGACCACCCCTCGGACGATTCGGATACCTGAATCGTCATCGTGTAGGATCATTTCATTACGAGTTTTAAGAGGTTCGATCCGAAGTCGTTATACACTTGGCACTTGAAGGTCTACAAGTTCGACGAAAATCTTTTCCGTCTCCTTGGTCTCTAGTTTAACGGTTGTAGGCGACCTAGTAGCTTTTTCGTTCTCTCAAGGTCTTTTTGTAGATAAAGACGAAATAACTGATACGGTTTCGGAAACTGACACACGTAGTGTTATTTGACACCTGTTAAGACTTTCTCTACCCTTATGGTCTGGTGGACTGGACGGAGAACTCTTTGGACATACGTCCAGTCCTTCGTTGTCAATCTTGACCTGTACCTTGTTGTCTGACCAAGGTTTATCCTTTTCCTCATGCAGTTCCGACATATAACAGTGGGACGAATAAATTGAAGATACGTCTCATGTAGTACTCTTTGCGACCCGACCTTCTTCGTGTTCGACCTTAGTTCTAACGACCCTCTGTATAGTTAGTGGAGTGTATACGTCTACTGTGGTGGGACTACCGTCTTTCACTTCTCCTTGATTCTTCGGAGAACTACTTTCACTTTCACCTATCACTTTCTCAACCGAATTTCGAGTTGTAAGTCTTTTGCTTCTAGTACCGTAGACCAGGGTAGTGAAGTACCCTTTATCTACCCCTTTTTAACCTTTGTCACAGTCTGAAAAAACCCCCCGAGGTTTTAGTGACGCCTGCCACTGACGTCGGTACTTTAATTTTCTGCGAACGAGGAACCTTCCTTTCAATACTAGCTGGATCATCGAATAAGTTTTCGTCTCTGTAATGAAACGGTTGTTTCCAGGTAGATCAGTTCCAATACCAAAAAGGTCATCAGTACATACCTACACTCTCAACCTGATACTTCTTTCGACTCACTGCTTCTTAACTACGAGAACTTGACACCACAACCTCTTCTGAGAACTCTCAGGAAACCTGACGTTCCTCTAGGTTGGTCAGATAAGACTTCCTCTAGTCGGGACCCTAAAGAAACCTCCCTTACTACGACTTCGACTTTGAGGTCATGACCGGTGGAGTACGTTTCTCAACTGAGTAACCTTTTCTGACACTACGACCCTCCCCAACCTCCGTCCTCCTCTTCCCCTGCTGGCTCCTACTCTACCGACCTACCGTACTGACTGAACTACCTGCACTCAAACTCACTTGAGACCCTCAACCACTGCCGTACCTCCGGACCACACGACGCTAAGTACCCCAGTGTTTCTCAACCTGTGCTGACTCGCTGACTTGACTTGACTTGGGGAAGGGTCTCTACTCTGACTAGGGACCCGTCCCCACTTTAAGGACGATATGAGACACCCGTCCTTTATCTTAGTGTCTATGTCTTGTCCACTGGTAGTCTGTGGTAGGAGAAAAGGAGAGGTGGGATAATAGAAAGGGTAACGGAAAATTACCCTGTGTACACTTACATCCTTTTCGATGGGTTCCACAACCTTCGAATAGACTACGAAAGTCTACCTACAGGAGATCCCATTTGAAAGGTATCCCCCCTTTTTTTTTACATGAAAAATTTTTTTTTACACAAATAAAAAGGGATGTGACCTAGAATCAAAGATGTGTGTCCGAAAGAGATCAACGCCGCTCGTCCTTGAGGAGAAACAACGGTACCCACCCGAAGAGTGACACCACCGAAGAGGACAACGCTTTGTACCCCAGATCCGAGTTCCCGAGCCATCAGCACCACATGTCCGAATCAACGGAACTCCACAAACCCTAAAAGGACCTGATCACTAGGTAGGACACAAGGGACGTTACCGTCCACCTAAGAATTGGTAACCTGGTGATCCCTTCAGCACATAAGGAACGACTACATTAAATTAGTCGGTAGTCGAGTAAGTAAACAAATAATTTTTTTTTTTATATATATATATATATATGTGTGTACACAGACGGTCCACAACTCGAAAAGAAGAGTAGAGAAGGAACTCCTGACTCACTTCCACGACCCGGACCAACTTCCCCGACTTAGGTCCATTTCGGTCACACGAGTCCCCACTGTCCTTGTCTCCCCTGTTCAAAACTCACTAGAAAGGTTTATACGTCCGGAGGCTCACGAAGAACACTACGTAAATATTGAGGTGAGGGTGAGAATGGATCTTTGTGGACCTCTAAAGTTCCCAACAATTAATTGACGAGTTTCTATTAGGAACCTTTCAAGGATAAGAGTTTGGTTCACAGAAACTTGTCATAACATTTTAAGAGAAGAATCTATTTTCTCCATTAGTCACGGTAAATAACCTACGGATGTTCCGTCATGAATAAGTAAAATCAATGTAACAAAATTGTTTAGAAATGTTGTTTTGAGGTACCATCCTTAATATTAAAATGGGTGTTTTTATACTTCCGTATATCTCCGGACCATCTAAGGGGTCCATCTTTCGTTGTCTAGGTCCTACATTTTGACATAGACATGTTCCGGTTTCGGTCATGAAGACACCCGATGAGAGGGTATATCCATATGGCGTGGGACAATCATTTATTGTTCAGTAACAGTAATAATTCAGTAGGAGTCGGAGTAGTTAGTATAGTCACAGATAAGTTAAGTTAATTCAGTGAGACTTTGACTATAGATAGACCTGGATATTACCTGGTTGTTCTGGTACGTTGTCTTGATGTAAAAGGTCTTAAAGCCAAAGGTCTAACTGTTGGGTCTCAAGAAGGGATCTAGGGTGTGTTCTTTATTGGGTCTGGACAGAACTCGATTACGAACTCAGTCTCTTATACTGAATGTCTTCTACTGGAATGGGAACCGACAATGGAGAAAATGAAAAGTGTTAATAACTCTCTTTAGAAGAGAGTGTAACGGAGTACAAGGTGGACCTCCTTTAGGGTAGTCTTCCTGTGCGGACGCAATCTTAACTCAATAGACTGACCACCTACCGGCCCTAGGGCATGAATTACCACGTTCAAGGAGGTCACTCGTTTTACTTAGATAAATTTTATACGTTCCGACGTTACTGACCGCGAAGTGGGAGAAGGGAAAGACGGCCTCGTCACACTCCGTTACTGGGGTCTATGCACGTAGACGAGTCCACCAACCACGGCGTTGAGTCTGTCGTCACATCCTTGTCTTGTAAGTGGTCGGGACGGGAAAACTGGCGTCCGAATTGAGGTACTAGAGGTTAGATGGCGGTGAAAGTAGAGAATAGACAATGAGAGGACGAGAATAAAGAGTCAACGAGGTCTTGAGGTGTCCCCTTCTTTCTCCACAATAATAAATGACTAGAGAAGTTTGAGGGGACCACCGAAGCTACCATCACAGACGGCCGTTACACCCTTTGGACCCAAACTAGGGTCCCAACCTTTCTAGGGGACCTCTTCCTTTACCGTTGGGTGAGGTCATGAGAACGGACCTTTTAGGACGCCTGCCTCCTCGGACCATCCGATGTCAGGTACCCTAGCGTCTCTCAGCCGGTGCTGACTCACTGAAGTGAAAGAAAGTTTGAGGGGTGTATATTTCGTAGGTGCAAGAAGAAATGAATTATGGGTCGTTGGTAACACCGAATAAGACCTCACCTTTCTTACGTTGTATTTGGAAGAGATAATTATGTTAAAATTAAACGTAATATTTACGAGTCGTTACTAAACACTTCTGCATGAATAATTTTTGTACATTGAGGAAAAGGAACCCGGGTACCGTTAAATAAACTGACATCATCCCCAGACACCGTACCCGAAGGGATCACCGAGTCTGTCATTTTTTAGACGGACGTTACGTCCTCTGAGTCCAAGTTAGGGACTTAACCCTTCTAGGGAACCTCTTCCCTTATCGATGGGTGAGGTCATAAGAACGAACCTCTTAAGGTACCTGTCTCCTCGGACCTCCCGATGTCAGGTACCCCAGCGTTTTCGACCTGTACTGACTCGTTCATTGTGATTGTTCCCTAGACACCACCGGACATAGGGTCGGACGGTGGGTGAGACTAAAGTCGGTGTGACTCGACACACAAGGGACACTCGAGTCTGGTAGGATAGACTCTCTCTATGGGACACGACGAGGTAAAAGTTGGAGTCTCAGTAGAGGATTCGACCTGTCGACGAGTGTGTTGGACGTTCTTATAGGACCTTACCACCCCTTAGTCACAGATGTCCCCGTCGGGAGTCCATCACACCCTCACCTCGGGTACTCATGTATTTACGGGGTCCAAGGCATAGATGGTTTATTTACGTACGTATTAAGACCCTCCGTAACCGTTGTGAAACGTCCGCTACGGTTTCCTTGCCTTGTAGCAAAGGAGGTGTCTTCACTACCTAGTTGTGGGAAGGTACTCGCACAGAAGAAAGGACAGAGACGAGAGACTGAGGACTCCCTAGTGGAGAATCAAATTGATGGACGACTTCAAGACGGAAACCCCTCTGAGGTTCGCTTCGTTGTCGGTTTCTCCTATATTGGACAAGTCTTTCCCGTCTGAGGAGGACGAAACACGACCCATTAGGAAAGGGGTGGATGGACCATGTGATTTGTGGCGGGGGGTGGGGTTTGTGTATACGTACACATATGTATGTGTGAGTCGGTGTTCACACGTGTGTATGTGTGTCTCTATCTGTGTCTCTGTGTGTCTGTATGTGTCACTGTGTTTGTGTCTACGTGTGTCTCTGTATGTATATGTGTCTGTGTGTGTATGTCTCTGTCTGTGTGTCTTTGTGTGTGTATCTGTGTGTGTCTCGTCCGGGACTAGTAACAGAGTCCAGTCCAAAATGTATTGAAGCCCGATTCAGTGAAGTTAGTACAGGCCGGGAAGTACTGGGATACCTGACATCCGACGATCAGAGGGGATAGGTACCCTAAGAGGTCCGTTCTTATAACCTTACCCAACGGCAAAAGAGGAGGTCCTCTAGAAGGGTTGGGACCCTAGTTCGGACGTAGAGAATACAGAGGACGTAACCGTCCGTCCAAGAAATAGTGATGACGGTGGACCCTTCGGGAAATACAGTGACGACGACGACGACGACGATTTAGCGAAGTCAGTAATGAATTACCATTTTTCTTTCTAGTAGAGAGGTAGTTTGGCACGGAACCTTACGACCGGAACAGAGTCGGACCCGAACAGATCGCTAGAATTACACAGGATAAACGATATTGGTTCGGTGTCCGAGTTCCCGTTCTGTTGTAGAATATTTTGACTCTTTTACATTTCCAAAATCAACTCGACTTAATGTTATGTCGAAGATCAAGAAAACAACCGATTAGAAACAAGTCAAGTCAACTCAGTGAGTCAGCACAGAGAGAGAAACGCTGGGGTACTTAACGTCGTGCGGTCCGGAGGGACAGGTAGTGGTTGAGGGTCTCAAGGGAGTTTGAGTGTAGGTAGCTCAGTCACTACGGAAGGTCGGTAGAGTAGGAGACAGCAGGAGAAGAGGAGGACGCGGGTTAGGGAGGGTCGTTGTCAGAAAAGGTTACTCAGTTGAGAAGCGTACTCCACCGGTTTCATAGTCGAAATCGTAGTCAGGAAGGTTTCTTGTGGGTCCTCACTAGAGGACATCTTTCCTGACCAACCTAAAGGAACGTCAGGTTCCCTGAGAGTTCTCAGAAGAGGTTGTCAAGTTTTCGTAGTCAAGAAACCGAGAGTTGAAAGAAGTGTCAGGTTGAGAGTGTAGGTATGTACTGATGACCTTTTTGGTATCGGAACTGATCTACCTGGAAACTATCGTTTCGTTACAGAGACGAAAAATTATACGACAGATCCAACCAGTATATAAAAGAAGGTTCCTCATTCGTAGATAATTAAAGTACCGACGTCAGTGATAGACGTCACTAAAACCTCGGGGGTTTTTAATTCAGACTGTGACAAAGGTGACAAAGGGGTAGATAAAGGGTACTTCACTACCCTGGTCTACGGTACTAGAAGCAAAAGACTTACGACTCGAAATTTGGTTGAAAAAGTGAGAGGAGAAAGTGAAAGTAGTTCTCCGAAAGATCAAGGAGAAGTGAAAGACGGTATCCCCACCACAGTAAACGTATAGACTCCACTAACTATAAAAAGGGCCGTTAGAACTAAGGTCGAACACGAAGAAGGTCGGGTCGCAAAGAGTACTACATGAAACGTATCTTCATTTTATTCGTCCCACTGTTATATGTCGGAACCGCATGAGGAAAAGGATAAACCTTGGTCAGACAACAAGGTACAGGTCAAGATTGACAACGAAGGACTGGACGTATGTCCAAAGAGTTCTCCATCCAGTCCACCAGACCATAAGGGTGGAGAAAGTCTTAACAGGTGTCAAATAACACTAGGTGTATCAGTTTCCGAAACCGTATCAGTTATTTCGTCTTTATCTACAAAAAGACCTTGAGAGAACGAAAAAGCTACTAGGTCGCCTACAACCGTTAAACTAGAGACCAAGGAGACGGAAAAGATTTTCGTCGAACTTGTAGACCTTCAAGTGCCAAGTGCATAACGACTTCGGATCGAACCTCTTAAAACTCGAAATGAAATGATCACACACTCTACTCACGTTGACACACCATCAAACTCGTAAGAAACCGTAACGGAAAGAAACCCTAACTTTACTTTTGACTGGAAAAGGTCAGGACACCGGTCACGACTCAAAAGGTTTAAACGACCGTATAACTCACGTCGTGAAAGTGTCGTAGTAGAAAGTCCTAAACTTTGTCGAGTTGACCTTAAGGTAGTGGAGGTGATCGAAACAAGCAACACTACGAAAGATTCCGGGTGAACTGAAGTGTAAGGTCCTACAGACCGAGATCCACTTACTGGTGTGGTAGCACTCATAGAAACAGTACTTCTATAAAAAACATGTCAAGAAGGTACATAAGAACGGTGGACAAGAATTATAGCAGACGAAAACAATCCAGGTATGTTAAAGACAGGAAATAACTCGAGTAGAAACGTACTTTACAAGGGAACCATAGAGATTAAAAGAACTTCTCTAGAGATCAGAAAGGGTAAGACAACAAGAGGAGATAAAGAAACGTGACTAGCGACTTCTTCCGAAAGAATAGAGAAGAACGATAAGAAACCTTGAGACGTAAGTCTACGAATATAGAAAGGAAAAGAGGAAACGAGAAGTGAAGAGGAGAAAGGTGTCGATAAACATTCCGGAGGGGTCTGTCGGTAAAACGAAAAAACATAAAGAAAAGGTACCCCTACCAGAACTAGGGACAGAGGACATGTTACAGGGCTTGGAGGCAAGTATCAAGTAGTCCGTGAGTCAGATAGTCTAGATCCGGGAATTTAGATAAAGAGTGAAGGTAACATATTAGTATTCCCTAAACTAAATCCAGTATGGACTTACAAGATTACCAAAAGGGATGAAAGAAGTTAAATTCAGACTTAAACCGTTATTCCTCAAGCACTAGACTCGGTGTCAGTCGAGGACCAGAACAAAAACGACTGACATATCTCGAAGAGGTAGAAACCGACGTTTCTTATATTAGTCAGACTAAAACCACAACTGGTAGACCACTACAGGTACACATCTCAGAAGAGAACACAACAACCTTCTCCCACAAATGATACTGGTCACGTAAAAGAACCGTTTTGAGACAGTTAGAAACGGGACGAAGTAAGGTATAAGGTTCCAGTTTAAACGGACAATAAGGTCCACAAAGAACTGAAGGATGAAAACGTAAGATCAGGGGATATTACATTTCCTGTAGAGAAAACCCATAATCAAGATTTTCCAGAACATCCAGAAGTATTTTGTCAAGTTGAAGTAGTAGAAGTCACAATGACCGACCCCGTATCTAAGCCTAATGACACTATAACTTACCAGACGGAACCTTTGTTTGTCTCTAGTAAGACAGCAAAAACTCTAACGTAGGTTCATGACGTAAAGTCTGAGAAAACAACTGGTACTACCGATGAGGTAAAGAAGCCTCCCTAAGGACGGGTGTCATCATCTATATTACCAGTAGACTCAATTCAAGTGGTAAGGTCAAGTAAAATCAAGCGACTATTGATCTTACAACTGCAAGTGAGAACGGTAGAGGACAAACTGGTGAAGGTTAAACGGAACTAAGTACCTGGACTGTAAGGTCCAAGGATACGTTATAACGAGAAATGTCGTAGCTTGGGACGAAGATAGTGGTCAGTGTAAGTGTTGACCCATAACAAAAACGAAACCGAGGTAGGGAAGTAAGAAAGATCTCAATAAAGAGGTGACTAGAGGTCATCGTATGACCCGTGGATGACTGGACCCCTCAGGGAGAAAGTCATAGGATAGTAAAACGGAAAAGTATGACAAGTACCCCAAGACTTCCGTTCTTATGACTTCACCAAACGGTAAGGGAAGAGGTCACCTGGTGTAAGACAGTCTAGAGAGGTGGTAGTGGACGGGTAGAACCCACCGGGGTGTGCGTACCGAATCAAAGTAACTCAATCTGTTCCGACACCAGGATCACACTAATCTAACTGATCAAAAGACACTAATATCAAACACACAGACGGGAGACTACGGAGAGTGTTGTGGATAGCATAATGACCCAAAGAGAATGGAACCTACACCCCATAGAGAAGTACCGACGAGGTCGTTTCGCGTCGGCGACGAGGAATGGAACCTACTCCCCATAGAGGAGTGTCGGTGGAGAGGACTGAAACTTGTATCACATGGAGGAGAGCCGGGAGGACGCGGGTGCGTCGGTGACGAGGAACCTGCAGGAAAGATCCTTGTCAATTCGATATATGTAAATGAGAGGAAAGGGAAAAAATCGGTTATCCGAAAGGGAAATCTAGAGTTACGGGTTCAAAAAGGATCTGATAGAAGTAATAAAAAACACGTAATGACGATAAATCAAGGGGAACCCCAAAAACCTCCTTCTATCTATCTTTTTGGGTTTAGAAGATGAAGCTAAGGTCCTGATAAAGAACTCTACGACTTATTTTGCTAATGAAATCTTCCTTGAAAGGTGTGTTAGAAAGGACGACAGAGTGACATCGGTATCAGATCTTAGGATGAAGTAAACATAGGGGTATCACCCAAAAAAGAGAACCTCAGAGGTACAAACCCCAGGACACTGTCCAACACAAAGGGGTCTTTGTATGTGACATTAATGGTATGTTATATAAACATTCCCTTATAAGGATTCCGGTTGTCGATCCCATTCTTATTCTTTGTTCTCGTTTTGCCCCGTCTTCCTCTTCTACCCGACACTACGTCTACGTTGTTCCGGAATTGAGTGTTTCTCAGTACTTGATTCTTCCGAAAACCCCCCATGAGGACTCAACCACGTTTATAGACCGGAAGTTTTATACCTTCGTTGGATTCACAAGTGACTCTCTACTTACCTATTTCTTCTACACGATATATATACGTTATCTTAAGATAAGTCGGGGTGTTATCTTACTTTAAAACGGTAAACGTTGTTGTACCTACCTAAACGTTCCACACGATCACTTTATTCAGTCTCCTTCTGTTGAGGACTTACGATAGTGAACGTGAACCTTAGATTTCTTCTTTTGTTTGATCACTTATATTGTTTTTTCTTTGTCTGTGTTTATGTCTCTTATTTGATCACCAATGACTACCCCTCTTCCTTAGTGTCTTCCCGTTCTGTCCCCGTCTCCTAATTCTCTATGTTCGATGATACATGTTTCAACCTCTTCCTTTGCCGCTGGGTGAGGTCATAAGAACGGACCCTTTAGGGTACCTGTCTTTTCGGACCACCCGCTGTCAGGTACCCCAACGTTTCTCACCCTTTACTGACTCGTGTCGTGTCGACGACGACGATTCAGCGAAGTCAGCACAGACTGAGACATGCTGGAGACACGCCGTCGGGTGGTCCAAGGCGGCAGGGACCCTAGGAGGTCCGTTCTTGTGACCTCACCCAACGGTAAAGGAAGAAGTTACGTACTTTTATTTTTCACTTTCACTTCAGTGAGTCAGTACAGGCTGACAAGTGGTGGGGCACCTGACGTCGGATGGTCCGAGGAGGTAGGAACCCTAAAAGGTCCGCTCTCATGACCTCTCCCAACGGTAACGGAAGAGGTGTCTTGTCGTTGTACATATTTCATTTATTCGACGTTTTTATATAACATGTCGTGCCCCTTATATCGGTAATAAAATATTATTGACGTATAAAAATTTTGACTAAATAAAAATTTACTTTCTTTCTACGTATAAAATTACTATTGTCCATGTTAAGTCCTTCTTATATCTCTAGTATTTGGTAATCTGTGGATTGTTATTTCTTTGTTTCTTTGTATTTCTTTTTAGTCTTCTTTACATTCCCTTTTCTTTTTTTATATATTAGTATCACTCCGTATAATTGTAAAGAGACTCTTATAAAATAGTTCACGTCTTCTTTACTCTTATCCTCGTAGAACTACCACAGTAATTATTAAATTTATATTATCTAAAAATATAATTAAAGACAATTAGAATATCGGATGTATATTATTTAAATTTACCTCATATTGAACACTTTTAACACTAAGAGATCCGACATGAGGATTTTCACATTTAGTCGATACAGAGTTAATGGACAGACCCCTGGTCACGTACCTACGACCGACGAGACCCTTCTCTGTCACTGAAACCCGAACCTACTCACTGAGTCCGAGTCCGATAAGGCCTTCGCCTGACTGTCGACTCCCGACGACCGACGGTTGGAAGGGTCCTCGACTCCTTTATCTAGATAGACGGACTCCTTACTCCCTCCCTCGACTCTGACGCAGTAGGAGAGAAGAAGTTAGGAACAGAGGAATAAAGAAGTGGTCAGTTGGGAGTAGCAGATACAGAGGTCGGGAGACAGATCTCTAGAAGACCCACTTTTAGTTTCTAGAACGACAGCAAGTCAGTGAGTCAGCACAGACTGAGAAACGCTGGGGTACCTGACGTCGTGTGGTCCGAAGGGACAGTCCGTGGCTGAGGACCTCAAACGAGTCTGAGTACAGGTAACACAGCTACAACGGTGGGTTTGTAGAGTAGGAGACAGTGGGGGAAGAGGAAGACGGGAGTTAGAAAGGGTCGTAGTCTTTTAGTTTCTAGCTCGTTACAGAATTTTTTGTTTGTTTTTTCCGGACATTTTCAACACCACGCTCCATCAGATTAAAGAATCTTTTCAACTTTGTAGTTTAGAAAAAAATTTTTTTATAAAACCAATTACTTCCAAATACAAGGTTTAATATAAAGACTTTGGATTCTGGAAGAAAAGGTCTATGTGATACACTTAAGGAATCCTTTCCCTTTTTGGAATTCTTATTTGGAACTTCGTTAAATTTTTATTTCTGCTGGAAAGAAAACTTGCTACGATCTTCAATTCGTCCGGGTGTCCGTGACACTTGGTTTGAAGAATTCTCAAATTGTAAACTTTTCTAACGTTATGGTCTACAGGATCTCATACACCGTCCTAAGAATTCATCAAATCCCTTATGTCTCGTCCTTAGGTCAATCTTTACTTGTGAAAAAAGGGGATTTTAATTTATGTAAGATTTCAGGAAATTACAGAAATATTTCAATATACGTTCGGGTAAACCTTCAAACTTGTTGAGTTGTAAGCTCGGTGGTCTTGACTCTGTTACTGACAACAAATCCGGAGAGTCACACAACCAACGAGTCGACACAGACTGAGAAACGCTGGGGTACCTGACAATGGGCGGTCCGAGGAGCCAAGTACCTTAAAAGATCCGTTCTTATGACCTCACCCAACGGTAAAGTAAGACGTCCCCCTAGAAGGACTGGGTCCCTAGCTTGACCCCAGAGGTCATAACGTCCGCTTAAGAAATGACAGACTCGGTGGTCCCTTCGAGATTCGGAGAGTCACCACCTTAAATAATGACGTCGGGATCCTCCGGTGGGACTGTCGTGGAAAAGGGAAGTCGAGTGTATCAGAGGGTACTTCCGTCGAGTCTTCAAACCACCTGAACTAGAGAAAAGTAAACTCGTTGAATGTATTAAAAGACTTGTATAAAAGAGTCTACATCATCTTCTTGTACTTATTATGACTGACATCGTAAGAAAACTCATAATTCTTTCGATTTTACCTTTTGATTCCGTTTCTCTCCCAGAGTACCGGTTTATCGATGATGGACTTTTCGACCCTCATCTAAGTTCGGGTTCCGGAAGGGGGCACGATCAATCTACTATTTATGTAATGAGATGGATGTTAGATCGTTGTACCGGACTTATATTTATAGGTAAAGAAGAAATAGCGTTATCAAGGTCCAATCATTCCTTCTACTAGGGACACCCGGTTCATTTCTTCGTGAAGGACGGAGACTTCCCTTTAACTCGTCAAAAGAGTTTAGGTCACCTAATAAACATTTCTCTTCCAAATGGAACTTTCACGGTGACCTTACGAAATCGATAAACATTAGAGTCAACAGACCTTCTGTCAGTCTCTGAGTCTTCACTCGTTTTTAGTGGACTATTGTTGGGTATGACGACGACGATTCAGCGAAGTCAGTACAGGCTGAGACACGTTGGGGTATCTGCCGTCGGGTGTTCCGAGGGGGTAGGGACCCTAAGAGGTCCGTTCTTATGACCTCACCCAACGGTAAAGGAAAGGGTTACGTACTTTCACTTTAACTTTCAGTCAGCACAGGCTGAGAAGCACTGGGGTACCTGACGTCGGATGGTCCGAGGAGGCGGGTACCCTAAAAGGTCCGTTCTCATGACCTCACCCAACGGTAACGGAAGAGGCCTATTGTTGGGTATCCTTTCGTCTTCACTCCCTTTAATATAAGTTGGTCGATAAGACAACTACAACATCGGAGAAAACGTATCAAAACGTTTCGGAAAAGAATAGGGTCGAAGGTCAGACGTCGAAACCGTCCCTCCTCGACCTCTCCGTTCCCTTTCTCTATCCAAATGTTTACTGATACTTCTTCTGGTCCGAAGGGTCCACCGAGTCGCCATTTCTTAGACGGTCGGTTGCGCTCTCTGTACCCAAGTTGGGACCCAAGCTAGGGGCCCAGTTCTTCTAAGGGATCTCTTCCTCTACCCTGAGGTCAGGTTATAAGAACAGACCCTTTAGAGTACCTGTCTCCTCGGACCACCGGATTTCAGGTACCCAACGTTTTCTTAGTCTGTACTGACTCGTTGATTTGTTACTTCTTGTAGAAGGGAAGGACCACTCCGTCTGTAGGAGTGACAAGGGAAAGTACAAACCAAGAAAGTAAAAACGGAGAAAAAACTGAGGAGAAAAAGATAACCTGAAGATTTACAACCACTACAGGTCCCAAGAAGGTTGAAGAGAAAAGTATAATATGGGAAGGGAACTGACCGAGTAGGTGTGTTACCGAAGTCGATGAGGACCAGGGACTACTGTAGATGTAAAGGTCGGGACTACCGAGACGACTTGAAACCGGGGAACCTAGGTAATGTGTAGAGGTGGACCTACAGGGGTCGGTATAAATAGGAGAAGGAGACTTCGGAACCAAAGACAACCTTTCTGTCGTAGTTGGTTCGTCAGTCGGTTTGGTCCTTTGACTCTTGTGAGGGTCTGAGAGAAGAGGAGAGAGAAAAAAAGGAAACACGAGGAATCAAAAAGACGGAATAGTTGAGGTAGAGGACATGTAACGAGTAGGTGAGGAGGAAGAGGTGGGGGTGTCAGAAAACAAAAGCAAGAGGAATAGTTTTGGACGGTCCTCGTAACCAGAAAGATACAGGGTAGAATAAGAAAACGTTGGACGGGAGGTCCTTTATTAATTTGTTTATTTGTTTCGGTGTCAACGAGTATAAAAAGAAAACAGATTTTTGAAAGTTATCGATTATGAACGAAAGTTTCATTTAAAGTTTGTAGGTCTGAACCGTACCGACTGTTCGAGTAAAGACAAGGAATATCGGAACAGAGTCCGGTGAAAGGATGTGTGAGGGACTCGACACCAAGTGGACCGGAGGAGTGTTAAGGTTTTTACACGGTACCGAGTGGAACGGAAACACGAACCCGTGTATGACAAGAGAGGTGGATCTTGTGGTAGGTGTGGAAGAGACGTATAAGAAACGAACAAAAGTACCTAAAAATAAAAGAACCCGAGGTTTTAGTGACGTCTACCACTGGCGTCGGTACTTTAATGTTCTGTGAACGAGAAACCTTCTCTTAGATACTGTTTGTATCTGTCACAAAATTTTTCGTCTCTGTAGTGAACCGGATGTTTCCAGATATATCAGTTTCCATATCGAAAAGGTCATCAGTACATACCTACACTCTCAACCTGGTATTTCTTCCGACTCGTGTTTTCTTTACTACGAAAGTTGAACGCCAAGACCTCTTCTGAGACCTCTCAGGGAACCTGTCGTTCCTCTAGTTTGGTCAGTTAGGATTTCCTGTAGTTGGGACTTATAAGTGACCTTCCTGACTACGACTTGGACTTCAAGGTTCTTAAACCGGTATACTACGTTTCTCGGCTGTGCAACTTTCTCTGCGACTACCGACCCTTTCTAGTTCCCGCCCTCCTCTTCCCTCACTGTCTCCTACTCTACCAACCTACCGTAGTGGTTGAGTTATCTGAACTCAAACTCGTTTGAGACCCTCTCTCTCTTCCTGTCCCTTTGGATCTCACGACGTCAGGTACCCCGGTGTTTATCAACCTGTACTGACTCACTGACTTGTTGTTGTCCCTGAATCGATCTGACAGAAGAAGAGAAACTCGGTACAAGACTATCGGGATTCGACTGAACCTCCGATGAGAAGATATTAGAAGGGAATAGTTGGACATAATTATAACTGAAAGAGTATCCAATGGGAATGATCCGATTAATATCATCCGTCCTAGATCCAGTTTGTGCACACACTATGTATCTTCCCTATTTTCTGTGTAACTTAAGAGGGACGGACCCCTTAGTAAGGAAGAGTCGGGTTTAGTATACCCCAACTATCTATTGAGGAGGGTCTTAACTATCATCATGAGACTCCCGAGGGACTCTGAGGTTCAAACCTCTCTTTTCTGGTTAACAAACTCTAGACTGTCAATCGTACAAGTTATCTCTGTGTTTTTCTTGTCATTACTATTATTTGAACCTAATAAACCACACCAATGAACAGTTCCTTTGACCATCTGTAGGGAACAAACACGGAGGGTCATTAGGAAAGGAAAGAAAATTACTCAGGTAACCATGATGGAGGAGGTCCGAGGATGAGGTGACCTCCCGTACACCGAACCTGACCAGGTTAGTCTCGTAGGGTAAGGGAAAGGGACTCGTTGACCAAGTCTCTAACATGTATTGGGTTCGGTCTGTTTACTGTGATTTATGGACCTGAAAGAGACGTCGATTTATCTCTGTCTAAAAAAAACAAAGGTGACTCCAACGAACCACCTTTACATTCCATCTTCATATGTGGACGTCACTGACCGACGGTAGAGCCGAGGTATACCCTTACTTCAGATACGGTTACTTCCTTCTCGACTCTCTGTCTTTTTGTTTAACGACGACGACTACAAATTCGTAGTTTAGGATGAAACGTATTTCGGTTTAGATAAAACAACGCCAACGTACTATTTTATGAAATGGTAAAAACTTATTTCACTAAGTTAAACCCAGAGACAGCGAAAGTTGGTTTTGTCCAAATAATTATAACTTTAATCTCCCTAAAGGGACCACCACGTTACCTATCCTTAGACGGATGGTTACGTCCCCTGTTCCTAAGCTAGGGATCAGGTCCTTCTCAGGTGTACGACTCCTCGTTGATCCGGGTACACAGTGTTAATGACTCGGACGTCCGACGTTAATAACTTCGACCACATGGATTTCGGGTACAAGGAGTTCTCTTCGGCGAAGTTACTCTTCGGTAGAGTGGTGTTCCACCTTATCGGGGATGACCGGTGTCGATCTCTGTTCAGGTGTGTATCGTTACTTCTGGGTCACGTCGATTTTTTTTTTTTCTTTTATTTACTTTAATCCCATCAGTCGTTTGGATCTCTCTTTTACACTTATGTCTCCTGGGACCCAGACACCAGTACCCTGTTTTTACACGAAGGAAGGTAGGTTCAATAATATGGGTCACTGGGAGACCCGTACATCGTCTCCTTTCTTATGGGATCTTGTCTCTGTTGGTTCGGAGTCTGGAGTCTGGTCGTGGACAGGTACCGGACAATCCTTGGTCCTGTGTGTCTTCCTTCACTTACCACTTACTTTGGTAGGGGAAGGGATGGGTTGGACAAACACCTTTTTAAATGAACGTACTTTGACCAGGGATCACGGTTTTTACAACCCCTGGTGACGGGATCACCCACGTCACCCAGAGTTTGATACCGGACTGATCTCCTCTGTGCATAAAAGAGAGGAAGGTTTCTTAAAAAAGTTTTAAGTAAAACCTAAATACAAATAAAAGTCAATGATTCGATTTTACCGTTGGGAGAGGTCATGAGAACGGACCATTTAGGGTACCCGTCTCCTTCGGACCATCCGTTATCAGGTACCCCAGCGTTCCTCAACCTGTACTGATTCACTGAAGTGAAAATTCACTTCAATACTTCGTTTGTACTCACGTAAGAAGAATATCTTTAATTTTTATCTTTTGTGTATTGCAGAAGACCGAAAATAACTAGTGAGGGGAGGTCTCCAATGGGACATAAGTCGAACATAAGAAATTCGGGATACTGAGTCACATCTGTGTGTATCCTTGTGCCACCTAAGAAAGTGTACCACCGATCCAGCCCTACCACCGACACTAACACATCCAAGAATAGTTTTTACGTGGTTCTCATTTCAATGTAATTTTTCAGAGTTGATGTCTTTTGTAAAGGGAGATTAACAGTAGATTGGGGTCTTGACAGAGAAGGATATTTGGGGTAAATACATAAATCATTAGAAAAGATTTTCTAAGAAAGATTAGACCATAATTTCTCAAAGGACCTAACTATGTCGGTGATACTTTCTGTGATACCTCTGAGAAAATTTTTAATCCTTATTTTGGTGGTATGTTGGGTCGTTATGGTGAAGATCCATATATGGGACTCCTTTGGATTGGACTTTTCTGTGTACATGAGGTTACAAGTAACATCGTGACAAATATTATCGATCCTGTACCTTCGTTAGATCTACGGGTAGCTGTCCACTCACCTATTTCTTCGACACCATGTACATATGTTACCTTATGATGAGTCTGTATTTTTCCTTGTGTAAACTCAGTCAAGATTACTCCACCTACTTGGATCTCGGATAATATGTCTTTCTTCATTCAGTCTCTCTCTTTTTATTTATAGTATATAATTACGTCTATATACCTTAGATCTTTCTACCATGACTACTTATATAGGTGTCCTGTCATTGACTCTGTGTCTGTATCTCTTGTCTGAGTGTCTGCTCCCGTCTTCCTTCCTTCCTCTCCCATTCTACTTCCCTCTCTCGTCGGATATCGTATATGTGATAGTATGCATTTTGTCTATCGGTTACCTTTAAACGACACTGAGTCCCTTGAGTTTGACCCCAAGACATTGTTAGATCTCCCCACCCTTTCCCGTCCTTCACCTTCCCTCCAAGTCCTCCCTCCCCTGTATACATGTGGATACCGATTAAGTACAACTGTATACCGTCTTTAGTTTGGTTATAACATTTCGTTAGTAGTTAGTGAATTTTTATTTATTTATATTAAAAATTTTTTCAAAGGACCCTTTCTTTCACACTCAATTTGATGTAAAGAAGAGTAAGTAAAACATTTTTAATGTATACTTGTGTACGAATTACACTTTCTAATTTTTATATGTCTTTATGTACCTTATTTCACTTTTAGAAGTAGAGTACTAGGGTGGAGTGGTAAGGGAAAGGGGGGTAATATAACACATAAAAAGACCAAGAAAAGGAGAAATAAAAGTATAATATATATATGTGTCTCTCTCGTCGATACACAAGATCTTTGAAAAGGTACATTCACATTATTCTAATTTCCTAATTCAATACTCTTCGTCTCTTGTCCGGGAACCCATTATTCTATGTCCCGTTCCAGAATTCCTTCCCCGTCCTTTAGAAACATGTTATTCGGACATCTCCCTCCTAACCCGACGACTCGACCACTCTTCGTGATCGTCCTGACAAAGTTTTCGTTCGGACTGGTTGACGGGTTAAAAAGGTAGAAAGAAGAGTTTAGAACTCCGACTCACCAACCAACATAAAGAACGTTATTAATCTGAAATTAAAAACCGGGTTGACGGTGAATTTTGAGTCATAAAAAAATTTTGTATCATAGATCAGAAAGGAAAAAGTCTATTTAGTTAGATCTATACAAGGGTCTACCGAGTATACCATTGCTTAGACGGACGTTACGCCCTCTGTGCCCAAACTAGGGACTCAACATTTCTAGGGAAATTCTTCCTTTACCATTGGGTGAAGTCATGAGAGCATTCCTCTTCAGGTACCTGTCTCCTCGGACCACCCGATATCAGATCCATAACGTTTTTCAGTCTGTGACTTGTCGATTGTGGGTGTGATTTTGAGTCATTAAAAATTTCTGTATAATAGATAAGAAAGGAAAAAGACTATTTAGTTCGATCTATTGAAAAAAAATTTTTGATATATACTCAAAGTTCATACCGATTTAACTCTACCTACCAGAAACTACTTACTAAGAAAATAAATAAACCGACGGAACCCAGAATCGACACCGTATACCCTAGATACGACACATTTTTTGATATATACTCAAAGTTCATACCGATTTAACTCTACCTACCAGAAACTACTTACTAAGAAAATAAATAAACCGACGGAACCCAGAATCGACACCGTATACCCTAGATACGACACAGTACACTGGAAACAACCTAGGACACCCTAGAAAATAACGTCCCGCATCAGAGAGATCAACACCACACACCCGATGTCGCCAAAGTCCCACACCCGAATTGACGAGGTTCCGTCCACCCTAGAATCAAGGGGTTGGTCCTTGACTTGGGTGCAAGGAACTTAACATTCCACCTACGAAAAATAAAAAGAATAAAAAAAATTTACTTCATAAATTTTAAAATAAATAAATAAATAACCGACACGACCCAGAAGAAACGACGGATCCGAAAGAGATCAACGTCTCTCGCACCTGATGAGAGATCAACGTCCCGTGTCCGAAGACTAACACCACCAAAGGGAACACCTCGTACCTGAGACCCACACCCGAAGTCATGAACGCTGAGGAACGGAGATGTCGTGTCCGAATCATTAACGCCGAGTACCCGAATCAACGAGTCACCGTACACCCCAGATGGGCCTCGTCCCTAACTTGCGGACGTAACCGTCCACCTAAGAAATGGTGACTCGGTGGTTCCTTCGGACGTTCCACCTAAGAATTGGTGACCTGGTAGGTACTTTAGGGTTTTACTTACTAAGAACAAAACTCAAGAGAAAGAAGTTGACCATCTTTAAAGGAGGAGGAGTTGGAGAGGAACGAGAAAGAAGTAATGAGAAGGAAGAGAAGGTCATAAGTTGAATGAAAAAAAAAAAAAAAATCCCGCCCCCTACACAAAAGAAATAAAAGAAAGGTAAAACCTGAGAGTAAATGAAGTCCGAGTTAGAATAAATTGGACGATTCATAAAATGTGGCTTCGAATCTCTTACGACTAGTGTTAAGGTTTTATAAACTCGTGTTTGGTGGTCCTACTGACTTTGATAACGGGAGAAGGGACTCTTCGTTATATCACGACATGTCTTTTAGCACTCGACCCTCAGTCTGGACCCATACACAGATCCAAGACGGTGTGTGATTAAAGTCCTAGAGGTCCGCCATGGATTGTTTCAGAGTCACAAAAGAAGGTATTTTGTCCTTTTATGAATTGATCCCATAAACGAAAAAATTTATTTCATTATATACGTTTGGTGACTAAGTTATGTGTTCACGATAAAAAGGTAAGATTGTAAAACTAAATCTCTTATCAAGTCTTTTTTAAAGTGTGGTAGGTAAGTCAATTAGTCCTGTCTCCTCCTCTCTCACTGTGTCCGTCTTCCAGACAGATTTTCCTTTGTGACAAAATGCAAAGAGAAAATAAGTGGGTCTTTGGACTCGAACGTACTGGACCACGTCACTCTTTTCCTTCGGGATCTTTATGCTGAGGACGAAGTGTCTGTTCCCTACTACCTTATATATCATTTACTGAGACAAACAAATGATTCCTGTATTGGTGTCAAAGTATTATCATTGTTTTATGGAAGGACTCGCAGTCACTTATAGTAAAACTTTAGGAAGAAAGTAAAAGGACAAACATAAGGTCATTCGCACACGACACTTATTCATTTTTGATCTCATTCGAGTGTGTGTGTGTGTGTGTGTGTGTGTGTGTGTGTGTCCATGACTGAATAAATTGACCTTTCTTATCCTTACCCGAGTTCGTGGTGATCTAAACCCTAAAGAGTAGTGACAGAGAAAGGACTCGACATAACCCAACGAACTACCGGAGACTCTGTCTCGACTAGACCTAAGTCGTTTGAAATACGAACATAGTAGGGTTGAGTCGAAGAAAGACTCCTATGTCCACATTTTACGAACCTTGTCTGAGACGAACCCAGAAGAACCTGGTATAGTACCGGGAATTAGGTCACCGACCCATCCCCTCTATCCTACAAGACTATCCGTCCAAGATACTGGTCACGTCTGTTCCCAATTACTGATCATGAAGACGGTCTTTGTGTATCTATACTTTTGCCTGAGAAAGGATTACAGTGTCAATCCAAAAGGGGTCAAGATTAATGTCGAACAAATATGTGTTCACACTATTTAGTCCATGAGTGAAATCAATTACGAAACTGTGAAGGTGTTAAATATACTCAAACTCTTTATACGAGGATTCGTTCCACACTGGTGTATTCCTGATGATCCCACCACACTAAATCTTTAATGTATGTTTCATATATTTTATCTATTATATATTTTATATCTTTTACAAAAATATAAACACGTACTTAGGATCATTACAAGTGTTCTAGTAATCTCTGTCGTATATTTACTCTTATTTGATTGTTATACGTTTTTATTTGTCAGACTTCGGAAATTTTTTTAACTTACAAGACCGTATCGGAATGAAGTAATTTTTAAAGATCTGATTTTTGACAGAAATGATTCTATTTATGTTTACTATTTCGAAAAGTTCTAGGTCTCCTCTTTGTCTCTTTTTGATTTTACTGAAGAGGAAAAACTGAAACTGGTATTCAGAGTTAAGACAAGTGACCTACGAAGACGGAAACTTTCTCCCTTTCTTTTCTTCCTTCTTAACCTCCCTTCTATTCTCACATCTCCTCCCATAAACCCTAATTAAAAATGGAAGAGTTTTCACCCTATTACTTTACCTTGTTACATCCAGGACCACATCTACAATGACACAAAACTTGTAGTCGAACGAGAGGGGGTAGACTTCGTACAAAGGAGTTTCAGGAAGGAGTGAGTTTGGGACCGTCCCCAACCGGTAACGACTGAGGTGAGAGTCGAGACCCCTACCCGGCACTACTTGAACTCAGTCTTATAAAACAGAGGGTTGTCCATTCCCGACAAAATCTCCATCACTACCGTTGATTGGGTCAGTACCGGTTGTACTACTTTCTACAAGGATCCTAAAAACTTTTTCTATCGGTAAGAAAGCCCGAACTAAACCACTAAACTCTGTCTCATCGAATCCCACTCCCATCGGTACCTATTTCTTCAGTTGAGCCCTTCCTTCTGTCAAGGTCTCTCCGTCTTTTTACCTTCTCGGACGACTGTGGCCTTAGACCTCCTTCGACGTACTCTTCGGTTCAGATGGACGTCTCAAAGTTAGTATACTGATCATTTACAACAAGAAATATATTTAAACCCGAACGGACCACCCATTCCTTAGGTGGACGTTATGTCCTCTGGGTCCAAGTTAGGGACCCAACCCTTCTAAGGGACCTCTTCCTTTACCGTTGGGTGAGGTCATAAGAACGGACCTCTTAGGGTACCTGTCTCCTCGGACCGCCCGATGTCAGATACCTCGACGTCTCAGTCTGTACTGGCTCGCTTATAGTGTATGTGTGTCTCACTGTCACTTTCAGAGAGTCAGAACAAGCTGAGAAACACTGGGGTACCTGATGTGTCAGGTACCTCAAGAGACCCGATCTTATGACCTCACCCATTGGAAAGGGAAGAGGTCCCCTAGAAGGGTTGGGTCCCTAGTTTCGGTCCAGAGGGTCCTACGTCCGTCTAACAACTGGTCAACTCGGTGTGTGTCTGTATTTAATCAAACTCAACCCAAAGACAAAGTAGCTTTTACTTTTACTGAAATTAACCAAAAGAACCTTCGTGTACTTATAATAAGGAGAAATGTAGAGAAGGGGTGACACAGGTCGGACTACGAAAAAGTACGTCACCAACAAGTGACTTACTTACTTACGTAATTATATCGCCTTTCGAGAGACCCAACCTTCAATTCTGGACGAACAGATTTAACATCACATACATTATGTTTTTATACACTGATTCATCTGTAGGTCCGAAGGGTCCACCCAGTCACCCATTTCTTAGGAGGACGTTACGTCTCTGGTAGACGTCACGTTCTCTACACCCTAGCTAGGAACCCAGTCCTTCTAGGAGACCTCTTCCTTTACCGTTGGGTGTGTCATAAGAACGGACCCTTTAGGGTACCTGTCTCCTCGGACCGCCCGATGTCAGACACCCCAACGTTTTCTCAACCTGTGTTTAATCACTGATTTGGTGGTTCGTCTGTGTTGGGTTGACAACCCTGAGATCCAAGAGTATACTCTATACTTTCCTAACCTGGTCAAGGGTATGATAACGGGGAACGAAAGACACTTAAAGAGAAGACGCCTAAGGTGATTGACGTCTATGGTTCCCGAATGACATACGTGTTACGATGTGGTAAAATATATTCCGTAAACTCGTAGGAACCTCGACCCATAGGTGTCTCCTGACGACCTCGGTTAGGGAACGTCTATGACTCCCTACCGACTATAATACGGTGAGGGGAAGTCACTCCTTAATGACTATCAAATATAGAACCCAGGTAAAACTAAAATAAACCAGTTATGAAAGTAACACGATCAATTTATAAAATTTAGAAAGAGACGAGGTTACATCTTTTACTTCTCCTTGATTTCTTGGAGAACTACTCCCACTTTCTCTTCTCACTTTTTCGACGGAATTTTGAGTTGTAAGTTTTTTGATTCTAGTACCGTAGACCTGGGTAGTGAAGTACCGTTTATCTACTCCTTTTTCACCTTTGTCACTGTCTAAAATAAAAGAACCCGAGGTTTTAGTGACTCATACCACTGACGTCGGTCTTTTAATTTTCTACGAACGAGGAACCTTCCTTTCGATACTGTTTGGATCTGTCACATTTTTCGTTTCTGCAATGAAACGACTGTTTCTAGGTATATCAGGTTCGATACCAAAAAGGTCATCAGTACATGTCTACACTCTCAACCTGGTATTCCTTCCGACTCACGACTTCTTAACTATGAAAACTTGACACCGCAACCTCTTCTGAGAACTCTCAGTGAACCTAACGTTCCTCTAGTTTGGTCAGTTTGGATTTCCTTTAACTGGGACTTAAAAGTGACCTTCCTGACTACGATTTCGACTTCGAGGTTATGAAACCGGTGGACTACCCTTCGTGACTGAGTGACCTTTTCTGGGACTACGACTCTTTCTAACTCCCGTCCTCCCTTTCCCTCGTTGTCTCTTGCTCTACCAACCTACCGTAGTGGCTGAGTTACTTGTACTCAAACTCGTCTGAGACCTTTTATTACTTCCTGTCCCTTCGGACCTCACGACGTCAGGTGCCTCAGTGTTTCTCAGTCTATTCTGAATGACTGACTTGTTGTTGTTGGTGAGTTTACATAAGTAAGCTAATTGTAAATAACTCACGGGTAATGGACAGTCCGTGATATAAACCGTGACTCAATGACACCTCGCACTTTGCTGCACCAGATGACAGAAGTACGTAGAATGTCAGGTCTCGATACGACTAATTACGTCACCGGTGGTTGGTATCCACCGACAACTCGTGGACTTTCCCCAGATTAGGTTTAACTCTACACGACATTCGTGTTTTATTTGTGGTCCGAATTCGCTCATTGGGGTTTCTCACAGAGTAATTAATAAAAAATTCGACTAATGTTCAACTTTACTATTATTAACCCTATCTAACTCAATATTTTTTATATGATAATTTTAATTAAACCGAATAAACGAAACACGAAAAATTACACCGACGGTCTTTTAAAATTTAATGTATGTGCTGTCACGATCAGATCTCGTCCTCTGGTCACTAAGAAGTCAAAATCACAACAGATACTTAGGAGACTTTTTAGAACAATTTTACGTCTACACCAAGTTCATCCAGACCCTAACGTGGACTGACTCTAAAACATTAAAAAAAGAAATGTTTGTTGGTCCACTACGACTACGGTGGAGGGTGCCTCGTGTTGAAATCATTGATCTTCACTAGACATCTGAATGGTTTACCCTTTAATTTACACCTAGCTTTATATACTAACTCCTTTTTTATATATATCTTTACTTGAGTGACATCTTTCTTACTGATAATTCTATTTGATCCCCCACAGGGACCACGGAACCTCCATCTCTTAGGTAGACGGTTACGTCTTCTGTGTCCAAGCTAGGGACCAGACCCTTATAGGGTGTCCGATACCCCATTGATTCAGGCACACGGTGTTGACGACTCGGACCCAGGATCTCGACCCCTCCGTGTTGAGGACTCGGGTCCACGACGTTGAAGACTTCGGACTCTCGGGATCCGCTCCGAGATGTTGATCTCCCATCGGGGGCGAGTGACGTTGATCTTTTTTCGCGAACGTCGTTGATTCTGGTCATGTCGGTTTTTTTTTTTTTTCATTATTTTATTTACTTATTAATTAAAATTTTTTTCCATTTGATACATAGTGTCTTCGTTCTTGACTTTGTTTACATCACACTCCTGTCAGAGAGTCAGTTTAAAATTTTTTAATGTCAAACTATAAAACACTCTCTAAATTTACATGACATTTATGGTACCGACCACATACATGGGGAGATGAGGATGCGTACACACATGTCTTAAGTTATCAACTTAAATCGTTTATAGACAACTCGAATGAACCACGTCCATAACAGTCGTGCATCTCGTCTGGAATCCCTTATTCTTCTACTTGTACATGAAGAGTTTGTCGAGTAGTACCTCAATCTCTTTCTATTTGTGTCGACTGGATTATGTGGTGTTCTACATGATGACAGTATCATTACGTTGGACCACGAAAACAAACGAAAGTGGAAAGAGAATTACCTGTGCGAGACTAAAGGGACGCCCAGTAGCTGTGGGTGGAAGGTTGTGAAAGGGAGCACTGGAGGTGGGAACCTAGGACCCTACGTCGTTCACTCAGTCCAGACCTGTCTGTAGTCCATGACAACACTTGTGTAACCCGCTTTACTCTAAAGACATCGTCTCAACCTTAAAGGTCACCCTATCCTCAGAAGGTCTTGGAGGTCGGTGGAACGACAGGACCTCCACCCCCCTCCCCTCCCAGTCCTACTTCGTTTACGATAGTGGTTCCTTCATCTAGACTCCTTACTTCTTTCAATTTCGGCGAGAAAGATTAGGAAAGCTCGAGACACAGAATGATAGGGACTTCCGCGTATACAAGGGAAATTAAGCATTGGTTATTTGAAATAAACGAATTCGTTCAAATTACACGTAAAAGACAAGGAACATTGGGTTCCTCCGGAGTGGCTAATTGGTTGTCGTACTTGTTTCGTCTCTCTTACCCTTTTCATGAACCTTTTCATGAAAACGAACCCTCGAAGGGTCTCGTGAACTGTAACTCAAGTTACGGAATTTACTGTTTCGTTCTAGATTACCTGGAAACCCACTACCCTGACACGAGGAACAATATTATAAATACCTAAGACGTTTGACTCGTCCTAAAGATTTTTACGGTCCAGTACAGGTGTTCTTATACAAGAATCAAAGACCCTCTCCGAGAGACTCACCGTTCTACTGAAAGGACGGTTTTTATAGTCGGTCAAGGAGTACTCCCGAATTTACAGTGGAGAGTCTCAACAGAAGGGACTGGAGGGATAGCTTTTAAGAAACAAGGAGAAACGAGGGCCAGTAGGACAAATTTATAGCCTTCTCGTAAGGTCGAAACCTTGTTAGAAAAATAAGTAAATAAATAAATGACAACAACAACAAGTCAATGATTCAGTACGTACTGAGAAACGCCGGGGCACCTGACGTCGTACGTTCGGAAGGGACAGAAAGGAACAGAGGACTTCAAAGGAGTTTACGTATAGGTAACTCAACCATTACTATAGATTAGTAGAGTAGGAGACAGTGGGGGAAGATAAATAATATTACAGAATGGAATCCCATATTCGAAGGACTTCCATACCTGGTAAAAACAGAGTTATGTACGATATTAACATCGTAGATCGTGTCATGGACAGGAGACCACCGAGAAGTTATAGTCAGTTTAATTACAAGTTAATTAATCTCGTAACTTAGGTACAAGTCAAAGGTTTATAAAATATTACTACATATCTTTCATATTGTCCAGGTCTCCTTTTCTTTGGGTTTTTCCTAAGTTCCTCTGTTCTCTGCATTCAAGTTATTCCTTGAGATTTTTCTTTATTCTGTCAAGGACTTTCCTCTTCCGAATCCCCAATAAATGAATAAAGTGTTAATATACTTCCAAGAAATAGTCTTTTTACATCTTCAAAGAGAGATAACAATTTTTAAGAGATAACGGAAAATGTGAGAAGAAAAGAAGGAAGAACTACTGACGGTACACCTACACTACTGACCTTGAGATCGTGAATAAAATACTGGAACTTATACCTTCAGTGTATACTTCTTTGGTGTGTGTCTTATCGTCTTGTCTTTCTCTCTTCGTAAGACCCAGGGACCACCGAGTCTGCCATTTCTTAGGTGGATGTCACACCCTCTGGACCCAAACTCGGGACCCAACCCTTCTAGGGGACCTCCTCCCGTACGGTTGGGTGAGGTCATAAGAACGGACCTCTTAGGGGTACCTGTCTCTTCGGACCCCCCGAGGTCAGGTACCCCAACGTTTCTCAACCTGTACTGGCTCGTTGATTCATGTGTGTTACTAAAGTACCACACCAACATGATTAGAACCTCATAGACCAAGTATGAGGAATAAAAAAAAGGTCCGTTCTTACGACCTCACCTAACGGTAAAGGAAGAGGTCCCCTAGAAGGGTTGGGTCCTTAGCTTGGACCCAGAGGGCGTAACGTCCGCCTACGAAATGGTAGACTCGGTGGTCTCTTCGGGTCTTATACACATTGGAAGCGTATAATGTCGGTGATAATAAACGTAAAAGTCAATGTACATCGGTTTTAACTAAGATCAACTATGAGATCCAAAAGAGAGAGAAAAAAATTTAGTGTATATCTCAGAGACAAGGTCTTATAGAAACTTTTTATTGTCTTTTGATTGATATGACCTCTCAAATTATATTGACGGACTTAAGTCTCAAGAAATATCTATACGAATTTTCTACCTATCCTTTCAGTATACTCAACCATTTAATGTCTCCAAATTATTTTCATAATGTTATATTTTCTCTTCATAAGTCTCTGAGTAAGTATTTTTTCATTTGTTCAGGTTATTACCTAAACTTCCCTAAAAATCCGTATATTTATACACAGTCAGGATTTCCTTTAGTCAGGACTTTAACCTTCCTGACTACGACTCCGACTTCGAGGTTATGAAACCGGTGTACTACACTTCTTGACTGAGTGATCTTTTCTGAGACTACGACCCTTTCTAACTTCCGTCCTCCTCTTCCCCTACTGTTTCCTACTCTACGAACCTACCATAGTAGCTGAGCTACCTATACTCAAACTCGTTCGAGGCCCTCAACCACCACCTGTCCCTTCGGACCTCACTACATCAGGTACCCAAGAGTTTCTCAGTCTGCACTGACTCACTGACTTGGCTTGACTCATACATATCGATTCTTTACAGGTGACGGAATTGACTTTTAATAGTAATTAGTTTTACTTGGCCCTTATTTTTCTTTATACACTAGTGAAATTTTTCAGTTAATTAAAATCCGAAAAAATTACTTTAAGACTGTCCGTTCTTGAACCTTACCAAAGAAAGTTCTATAAAATGTTAAAAGTCCGGGAACGATATCAAATCTATAAGACAAAACAGAAGGTCCTTTACTTCCCTCATCTTTTTATTTTGGCTGATTTCCCTCTATTCTGTCCAGTAAACCTTTTCTTAAAAAATTTTTTCTATCAGATCGGACCTTTTCTTTCTTCATTTTCACCTTAAATTTCGTAAAGTACTTAAAGTTTCGACGAATCAATATGCTGAGAAACACTGGGGTACCCGAAATCTCAGGTACCTTAAAAGATCCGGTCTTATGACCTTACCCATCGAAAAGGGAAGAGGTCCCCTAGAAGTTTTGGGTCCCTAGTTTGGGTCCAGAGGGTGTAACGTCCGTCTAAGAAATGGTCGACTCGGTGTTCCCTTCGGGTTCTTATAACCTCATACATCGGATAGGGAAAAGGTCCTCTAGGAGGGCTGGGTCCTTAACTTGGTCCCAGAGGACGTAACGTCCGTCTAAGAAATTGTGACTGCATAGTCCCTTCGGGACTATCGAAGGGTTTTCCTTCCAAGGGTTGGTGGTTTCACCTTGTTTCAACTTGATGGAATTTAACTTCTTTCTCGTGTAATGATCTCACAAATATCTTAGGATACAGTACCTTTCTCCAACTCAAACTATTACAGTGAAGCATCTCTAGAAATATCAGATGTCACCTATATTTCCAAAGGGTTACACTATAGAGTTGGGCACTAGTTGGTATATGTAGGAAAGACTCGACTATGGGCCCATCGTTTCCTGAAGGATCTTCCTGGTGTTCTAACCCTATGTATCCTAGAGAATCTTAATAAGACTAAGAAAGGAACTTTGAGTCATTAATCTGTTAAAGAACTTTATGTAAGGTCGAAAAAAACTTTGTTTTCCGTCTGTGACAACCAACAGGTGGACCTCGTCTAAGACGACCGTGGGACTTGAATGGGGGTCCATAAGGGTTCAGGTCCTATACGCCTGTCGTAGACACCTAGAGATAAAATCCCGAAAGAGAGATGGTCTCACATTGCGTCATTAAACAGGGATAACCCAAATTATACATTGGGTCCGAGCTCAGAAGGTTAAGACGACAGACTCAGAGCGATCAAGGTGTCAGACTCCTCCCGAGTGTCTCATAGACTAGACGGAAGTACCGTAGAACATATTGAGACTAGACGTTCGGGTAAAAGGACGTCTCACCGTTGTTACCCGTATACTGATGTCTTAGGAACCCATGATGGTATACGTACGGTGGACTGTCTTGAGTTTCTTAAGACTTTCCGGGTCGATTCCTCAGTCGAACTCCAACTATGAAAAAACCCACCCTGGGACATGAAGTTTTATACCCTATACGAAACTTGGTTTCCAGTTTACTATAAGACAGGGGTGAATCTTATATGAGAGGGTCGGGATCACTTACTAGATACTAACTCGATTTGAATAGTCCCGTTAAAGTAAACTATCAATGACCAAATCCCCTTCACCCGACTCATGTAGAACCTTCTACTCTTTGTACATGACTGTGCATCTTCGGTTAAAAGGAGAGACCGAAACTTACCTTATAACACATTTCTATTGTTACCTCCCTGAAGGGACCACCAGGTCACCAATTCTTTCACGGAACGTTACGTCCTCTGTGCCCAAGTTAGGGACCAACCCCTTGATTCTAAGATGTACGTCACATCGTTGTTTCGGGTACGAGAGCACGGGTGCACGATGTTAATCTGTCGAGTGTGTAAGGTCGCTTTGTAGGACGTACTGTGCCACTTCTAGGGTACAAGACGTTGATTCTGGACTGTGTCGGTTTATTTATTTATTTACGTACGCACCTCGTCAACGTCGGTAAGACATTGGTCCTTCTCTTTCTTTTACTTGTGGCTCTCACCGGTTCATTTCTGTGTCTTCCTCGACCCAAGAATGTGGTCACTCGGGAAACTTCTTTAGGACCTTAACGGAAGGAGACCTGTAAAAGTCACTCTATTGTCTATTAAAATAACAAAATCGGTGAAAATCAGTCTCTACCCATTAAAGGTCACTACAGGTGACACCCGTGATGTGACAACTAATCCCGAAGAATGTAAATAAGGAAAGGTACCGATGAAGACACAACTACCGCAGGTGGAAGGTGATATTTCCGGTTTTTACGACTATAAAGGACCGAAGGGAACGTCGATCTTATACTGGTATACTGGGTTAAGACCGGCTATCCTGAACTCCTCGTCAGTCAGTAATCGAAAGACTCTTTCCTAAAGGAGGAATTAATCTTCACTGCACATCCTTTGTAAGAGGATAAGAAACCGACGTGTGATAACACAAGAGTACACTGTGAACCTTGACACCATCGGTAGACACTCACACTACCAGATTCCTCTTTCGGTCTCACTTTCTACATTTGTGAGTCCAGGAGTCACTGGACCGTCTCAGGAACTTGGGTAGAATCTAGACGGGACGGAGAACTCAATATAAATTCACTCCATGTATTTACAGTATTAGATTCAACTAACAAGAACCTACAAGACGAGGAACTCCGGTCTCGGTAGAATTGCGTCTCTAGATCCCAACAATGTAGCGAAGGTAGTGACAGAGAATACACACACGCACGAGTCATCGAGGTCAGGACAGACTGAGACACTGGGACTCCTGATATCGAGTAGTCCGAGGAGACAGGCACACTAAAAGGTCCGTTCTTATGACCTCACCCGACGTTAAGGGAGTCGGTCCCCTAGAAGGGCTGAGTCCCTACCTTGGACACCGAAGCCGTCAGAGGACGTCACGTCCACCTAAGAAATAGTCGACGCGATGGGACTTTCGGGCGCTTAGTGACAGAAGGGGAGGACAACGACGACGGCGATTCAGTGAAGTCAGCACAGACTGAGACACGCTGGGGTATCTGCCGTCGGGTGGTCCGAGGGGGTAGGGACCCTAAGTGTCCGTTCTTGTGACCTCACCCCACGGTAAAGGAAGAGGTTACAGAAGGGGAGGATTAGGTGGTCTTTACTTTCTTGTTTTTTCAAAGACAACTTGAATATTTGTAGTCGACCAAGACCAAAATGTAAAATTACTACTACTTTTTACGATCATCATATATCAAACGATATGTTAGTGTTTGATAAGGACCCGGGGAGGTGTCTTCTGTTAGTAATCCATAAGTACTTTTAATGTTTCTATAGAGGAGAGTTGGCAGGACGTTAAACCTCTTTATTGTTTTGACATTTTCCTTGACAACCTACAAAAGTAAATCAACCGGTAATGTCGAAGACTTAACTCAAAAGGATTTTTTCTCCCCTTTATGTTGGTTTAAGGGAATGAAAAAGTCTACGACATTTATTTATATATGACTTTTGGACAGATTTTCTTCTCGTCAATACGTACATAATAAAATAAATTTTTTGTTTTGTAGTATCTGACCTCTATAATGGCAAATGACATTCGCTTGTCCTACTCTTAAATCTTCCTTGTAAAAGAAAATTTTCATATATAGTATAGGTGTGTCGACGGATCGGTGTGTGTGTGTGATCATTATAGCTTTCTCTATTACTTCTACAATCCTACAACGACCTTAAGATGTGCAGACGAAATACTAATAGCTACCCCTTATTTTTTTCTAAGGACGGAACCTTTAATGAATAAAAGATCTCTGAAAAGGACCAAGATCTTGATGGTGAAACTACCATATGAAAGGGGTCGTACGTCTTACTACCACCAGAAAATCTATTCTTTAGAAGTCCTAAAATAGGAAACTATCCCGAAGCTGTCTAATCCTTCGTTGACTTGGAGAAGAAGTTCGTTCTTCTCGTCCAAAGGACCCAGGCTCTAGGAAAGGAAATCCATCAATTTAACCGAACCCCGGGTTCTACGTACTCGAAAGAAACGAGAAGCGGAGTAGTGAGGTCTGTCGAGTTCAAGTCCGCCGAAGTGTCTAAAACTCTAAGGGAACCCTTTAGCTCGGGGACGAAAACGGGTTCCGACCGAGTACGTGCAGTGGAAAGTGGATGAAATTTCTATTCAAAACGTAGCGTACCACCAAATGATAAGTTCATCGATAAAGATCGAGGAAGTAATGAAGTTTTGTTTTACTTTGGGAGGTTTACAAAATGAAGAACACCTTAGCTCAGACTGAATTTTCAATGTTGAAGCAAGTGTCTGGTGATTTATTATACAACTTAATTTCTCTTTTTGTTTTTTTCGAGTTGGGGTGATGTCGAACGTATTGCTTTCGGTAGAAAAATTATCGCATAACATCAACGATAAAATCAGTAAACACAAAACGAAACAACCGAACGTCCTTCCGTCAGATGGACATGAGAAAAGGGGTAAGCATGACAGATTTCACTTTATATTACCGTTCGAGAAGTTTTATGTCTTTGTGCAAGTCGAAGTATTTTTCTTCAAGTCTTTGTCATGACACCCCAGTTGAAATAAGAAATCTTTTGTTCATAGTTAGAACATATAGTGAAAGGACCATCGAGTCTGCCATTTCGCAGACGGATGTTACGCATATTTCTCACTCACGTGGCTCCCCTCTACCCGATAAACGACCCAAGCCACTTCGGTTTCGTTCTTATTTTTTGGACGAAACTTAAGGACTCGGGGAGAGCGAAGTCTGTAAAGGGGGTTAGTAAAATAAAACGGTTTAGACTGTTTAGACACGTTCTTGCTTTGTGTATTAGGTCAATTCTCCCTTCTATTACCGCGTGAAAAAAGGTCTAGATATAATTCTAAATATCTAATGTCGTTGTAGACGCAAACATCAAAAACCCTCCCCGCTCCGCCACCAGAAAGGTTGGGATCCCCTTCCCGGGAGGGCGTCTGGCTCGGCTTGGCGAGGACGAGGTGGATTCAGGGCCGGCATGTCAGGTCGAGGGGAGGGGGCGGCGGCGCCAGGTCAGGAAGGGGCGGCTGGCCGGGGGCGGGGCGCGTCCGACGCCGATCCAGGGCAGGCGGCGCCGAGCCCGCTTACTGGGCATCATTGGGGCGGGGCGGGGGCCGGCGGGCGGCACGAGGGCCGGCCTTAAGCTATCCGGGTCGGGGCGTGCGCGGTGGCGGGCGCCCGGTTACCCGCCGCCGGAGAGACGTATACGTTGCTCGCGGCCGGCCCCCACGCGCAGGGCCCGCCAAGCCGAGTTGTCTGCGACCAGACGGCCGCGGCCACACGCTCAGGCGCGGACAGCGGCTCCGGCCCCGACCCTGCTCCGCCACCGCCGCCTGGCTCATCGTCTGCCGGCAGAGGAGCGTCACGCTGGCGCCGCCGTCGCAGTCCCAGGGGTCCTCCGCCGGATCCCGCGATCACGAGACCCCCCGCGTTGGGTCCGGACGCACCCGGGCTCCTTGGCCCCGGGGCCGCAGCGCCACTCACGCCGAGGGCACCACCCGTACCACCCCGGAGGCGCACGCCTTCCCGACGCGGGGTTCCCGCTGGGACCGGGCCCCCTTCCTACGCCGGCCGGACCTCCGGGGCCTAGGGGCTGCACCGGCGGATCGGGCCGCCACGCCCCCATGGCCCGGTGAGGCGCCGCTCCCACTCCCCACGGCGGTACCCTAGGCCCTACGCCGACTCCACCCCGAGCCCCGGCGTCTCGGGTGCGCTTAGGCCCCACCCCCCTGGCGTCGGGCTCGCCGGCTCGACAGGCCCCCTCCTTCCTACGCGCCCCAAGGGAGGGCCGCGAAACCCCCGCCCCACCTGACCCCCAACCGGTGAAAGTGATCGGCCCGAGACTGCGCCAGGAGCCCTCCTTTGTGGGGACGCCAAAGGCTTTGGGTACGACCTCCCCGCCCGCCCCCCACATAACGACGCAACGACGCCCGGCACTCCTCTCTAACTCCTCATACTCCACCCAGCTGGAACCATAAACAAGACCGGCGCTAGCCTCCGCTACCCGGACCCTACTTAGGATAAGCAAACCCCAACCCTCAACTTCCAAATGAAAGGGATCCACATAAAATTAATACGTGACCATTACCTTACCCATTAAGGCTCGTTGAGCTCGCCCCATCCTTACTAGGTCGGGCAAAGTGTCTACCCCTCGGGCTCCGGGTGTTTGTAACTCGACCAAACAGGTCCGACCGAAACCTTTTACACGAGATTCGATAACACATAAAACAACAAATCAGCGATTCAGCATAGGCTGAGAGACGCTGGGGTACCTGACATCGGGTGGTCCGAGGAGACAGGTGCCCTAAGAGGTCCGTTCTTGTGACCTCCCCACACGGTAAAGGAGGAGGTCCCATAGAAGCGCTGCCTCCCTAGCTTGAGAGCAGAGAGGACAGAGGACTAACCGCTCGCCCTAAGAAATGGTGACTCAGTCGATCCTTAACGTCTCTTTTAGTGTCGAAGAGTAATCGGCACTAAACCCCCGTTCAATTACACAGGTTTGTCGTCAAGAGCGGTGGACATTTTACCCTTATTGGTGGTGGAATCTCTCAACAATTGTATGATACGTCTTTGAGAAGCATCCTTTGGACCTTACAACAGTCGACTCTCCTTTATCCGGAACACTTTAACTGACATCGCCTTATTCTACTGTTTGTCGACTGTGAATGACTCGGAAATATTGTAAGGTCTAAAGGATACTTCTCAAAGACGTATCATAGAGATTTTGACAATTGTTGAGAGATTCCACCATCAATAAGGGTAAAATATCGACCTCTCTTGACGACAAACCTGTGTAATTGAACGGGGGTCTACTGACGCTCATTCTCCCCTTCGACATTAGTCTGGGCGGACAAACTTTTAGATCTCGAGAGAATAGGTTCGCAATATAATACGACGGAGAGAAACCACCGACCGACTTATCAACAGTGCCACCTCAAAACAAACTCACCGGTCCTCTCGTCAGTAAACTACTATTGGAAAAGACCAAGGGGTCCAAACAAAGTCCTCAACTCCCCACCACGACTCAACGAGGATTTTAACACACAATCTTCCAATAATGACCCTTCTTCACACCGCTGTGCCCTCACATGACATATCTGGCAACAAAACACAAGACCTCACAAGAACACGTCAAGAATTGTGAATCCTTACTCATTCCGAAGAAGTCAGTGACCGTAAAAGGAAAATCAGAAAAGGATCAAGTAAGAAAAAGACATTTTTCTCAACCAAGACATCATTCTACCGTCACAACCCACATCCCGACCTACATGCATCTACATGTGACCTACATGCCCCGACCCCACTGTTCAGTGGATCACAGGAACCCAGAGTCCATGACCTAAACACTCGATACACGTGACCTACTAAATTTCAACAGGAAGAACTTCCTTCCTACCTAGCCCTTTTAGTTAGGGACGGACCAAACCCTTCAGTCTCGTGGGTTTTCAGGGTTGTGTAAAGAGTAACGAACACACGAGAAGACGACAGGACAAATTGTTAAGGAATAAATCAATTAACGAGTGAATCTCGAAAATTAAGGATAAGACACAATCCGTCGTACATTCCACGACCCTTACATCGTCTCTTGTCTTAACTACGGTAAAAACGGAAATATCTCCTTTCTTATACTTTGTCCAGTAGTATGTTTATTATCTATTAATGTTTAATACTACACATATTACTTCCTTAAACACTTACTCATAATATATCTGACAACACTAAATCTACCTTTAGATCAGATCCCTCCCAAAAAAAAAAAATTTACCACCCACTGTTCACGAACCTACTAATCTGACCCATGATAATTTCTTTTGAAAATTTAAACCCGTACTAAAATCTAAATATCTTTTCAACGTCTATACCCTTATAAGGATATATGGTATTAGGGATATGGTATTGGGTCGAGGGGACGAGATTATAATCGTACAGTGTATTGGAACCAAGTACACAGTTTTGTTTTCTAATTATAACTATGATATGAGATTTAATATTTGATACAAGTCTATAGTGGTTAAAAGGGTACTTACGGGAAAAAAGATAAGGTCCTAACTCAGGTACTATGGTCGACCGTAAAACGTAAGTACAATAAAATCAGAGATCATAATTTATGATTAAATTCTTAAAGGGAAAATACTAAATGAAAATTATTAAACATTATCATTCACCATATCTTGTGATTCTTTCATTTATATACCCATACATTTTATTTGATGATATATAGTTGGGAAAATAACCAAGGTTAAAACAAATTTAATCCTAACAGGTCATAGTCATACATCTTTTAAAGAAAGATTCGGTCAGTAGTCAACTGCCCGTGAACCCAACGAAGGTACAGAACCAATAACATTTATCACGGCGACTATATGTACATGAGTTTACAAGTAAAACTTAATGTCAAAAGTAGAAGAGACCTCACCTTAACGACCCAGAGTACCATCAAGATAAAATCAGAAAATTTCATGGAGGAATGACAAAGAGATCACTGACATGGTTTAATGTAAAGGTGGTTGTCACATCATCCCAAGAGAAAAGAGGAAATCATAAATAAACATCTGAAAAACTACCATCGGTGCGACTGTCCACACTGGAAGTAGTGTTGGAGTAACACCAAAACTGAAAAGCAAAGAGACCATTACTACAGCTTGTAGAAAAGTACACACACAACCGGTAGACATACAGAAAAAAAAAAACTCTTTACAGGTAAATCCAGAAGACGGGTAAAAATTAAAGAAAAACTATCTCAATACACTCGACAAGTATATAAAACTTATAATTGGGAAACAGTCAACGTAGTAAACATTTATGAAGAGAGTATCCAACAGAAAAGTAAAACGAATGACAAGGAAAACGACACGTTTTCGAAAATTCAGAGTAAACAGTTAATTTTCTACGGACGGGGAACTTTCTTTTCGACACTGTTTGGATCTGTCGTATAATTTTTCGTCTCTGTAATGAAACGACTGTTTCCCAGACAGATCAGTCTCAACACCAAAAAGGTCATCAGTACATACCTACACTCTCAACCTGATATTTCTTTCGACTCCCCTCCCTCCACCCTCCCCCCCAAGTCCTACCCCTTGTGCACATGTGGGTACCACCTAAGTACAACTACATACCGTTTTGGTTATGTTATGACATTTCATTAATCGGAGGTTAATTTTATTTAATTATAATTTTTATTATTTTATAATTTTTTTTTTTCGACTCGTGGTTTCTTAACTACGAAAACTTGACACCACAACTTCTTCCGAGAAATCTCAGGAAACCTAACCGTCCCTCTAATTTGGTCAGTTAAGATTTCCTTTAGTTGGTACTAATAAGTAACCTTCCTGACTACGACTCCGACTTCGAGATTATGAAAGCGGTGGACCACTCTTCTTGACTGAGTAATATTTTCTGGGAGTACGACCCTTTCTAACTTCCTCCCTCCTCTTCCCCTACTGTCTCTTACTCTACGGACCTACCGTAGTGACTGAGTTGACTATACTCAAACTCGTTTGAGACCCTCTACCATTTCCTGTCCCTTCGGACCTCACGACGTCAGGTACCCCAGCGTCTCAGTCTGTACTGACTCGCTGACTTGACATAAAAATAAAGGAAACGGAACCCTCTGACTAGATTCTTTTATGACGTTACTAAATATGTTTCTTACAAAATGGACACAAGAAAAGATCCTCAAAATACCACAGTACAGAATCTAACACAACGAGTCAGTACAGGTAAAGAAACACTGGGGTACCTGACATCGAGCGGTCCGAGGAGACAGGCACCCTAAAAGGTCCGTTCTTATGACCTCACCCAACGGTAAAGGAGGAGGTCCCCTAGAAGGGTCGGGTCCCTAACTTGGGTGTAACGAATGGAGTGGAAACAACCGTCTACCTAAGAAATGGTGATCGCGGCGGACCCTTCGGGACGGAATACAATCTAGAAATTTGTCAAACCTCAAATAAAAACATTTACAAACCTCCTCACAAGGTTGAACAATAAAATGGACATCGACAGGTCACAAGGGTCGTGGTGAATGACATCTCGGACAGAAAATAAGACCCTTCTAAAGACTTAACTAAACCACTCTATGATGGTCTACTGTTAGAACGTAAGACTACGACATCAATTTACATGTATATCGGTTCTCAAACCCTTGAAAAAACTCGTTGTCATCAAAAAATTAGAGTCACAGACAAGGAGGAGTCTTACAGTGAGGTCGAGTGTAACGTTCTACACTTTTACTCTCTCCCTGAAAAAAAAGTTCTTCAGTAAGACGGACGGAAAACTCATGAATGTCGAATTTATAAGGACATTATAAATTTGAAAGGGGCAAGTTTACTCGTCAACCCTTCGTTCTTTAAAATATACTCAAAACCTGTAGTCCGACCCTAAACCTACAAAAGTCCTTTCGATCCGGTTTTTCTCTACTGTCAAAAAAGATTGAAATCCATTCATCGTAATATAAATAGTTTTCATGGACTACATCAAATATGAAATGTCTCACTGAAATTTAAGATTAGAGAATCTTCAGTTTACTACTGTACCAAACCCTTTATGTTCGGTAATTTACACACTGATAAAGTCAACTTACACATAATTTGGTCATGTTTATTAAGTAACATCATGGAAATGACTTACGGTAAACGTTTCATGACACGATCTACATATTACACCTTATTTATTTTTCTACTTGAACATTTTAGGAACGAAAGTTCCTCTAAAGTTGAATTACTTATGATTATGAGTCTAAATTAAAAAAAAAGGAAAAAAATTCGATTGTACTTTCACGAAAGTACAATCGAATAAACTAACAATCTCGGAATATAGTAATCGTCTTTATGACTCTTTTCCCTCTAAATCTCCGTTTTAACGGTCTGCACCATTAATTATCATCATTTACCTAACCTCTTCCCCTTCAACGTACTACCTACTGATCAAATGGTAAAACCACGGTAGTCACCTCTCTACTACCCACTCTAACGGATACCTCTCTGATCTTTCTTTTGACCTCCTCCGACTCAAACGGCTCCTCTACCTGTGTCACCGGTCAGGTACACTCTCCCTGTCGGACTTCGTCCACAGGGACGACGACACCTCTTCGTGAGTCGTGACACCTTACGAGAACACTCTTTTGACCTCGTGGTAGACAACCTAAATCGTTGAACCTTCAGTGCCGACTGGAACCGTCCTCTTACCACCCCTACCCCACCCCTCGTCTTCATTCCCCTTCTACCCCTTTTACCCCTAACGTTCTTATCCTTTGACGAGGTCTCTCACAACTAACCATCGTGCTATATATGGACACCGACTAAGTACAACTATAAACCGTCTTTTGTTCTTTTAAGACATTTCGTTAATAGGAGGTTAAATTTTTTATCTATTTGCATCATTTTTCGTACGAATACCCTTTCACAGACTCACCTCCTCCAACTCATAGCTACTCCTTCGACAATGAACAACCACGTTTTACCTCGGAACTCGTTAAAGGTCTTTTAACGGTTCTTGACAATTTAAGGATTTTTAGTCGGTGAAAAGTGACTGAGCACTGTCAGAAAGATCTTTTGGAGTGATGTGTCTTAACACACTTCGACTAAATTGTACACTGAATGAGAACTAAAATAAGTGGAATTATATCACATATGAAAGCAGACTGAAAACTAGTATCAAAAAGAAACTATTTCTTCCTCTACAATATTTGTAACTTAGAACACTAAAGAAGACTTACGATAAAAATCAAAGTATTATTTACAAAAGTCTGACGAAGACAAAAGGACTGTAAAATTCACGGATTTAAGAAAAACAAATTTTGATATCGAAGATAAAAATGACTTGATACAAAGTACAAAGGGTAAAACTCCTTATTTCTTAACAGTCTACTAAGTCACCCAAATTGACTAGACGATTAAAAATAAACCTTGACTTCTATGGTTTTATTGGTTACAAAACCTATTTGACCGATTGATATCAATAGACGAACAAACACTTCCATAATACTCCTATACATCGCCCGTAGCTAAATAAATATATTTAAAGAAAAAAATTTTAAATAAAAATTAACCTCCTACTAACGAAATGTTATAACATAACCAGAGATGGTATGTCATTGAACTTAGTCGGTATTCATATATACATAGGGGCGGGCGGCCTCGGAGGGAGGGTGGGGGTATGGGGTGGGGAGATCCAACGGTGCCTCGCGGAACATGGGAACAACTCAGGGACACAGTATGGCGTCGAAGGACGATCGACAGACAAAACGTATACCGTCATATACACAAAGTCGCGATGAGAAAGTCCAGCAGGGTGATAGAAGAAGGGGACGACACAGGTGCTTAGACGTAGAGACAAGGACGGGACGTTTATCCAAGTAGTCATGACAAAAAGATCTAAGGTATATATTCGTAATCATAGTAAAGTCAAGTCAGCGAGTCAGTACAGGCTGAGAAACGCTGGGGTACTTAGCGTCGTGCGGTCCGGAGGTACGGCAGTGGTTGAGGGCCTCAAGAGCGTTTGAGTGCAGGTAGCTCAGCCACTACGGTAGGTCGGTAGAGTAGGAGCCAGGAGGGGAAGAGGAGGACGGGGGTTAGGGAGGGTCGTAGTCAGAAAAGGTTACTCAGTTGAGAAACGTACTCCACCGGTTTCATGACCTCAAAGTCGAAGTCGTAGTCAGGAAGGTTTCTTGTGGGTCCTGACTAAAGGAAATCTTACCTGACCAACCTAGAGGAACGTCAGGTTCCCTGCGAGTTCTCAGAAGAGGTTGTGGTGTCAAGTTTTCGTAGTTAAGAGACCACGAGTCGAAAGAAGTGTCAGGTTGAGAGTGTAGGTATGTACTGGTGACCTGTTTAGTATCGGAACTGATCTGCCTGGAAACAACCGTTTCATTACAGAGACGAAAACTTATTCGATAGATCCAATCAGTATTGAAAAGAAGGTTCCTCATTCGCAGGAAATTAAAGTACTGACGTCAGTGGCAGACGTCACTAAAACCTCGGGGGGTTTTATTTCAGACTGTGACAAGGGCGACAAAGGGGTAGATAAAGGGTACTTCACTACCCTGGCCTACGGTACTAGAAGCAAAAGACTTACAACTCGAAATTCGGTTGAAAAAGTGAGAGGAGAAAGTGAACGTAGTTCTCCGAAAAATCAAGGAGAAGTGAAAGAGGGTATTCCCACCACAGTAGACGTATAGACTCCACTAACTGTAAAGAGGGTCGTTAGAACTAAGGTCGAACACGAAGAAGGTGGGATCGCAAAGAGAACTACATGAGAAGTATCTTCAATTTATTCGTCCCACTGTTATATGTCGGAACTACATGAGGAAAAGGATAAACCTTGGTCAGACAACAAGGTACAGGTCAAGCTTGACAACGAAGGACTGGACGTATATCCAAAGAGTTCTCCGTCCAGTCCACCAGACCATAAGGGTAGAGAAAGTCTTAAATGAAGTGAGACATATTGTCTGAGGTCCAAGTAGGTGGAATCAAGTTGACTGATTTAAACAAGGAAAAATACTGACTCATTGAAAGGTAACATATATACATGGTGTCGAAGAAATAGGGTAAATATACAATCATCTGTAGATCCAATGAAGGTACAGGACCGATAACATTTATCACGACGTCACTTGTGACCCTTATGTACACAGAAAAACTTAACACCAAAAGAGACCCATATACAGGTCATCACCCTAACGACCCAGTAAATCATCAAAATCAGGATCATAAAAAAAAAAAAAAAAAATTCCTTAGATGAGTTTAATCACGTATATAACGTTCTGTGACCCTTAAACTTTTACTGATTCCTAGCAGGGACGAGATTTTCTCGAGTCCTAAGTACTTTCCTTTACATACTTGTAATATACATATTCCCTTCTTCCATTTACTCGTATACACAATGACACGTCATATAAAGTATGTCAGTCTTGTCCCGTCCATTTCCCCTCTGAACTGTCCCCTCCAGAACAAAAAAAAAAAGAGAAGAAGTCTTCATCAAAAAACCGTCCTTCACATTTCTTCCGACTCGCGACTTCTTAACTACGAAAACTTGACACCACAACCTCTTCTGAGAACTCTCAGGGAACCTGACGTTCCTCTAGGTTGGTCAGGTAAGTCTTCCTCTAGTTGGGACCCTAAAGAAACCTTCCTTACTACGATTTCGCCTTTGAGGTCATGAAACCGGTGGAGTACGTTTCTCAACTGAGTAACCTTTTCTGAGACTACGACCCTCCCTAACCCCCGTCCTCCTCTTCCCCGGCTGTCTCCTACTCTACCGACCTACCGTAGTGCTTGAGCTACCTACACTCAGACTCACTTGAGACCCTCAACCACTACCTGTCCCTCCGGACCGCACGACGCTAAGTGCCCCAGAGTTTCTCAGCCTGTGCTGACTCACTGACTTGACTTGACTTGTTCCATAACACTTAGGTCGTGCACTCGTTTGGACAGTTCGTATGTAATGAATTTCCCCTGACGACGACGACGACGACGATTCAGCGAAGTCAGCACAGACTGAGACACGCTGGGGTATCTACCGTCGGGAGGTCCGAGGGGGTAGGGACCCTAAGAGATCTGTTCTTATGACCTCACCCAACGGTAAAGGGAGAGGTCACGTACTTTCACTTTTCACTTTCATTTCAACGAGTCAGCACAGACTAAGAATCGCTGGGGTACCTGACGTCAGATGGTCAGAGGAGGAAGGTACCCTAAAAGGTCCGTTCTCATGACCTCACCCCACAGTAACGGAAGAGGTATTTCCCCTGACAACGACGATGACGACGATTCAGCGAAGTCAGCACAGGCTGGGACACGCTGAGGTATCTACCGTCGGGTGATCCGAGGAGACAGAGACCCTAAGAGGTCCGTTCTTATGACCTCACCCCACGGTAAAGGAAAAGATTACGTACTTTCACTTTTCGCTTTCACTTCAGCGAGTCAACACGGCTGAGAACCGCTGGGGTACCTGACGTCAGATGGTCCGAGGAGGAAGGTACCCTAAAAGGTCCGTTCTCATGACCTCACCCCACGGTAACGGAAGAAGTATTTCCCCTGATCCTTTATGATTAAGGAATTCTTATTCTCACAAGTTCGACAGACTTCTATCTATTTTCTATACCAATTACAACTCACTCGTTACATCTCCAATCTCTCCAGGATAACTGGTCCCAGCGGTCCTTTTCTAGTCGACTCGTTTACTCTGTATCTAACCTAAACTTTTTTTGTCAACCCAAATTCCATCTCCATGAGATTACCCCTACAGGTCCCGTTGACCCCTTCTCGTCCTAACTGTTTAGTTAACTCCGTAGGAGACAAGACCCCCTGATCTCTTCGACACTCGTATTCAGTGTAGGGCCCTCTTTGTTTTTGTGACCTCGGCACCTCATATTTCTGATAATTCTGGAAGGGATTCTGAGTAAATAACTAAGGAAGTTGAGTGGTTCATGTGAACTGGGGACGTGTTGTACCCAAACTTGACACACCCAGGTGAATAAACACCTAAGGGGTGGAGGGGGCGTAACGTCACACATGATGTCGTGGTGTGTCAGGGTCCCAACCAACTTAGGGACCTACACCTTGGTACTCATACCTCCCGGTTGATACTTTAATTTATCATTAAATATTTTGGAACACAACAACTTCCCAGTCGACATTAACAGTTTGCTTACCATCCATCGTTCCCTACCCTTATCCTTCCCTCTGACCCGTCGGTCATTCACTTCTCTTGGGACACTTGAGACGTAAAGTCCAGACCGGACTCAACAAAAATTGTGACGACAAACACCTACACCTCGACGGGTATGGTCAATCGGAAACGCCTCGACAAAGGAACAGACATTTGGAAATAACGAGTCGCGAGAACACTCGACGAAGAGGTAGTCACGACAAAACGAAAATGAAGAGAAAGGTAGAGAAGGAAAATGAATCGAGTTCTGAAAAAAACAAAGACAGTAAAGAAAAAAGTCGAAGAAACTTTGAAATAGTCAATTGGAACACACAAAGGGGGTACAAATACACAAACGATGAACATTAAATGATCTCGTGAACGTACACAAACTAATTTATGACCCGAAGGCGAACACTGAGTCGACTATTTCTTAGGCGGACCCAAGCTAGGGACCCAACCCTTCTAGGGGACCTCTTCCCTTTCCGATGGGTGAGATCATAAGACCGGACCTCTTAAGGTACCTGACATATCAGGTACCCCAGAGTCTCAGTCTGCACTGACAGAAAGTGAAAGTGAATAATTTATGATTAATGGGTCTATACGTCTACTGTGGTGGGAATACCGTCGTTCACTTCTCTTTGATTTTTCGGAGAACTACTTTTCACTTTCTCCTCTCACTTTTTCAACCGAATTTTGAGTTGTAAGTCTTTTGATTCTAGTACCGCAAACGAGGGTAGTCAAGTATCCTTTATCTACCCCTTTGTCACAGTCTGAAATAAAACCCCCCGAGGTTTTAGTGACGTCTACCAACGTCGGTACTTTAATTTTCTGCGAATGAGGAACCTTCCTTTCAATACTGGTTGGATCTATCGTATTAGTTTTCGTCTCTGTAATGCAACAGTTGTTTCCAGGCAGATCAGTTCCCGTACCAAAAAGGTCACCAGTACATACCTACACTCTCCACCTGATATTTCTTTCGACTCACGGTTTCTTAACTACGAAAACTTCACACCACAACCTCTTCTGAGAACTCTCAGGGAACCTGACGTTCCTCTAGGTTGGTCAGGTAGGATTTCCTCTAGTAAGGACCCACAAGTAACCTTTCTGACTACGACTTCGACTTTGAGGTCATGAAACCGGTGGAGTACACTTCTCGACTGAGTGACCTTTTCTGGGACTACGACCCTCCCTAACTCCCGTCCACCTCTTCCCCTGCTGTTTCCTACTCTACCGACCTACCGTAGTGACTGAACTACGTGTACTCAAACCCATTTGAGGCCCTCAACCACTATCTGTCCCTCCGGACCGCACGACACTAAATACCCCAACGTTTCTCAACCTGTGCTGACTCGTTGACTTGACTTGTGACGACGTATTTAGAAAAAAATTCATACATATAAAATAACTTCATATCAACTAAATGTCATAAAGTCCACATGTCGTTATACCAAGTCAGTGTGGAAAACTTATAATAAAAGATTTAACCAAAACAATCTTATTTTGTCAGACAAAAAGACGTAACGACAAAGACCCAATATTTTATCAGTAATAGTAAAACTGGAAACAACCGTTTCATTACAGAGACGAAAACTAATACGATAGATCCAACCAGTATTGAAAAGAAGGTTCCTCATTCGCAGAAAATTAAAGTGCCGACGGTAGTGGTAGACGTCACTAAAACCTCGAGGTTTTTTATTTCAGACTGTGACAAAGGTGACAAAGGGGTAGATAAAGGGTACTTCACTACCCTGGTCTACGGTACTAGAAGCAAAAGACTTACAACTCGAAATCCGGTTGAAAAAGTGAGACGTGAAAGTGAAAGTAGTTCTCCGAAAAATCAAGGAGAAGTGAAAGACGGTATTCCCACCACAGGAGACGTATCGACTCCAATAACTATAAAGAGGACCGTTAGAACCAAGGTCGGACACGAAGAAGGTCGGGTCGCAAAGAGTACTACATGAGACGTATATTCAATTTATTCGTCCCACTGTTATATGTCGGAACTACATGAGGAAAAGGATAAACCTTGGTCAGACAACAAGGTACAGGTCAAGCTTGACAACGAAGGACTGGACGTATGTCTAAAGAGTTCTCCGTCAAGTCCACCAGACCATAAGGGTAGAGAAAGTCTTAAAAGGTGTCAAATAACACTACGTGTGTCAGTTTCCGAAACCGTATCAGTTATTTCATCTTTATCTACAAAAAGACCTTGAGAGAACGAAAAAGGTACTAGGTTGTCTACAACCGTTAAACTAGAGACCAAGGAGACGGAAAAGATTTTGGTCGAACTTGTAGACCTTCAAGTGTCAAGTACATAACGACTTCGGACCGAACCTCTTAAAACTCGAAATGAAATGATCGTACACTCTACTCACGTCAACACACAATCAAACTCGTAAGAAAACGTAACAGAAAGAAACCAAAACCTTACTTGTGCCTGGAAAAGGTCAGGACACCGGTGACGACTCAAAAGGTTTAAACGACCGTATAACTCACGTCGTGAAAGTGTCGTAGTAGAAAGTCCTAAACTTTGTCGAGTTGACCTTAAGGTAGTGGAGGCGATCGAAACAAGCATCACTACGAAAGATTCCGGGTCAACTGAAGTGTAAGGTCCTACAGACCGAGATCCACTCATTGGTGTGGTAGCACTAATAGGTCCAGCACTTCTAGAAAAAACATGTCAAGAAGACACATAAGAACGGTGGAGAAGAATTATAGAAGACGAAGACAATCCAGGTATGGTAAAGACAGGAAATAGTTCGGGTAGAAACGTACTTTACAAGGGGACCATAGAGACCAAAAGAACTTCTCTAGAGATCAGAAAGGGTAAGACAACAAAAGGAGATAAAGAAACGTAACTGGCGACTCCTTCCGAAAGCATAGAGAAGAACGACAAGAAACCTTGTGACATAAGTCTACGAATATAGAAAGGAAAAGAGGAAACGAAAAGTGAAGAGAAGAAAAGTGTCGATAAACATTCCGGAGGGGTCTGTCGGTAAAACGAAAAAACGTAAAGAAAAGGTACCCCTACCAGAACTATGGTCAGAGGACATGTCACAGTGCTTGGAGTCAGATATCAAGTAGTCCGTGAGATACATAGTCTAGATCAGGGAATTTAGATAAAGAGTGAAGGTGACATATTAGTATTCCCTAAACTAAATCCAGTATGGACTTACCAGATCTCCAAAAGGGATGAAAGAAGTTAAATTCAAACTTATACCGTTATGCCTCAAGCACTAGACTCGGTGTCAGTCGAGGACCAGAACAAAAACAACTGACATATCTCGAAGAAGTAGAAAGCGACGTTTCTTATATTAGGTAGACTAAAACCACAACTGGTAGACCACTACAGGTATACATCTCCGAAGACAACACAACAACCTTCTCCCACAAACGATACTGGTCACGCAAGAGAACCGTTTTGAGATAATTGGAAATGGGGTGAAGTAAGGCATAAGGTTCCGGTTTATACGGACAATGAGGTCCACAAAGAACTGAAGGATGAAAACGTAAGGTCAGGGGATATTACTTTTCCTGTAGAGAAAACCCACAATTAAGATTTCCAGAACATCCAGAAGTACCTTGAAGTCGAAGAAGTCGTAATGAACAACCCCGTATTTGAACCTAATGACACTATGACTTACCAAACGGAACCTTTGCTTGTCCCTAGTAAGACAGTAAAAACTCTAACGTAGGTTCATGACGTAAAGCCTGACAAGACAACTGGTACTACCGATGAGGTAAAGAAGATTCCCTGAGGACGGGCGTCATCATCTACATTACCAGTAGACTCAATTTAAGTGGGTAAGGTCAGGTAAAATCAAGCGACTAAGGATCTTACAGCTGCAAGTGAGAACGGTAGAGGACGAACTGGTGAAGGTTAAACGGAACTAAGTACCTGGACTGTAAGGTCCAAGGATACGTTATAACGAAAAATGTCGTAGCCTAGAACGAAGATTATGGTCAGTGTAGGTGTCGACCCATAACAAAAACGAAACCGAGGTAGGGAAGTAAGAAAGACCTCAATAAAGAGGTGACTAGAGGTCATCGTATAACCTGTGGATGACTGGACCCCTCAAGGAGAAAGTCATAGGATAGTAAAACGGAAAAGTATGACAAGTACCCCAAGAGCTCCGTTCTTATGACTTCACCAAACGGTAAGGGAAGAGGTCACCTGGTGTAAGACAGTCTGGAGAGGTGGTACGGACGGACAGAACCCATCGGGGGATCCCGTACAGAATCAAAGTAACTCTGTTCCGACACCAGGATCACACTAATCTAACTGATTAAAAGACACTAATACCAAAGTCACACAGACGGGAGACTACGGGAGATCGTTGTGGATGGTAGAATGAACCCAAAGAAAATAGAACCTGCACCCCATAGAGAAGTGCCGACGAGGTCGTTTGGTGTCGGTGACGAGGAATGGAACCTGCTCCCTATAGAGGAATGACGGCGGGGAGGACTGGAACTTGCACCTTATCGAGGAGATCCATAAGGACGTGGGCGTGTCCTCACAACGAAGAGGACCGGTGGCGGGTACCGGAGCCTGTACCCCATCGAGGTGAACCGACGACGGGGAGCCCGTACCCCAGGACGTGACAGTGTCGGACCGTGAGAGTCGACGACGGGGACTTGAACCTGTACCACATTGAGGAGAACCGACGGTGGGGAGTCCGACCCCCAGGAAGACCGAAGACGGGGAGTGGAGCCTGTAGCCCATCGAGGAGAACCGACACGATAAAGACGGCCAGTGTCGACGACGTGTAAATAATTTATCATTTCGTGAATACATTTACTGATGTCAATCATAACGGAAATAACTCTCAGTCGATCTGACCCTATGTCTTTCTTCACTAAACCTTTAAAATCAAGTAGAGGAATCCCACCTCCTCTTTGTTCACGATACCGTTTCACTGTCTCCATTGACAGAGTATTCAAACGGATCTAAACTAGTCCATGGGTTTTTCCCCTTTCCTTTAGGTAACAAGTGTATCCAATTAACAAGTCAGAGAGTCAACACAGGATGAGAAACACTGGGGGTTCCTGACGTCCTGGGGTCCGAAGGGACAGGTAGTGGTTGAGGACCTCGAACGAGTTTGAGCACAGGTAGCTCAACCACTACGGTAGGTTGGTAGCGTAAGACACAGTAGGGGAAGAGGAGGACGGAAGTCAGAAAGGGTCGTAGTCCTAGAAAAGGTCACTCAGTCAAGAAGCGTAGTCCACTGGTTTCATAACCTCGAAGTCAAAGTCGTAGTAAGGAAGGTCACTTACTTATAAGTCCTGCCTAACGGAAATCCTACCTGACCAACCTAGAGAAACGTCAAGTTCCCTGAGAGTTCGCAGAAGAGGTTGTGGTGTCAAGTTTTCGTAGTTCAGAAACCGCGACTCGAAACAAATATCAGGTTGACAGTGTAGGTATGTACCGATGACCTTTTTGGTATCGAAACTGATCTACCTGGAAACAACCGTTTCAGTACAGAGACGAAAAATTATACGGAGGATCCAACCAGTATCGAAAAGAAAGTTCCTCGTTCATAGAAAGTCAAAGTACCGATATCAATGGTAAACGTCACTAAAACCTCGGAGGGTTTTTTCAGACAGTGACAAAGTTAATAAAGGGGTAGACAAAGGGTACTTCACTACCCCGGCCTACGGTACTAGAAGCAAAAGACTTACAACTCGAAATTCGGTTGAAAAAGTCAGAGGAGAAAGTGAAAGTAGTTCTCCGAGAAATCAAGAAGAAGAAAAAGACGGAATTCCACAGTAGACGTATAGACTCCAATAACTATAAAGAGGGCCGTCAGAACTAAGGTCGAACAAAAAGTAGGTCGGACCGTAAAGTGTACTATATGAGACGTATATTCAATTTATTCGTCCCACTGTTATATGTCGGAACTACATAAGGAAAGGACTAAACCTTGGTCAGAATCAACATAATACTGACATTAATTGGTCCAATTAACATAATACTTTATTTATCTTAAAGTATCTACTAAACTATTTAGGTCACAGAACTTAAGATTTTGAATCTTAAGATGGAGAAGTGTAAACCCTCGATGAGTATAAGTCTTCAAGATTCTCAATTCTTTACTACATTTTGACCTAGACAAAATGTACATTATTTACAGGAAACACATCAACGACACAACTTCGTAAATTTCGGGGATTTCTTTAGATCTCATCGTTTAAAACTAATCTTAAAATAAAATTACGATCAATGATCATCATAATAATCAATTGCAATTATAATCAATAATCATCAGGGGGATTTTTACTGTACATCTTAAGTTTACTTTTGTAATTGTTTATCTTAACACACACTTATGTAAATCTAAGCAATAGTAATGATGAGTTATCATAAAATTTAGATACAATGTCTAAGTGTCGTTCAACAAAGAACTACAAGTCAATATAACTAATTTTTCCTTTAAGATAGGTGTTAAGATCACTAAGTATGAATCTACAAAATATCTCATCGCTTCAAAACTACCGGAAGTGAGCTAGGTCATAAGATGTAAACCTACCATCGTCTTTCATAATCAACGCACATATCAGCACGTCGTCTCTCCTTAATAACTCTTAAAAAAAAACATACACATCCACTAATCTTCAAACCTTCCTCTACCCTGTTACAGTTCCAACGACGAGGGAACTGAAGTGTACTTTTCTAAAGAATCTCAGTCCGGTTTATGAAGAGCAACGATAACTTCCATCTAAGGAAAAAGAATGTGGAAGACGAAAATTTTGTGTTCGATCAAAAACTTGTAAATACTTTTTCGACGTCTCCCGTCCTTTTTGACCCGTGTAGTTTCTTACCTTCTCTCCTCGTCCTTCCGTTGAGAAACAGAATCATCGAAAATTAAAACTTTGGACAAGTCCAATTACCATTTTATTAACTCAAATACTTTTCTTCTTTTTTCGTAAAATACCTTACCTTGACCTCACCCTAGGTCTCTCACCCGAAGTCATCAAGAAACAGCATTTTAGGTTCCTGTACATTTAGAAACGTACCTTATAATCTATACGTCTTTTTTTATGATCATATACATAAAAGAATTTGTATTTAAACACTAGTAGATTGATTTCGAGTACCTTTCTTTAAGGGTTTTAACTGATCGACCGATTCCTCCGACTTACCTGACCATGGTTAAGGTTTATGTTCTACACAATTCGTATCAATAAAAGGTAATAATAAAAGATTCCCTGAGTTCCTATATATTCACTAAAGTCGGAGAAGATTGAAAACGTAGAAATAACACACGAATCAACGAGTCAACACAGGCTGAGAAACGCTAGGGTACCTGACATCGAGCGGTCCGAGGAGAGAGGTACCCCTAAGAGGTCCGTTCTTACGACCTTACCCAACGGTACCGGAGAAGGTCCCCTAGAAGGGTTGGGTCCCTGACTTGGGTCCAGAGCGTGTAGTGTCCGTCTAAGAAATGACAGACTCAGTGGTCCCTTCGGGACTCGGTGGTCCTTTAGAAATAATTTAGTCATTATTATCGTCGACCCTTAACACATGAATAATACTCCGTTCACAATAGAAGAAGTGTACATAATCCACAAATACACTATGTCTATAAAGAGATGGGTAAAATGTCTACTCCTTTGCTCCCAATCCATTAAATAGAGTCCACTGTAAATCATACTTACAAGACTTACAAGTAGCCTTCCCGACTACGACTTCGACTTTGAGGTTAGGAAACCGGTGGAGTACGCTTCTCGACTGAGTAACCTTTTCTGGACTACGATCCTTTCTAACTCCCGTCCTCCTCTTCCCCCGCTGTCTCCTCCTCTACCAACCTACCGTAGTGACTGAGTCACCTGTACTCAAACTCATTTGAGGACCTCAACCACTACCTGTCCCTCCGGACCGTACGACGTCAGGTACCCCAGTGTTTCTCAGCCGGTACTGACTCGTTGACTTGACTGACTGACTGTAAATAATTCATCAACTCGATTCACAATTCGGATCAGAAAAACCGAGGTATCAGATTCGAGAGTCATTCTCATGTCAACTTAACTGAAATCATGGAAGTCTTAGTCTCCCTTCTTCTTTAATAGTTCCATTTTGTTTTATAATTATAACCATGGGTGTCAATATATATATATATATATATATATATATTTGTTTAAATTTTACGATGATTTTGAATGTAACACAAAACATTAAATACATCTCATGAAAGTGGATGAAAGGACAAAAAGAGAGTTCCCTCAAAACACTCCATAAACAATAGTGGGGTCAAAATGTCACTTATACTTCGAACCCCTACGACTAACTGAACAGGTACAATGTGTCGTCCATTTACTCCCCGGTAGTAGTTTGGATCTCGTATCGACATCAAGACTTTCCTTGTCTAGACAACTTGTCAAAAATACACGTTAGTTTGGTCACAACGTCCATCATCCTGGAAATCATCTAGAATGTTTTTCACACATTTACTTCGTTTATGGACAGACGAAACTTTGAGGTGTACTTTTTCTTTAAACATGGTTTTGGTCGATATGATTATTGATCGTAAATAGTACGGAAACGTAAAAAGGTCTCAGTGAATAATGGACAAAACACGAATCAGTGAGTCCAGTACAGGTTGACAAACGTTGGGGTACCTGACACCGGGCGGTCCGAGAAGACAGGCACCCCTAAGAGATCCGTTCTTATGACCTCACCCAACGGCACGGGAGGAGGTCCCTTAGAAGGGTTGGATCCCTAGCTTGAGTCCAGAGGGCGTAACGTCCGTCTAAGAAATGGCAGAGTCGGTGGTCCCTTCAGGGGGAATAATAGATGACATGAAATTTAAAACACGTACACCCCTTTATTCCATGTCTTTTCAATAAAGTAATTATAGTGTGAATTGATCACCACCTAGAGTCCGACATTAACCAAACGAGTCAAGTCCTTTACTAATTACCGTCCTACTGACCGAGTAAGACCAAACGAACCCTGAAGGGGCCAAAATCATGATTTTTCAGGACTTAGGGTCCTTTGGGATTTCAGGATCCGTTTGGTCTCACCAACCCATAGGACTAACAGGGTGAAACACTACCTGACCCCTATCCTCATCCCAACGGTATGTTTTATGGTCCGTAGCCTTAAAGTCTATTCGTGACTTATTACAAAAAGAAACACAGGGTCTATAACGTACCTGTATACAAGCTACTTTAAACAACAAATTAACTTCGAGTCGAAAATTGACCTGAATTAAAAACAACAATTTAGACCGATGGGATTCCTTCTCATTTCCCGGTAAGGTTACCCACTTAGGTGAAATGACGGAAGAACGCACACTTGGAGTCCGAAAATATATAAATAGACACATTCTCTTCTAGTGGACCGTCAAAGGAAAAGACCCCACGAACTGAGTAAGAAAATCGGTCCACCGGTCTCTACATTCTCTAGTCCTACTTACATACTTTAAACTAAAACGGTTACGTAATTTTGAACACATACAACTAAACTCGTCAAGAGGAAATGAACCGTCCTTTAAATTGGGTCTAGACTTGAGGAGAGGAGAAACAACCTAGATGGTCGAGTTAGAGTATCTGGTGGGTGTAGTAGAAATCTGAAACACAATTTTTCATGAAGACAAATTTATCATGTAAGTACACTAAGTCTTACTTTTCCTTCATTCCCGAAAGGCATGAGGAAAGAATGTGAACAAGAAAAAGGGTGGTCCCTCTGTTAGAGTAGACTAACCTTTTACAATTCAAAAACTTTACTTAAACATCTTCGGAAGAGTAACTCCCAAAAAGGAACAAACAAAACAATAAATTTTGCCTATTGAGAAAAGAATGAAGAAAAGGGAAATGGGGGGTTTCCTCTCCCCTTTCATGGAATATATCTTCTGTCTTAACCCAAGGTGTCCAATAAATTTAGAGGTTACAAACTACCAGACAACCATGAAGATTTAGTAAAATCCCCAGGAAATGTAGTCATCTTATATTAAAACTTTATCTTGATCAAATTAAGGTAGTTGTAATCACCACTCGTTTAATCCTAAATCACTGAACTTGTTACTGAATGTCATTAACCAACGTCTCGACTCTAACCACATCCACACAAAAACTCATAAGAACACGTGTCTACATAAATAATTTTAGGAACAAGATTCAGTCCGTCTTTTTCTATCTAAGGGGACAGATTAAAGAAACAAAGAATAAATTAACATACTGTTCTGCTTTGTAAAAAAGAAAACACTTTTTTGTAGGTAGAACCTGAAATAAATCTTTTCCTTTCACCTTATTTTCATCATTTAAATTTAATGAAGTTAGTTCCAATCCCTTCAGTTCCTTTATGATGACATAAACATCAAGTTCCTCTTATGGGTTCTCAGGATTCAATAAAGTTGATAATCATATTTTCCTGACTTTTAGATTTTTCATGTCACCTCCTGAGTTCTAATACATTTCAACAAAGACAAGTCGTCGAAAAATTAAAAATTTTTGTAAAGGTTTTAAAATTAAAACTTTGAATTACAACGAAAAGGAAATAACTTCGTATCAACTAAATGTTATAACACGTAAAGTCCATATACCGTTTCGCTAAGTCTATCTATAGACATAAAATCTAATAAAAGGTAATATCTAATAATACTCTATGACTTACATCAAGAGACACGATATGCCATTTAGGAACTACGAATAGATAAAATACATATCATAATTATCAAAACTTAGGGTATGAGGACTAAATTGGAGGGAGGGAAGGGGAAACGATTGGTATTCAAACAAAAGATACAAAACTCTTAGACAACGACAAAACATATCTAAGTAAACATAATAATAAAAATAGGAAAACTCTTTCGACTTAGAAAAAAAATTATCAACTAAATGTAACAATCAAAGTCCATATGTCGTCTTACTAAGTCAAAAATATATATATTTCTTATGTGTATTCTTAAGTCAATATATATATATTTATACATATGAGTGAACATACATATACATTTCTTGCATACGACGACGACGACGACGACGATTCAACGAAGTCAGTACAGGTTGAGACACGCTGGGGTATCTGCCGTCGGGTGATCCGAGGACACAGAGACCCTAAGAGGTCCGTTCTTATGACCTCACCCCACGGTAACGGAAGAGGTTATTTCTTACATATTATCTTATATTTATGAAAAAGTCTAAGAAAAAGAAATAGTCAATAAAGGTTTATGACTCATATCAAAATACATGATACGTCTTCCAGGAACAACCAATAGATAAAATATATATCACCACACATATACAATAAAGGTTCACGGATTAAAAGGGACGGAGGGAGAGTGGAAACCATTAATATTTAAACAAAAGAGACAGAATCCCCAGATAAAGACAGAACATTTATTCAAGTAAACATAGAAACACAAATCTAGACGTATATTCATTATAGATACTATAACAGAAAGAGACTGAATCATACCATTATAGAGCTAGGTAGGTACAACGACGTTTACCACTATGAGAAAAAATACCGACACATCATGGGGTAAACACACACACACAAGAAATGGGTAAAAAGACAGTCACCTGTAAATCCAACGAAAAGAAGTCCTGTAAGTCTTCGTTATTAAATACCCAAAACATTTATCATTATCGACGGCACTTGTAACCCTTCGTACACAGAAAAACTTAACCTTAAAAGTAGAAAAGGTCTATAGACGGGTTCTCACCCCGACGACCTAATATACCGTCGAGACAAAAATCAAAATATGACGTGGTCTAACGTAAGGGTGGTATCCTACCCAAGGAAAGGAGGTGTGGGAGAGGTAATAAACAATAAATATTTAAGAGTAACACCAAAACTAAAAGTAAAGGGATGATTAATCACTACAACTTGTAGAAAAGTATACGGATAACCGACAGAGACACAGAAGAAAACTCTTTATAGATAAATCCAGACGACGAGTAAAAAACTAAAAAAAAAAAAAAAACTATGACTCGACACACTCGACAAACATATCGACAAACATGTAAAACTTATAATTAAGGGTCAATCAGAGTAACAACATTTATAAAAGAGGGTAAGACATACAACAGAAAAATACCAAAGGAAACGACCCGTTTTCACAAATTAATCTAGAATGGATAAATAAAAACGAAAAGAAAGTAAACGGAACCCTCTGACCAATTTAAATAAAGATCCCAAAAAAAACCTGTGTTAAAAAAAATTCGAAAAATAAAACATAACAATATATCGGTTAATTGTCACAACACTATCAAAGTCAACCTATAACTTCCTTGAGTCGGTATGTATATGTACATAGACAAGAGGGGGTTTGAGGGGAGGATAGGTCCGACGGTGTATTGTAACTCGTCTCAAGGTACATCATATGTCATCCAGGAACAACCGAGAGGACAAATTTATATCGTCACACATGTACAAGTGACTACATGTTGAAATTTACCCTAAAAAATTTGACGAAAAGTCAAAAATTAAATTTATATAAATACCGCTTCTGAACTTAAAAGGAGGGAGGAAGGAAGGAAAGAGAGGAAAAGGGAAAGAAGGGAGAAGGGAAGACTATACAGAAATCCCGGTCTTCAAAATAAAAGACTCTAATCTTATTTATTTTCGGAGCATCAAAAGAATTTTTCTTTTCTAGTTTGATAATAAAGGAGTAGTGTAAAGGATCAACACTTAACTTTCAAGTAAATTAGGTCTACCATTGTACTGAGTCAGGAGATTTTTACAGGAATTATCTGAAAGACCAGGTCTTAGAGAACTGGAAAAATTAAACAACATAACTCCTTCATGAATGTACCTAATTACCCGAACTAAAAATCGACATGTCAGATTAAAGTAAGTATTTTGTCATTGTCGACACTCCAGTCTAAAGTGTAAAATTTTCAACAATTTCTAAAATAATTATAAACTTCAAAATCTGTCCTTTTTAGAAAAAGTCGTTTCCTTCTCACTCTTATTCACGTCCATTATTTAATCGAATATACAATCTCAATTTTTAAAAGGATGTCAACCCAGACCCCCCACAAAAACAAAAAGGTCGTCACGTGGGTCATTCACTTACAATTTTGGTAAGAAGACTTCGTCTACACATCCAAAGTCTAAAAATAATCCTATAATTAATCATAACCCTCAGTCCCTTCGTTTGTGCAAGTAGTCTCGGTCCCCGGACGGATTTCTTTGTGAAATGACTAACGTTTGGTATTGACCCCCGACGTAAAGGGTAATGTTGAGTCATGTCGGATCAAGACCCTTCCTTCAGAAAGAAAGACGGGGAAACTGGGGTCAAAGAGTAAAGTTTTATTCATTAAACCTATTAAATAGTCCTGAGAAAACTAAGACATCCTTACACTGACACTGAAAACACCTTTCCTCTTATATATTCATCACTCCCGGAAAAATAGAAGGAAAGGGGGGAAAATTTGATTATTATTTCATAATCGAGATCTCAAATCCCTCACACCCCTTAATTTCAAGTCTACCCGAAACCTCAGTTTGTACAACCAATTTTAAAGTGGAGTAGACAATCTACACAGAAACCTGTGTTAGACGAACTTTAACCCAAAAACACTGTTAATTTTACTCTACTATGTTTCGAGGGATGTGGTATGAAGCAACGAACTATGAGTCTTAACGAAGAGTAAATAACGTTCAGCCCACTTTTAATATCAATCTGAAGTACGGTGGTTTATGTCTAAAAACGAAAAGTAACGACACGTCAAGCGAATGAATTTGAAACAATCTCTATTTTACGATTCGACTTATAAAAAGGTCTATACTTATCAATACATCAGACCTGCGTATAAACCCACAACATCCGATGTTCCTTCTGTCTCTCTCCCCTTATCTTAACCCACCACCCGTTCCAATTGGTTCTGCAGCCAATTAACAGACACCCGTAGTGTTACGGGGGAGATCTCGTAAAAGAACAGTGGAAAAGAACGACACACCCAGTGAGGGAGACGGGGGTCACTTAAACATCCTCTTAAAAGTTCACATCCCCAAGAAAGAGACGAGACCTTCAACTTCAAAGGCTACATAAAAGAACCACCCCCACTCACATCCTCGCATCTTCTGACATAACCGTCCCACTTGTATTCCCAATAACCGGACCAAGAAGGACACCGACACTGTCCAGTACCTAAGTCTCGTTGAGTACAAAGGTGACTGTCAAGAGGTTGAACCCCTCCAACTACCCAACTCTGTGACAATGTACCGTAGAGAGGACTCGGACACTGTAACAACATCTACTTGGTACAAGCTCGTCCGTCTTGGCACCTTATAATGTCACACTTCCATCAGGGAAACTGTCGGACACGGGGGATGGGGTATTTAAGTCCGTAAATGTCAAAAAAAAAAAAAAATGACAATAACTTTGTGCGACAGAGACCTTCGAAAAGTATACTCCTAAACATCGAAAAACACCCCTCCCCCTTAATTATGTCCAACGTACTGATACTATAATAATTATGGGGAATCATTGTATTGTAGTCTTAAAGTATATGACTTCGTATGATAAACTTCCACTAAAACGTCCACTCATAATTAGAGGTAATGAAATACATATTAATAAAAGTATTGAGGCTGAAGACAGAAGACAAAAGACTGTCAATGAGTATTAAGACACACGGGAGGAAGACGGAGGTGAGATTCAGAGGACACAAGAAGAGTTTATTATCTGTGTCCCTTTCTAAAGGAAATTGAACTAGTAATACTCAAATTTGTTTTCGATTCATTTTAATACATTCTACATTTATTGAATAAAACTGTATTATGTCAACTGGTAGATATATCTTATAAAATTTTTGTAAAGTCCACAAACTTGGATTGATCCATATTAGCGTGTCAAAGTGTAAATTTCTAAATCACAACTGATTAGAAAGTAACGTATTTATTACTACTACGGTGAACGAATCAGACTGAGAAACGCTGTGGTCCCTGACAAACGACGGTTGAGGAGACAGGTACCCTAAGAGGTCCGTTCTTGTGACCTTACCCGATGGTAAAGGAAGAGGTTTTATGACTATCCAGTAGAAGATTTCAATTTGAACTGAGTAGAACAATAAAATTAATCGTCAACAGGGACCACCGAGTCTGCCATTTCGCAGACGGACGTTACCCCCTCTGGGCCCAAGCTAAGGACCCAGTCCTTCTAGAAGACCTCTTCCTTTACCGTTAGGCGAGGTCGTGAGAGCGGACCTTTTAGGGTACCTGCCTCCTCGGACTATCCGATGTCAGGTTCCCCAACGTTTCTCAGCCTGTACTGACTCGCTGAAGTGAAGTTGAAGTGAAGTTGAAGTTCTCATATCATTTCCACCTACAATAATATCAGAAGTTTCTAATTGTGTGAAACTGGTTAGTCTCGACGAAAGTTAAAAAAATATTAATCGTGCCTTACAACTTCAGGGAGATCCAATTGACGTACATGTATATTGAATAAAAATTACCGACATATAGTAGATGAGACACCTACATATTCAAGAAATTGGTAAGAAACTAAAATTTAACAAAAGACAAAAGTCAAGTTTTTTTTTAAAAGTCTATTAAAAGGATAGATCATCCTAAATAAGTCGTCAAGTCCCTAATCCGTCGTAGGTCAGATCGTCTGTCTTTCCTCGAGGTTTTTCGACATGTTTCGTCCTCTAAAAAAAGAAAAAGAGGGCCGTCTAGTACACCGTATGTCTGGAATCAAGGACTGATCCCTAACTTGACACAGGAGACGTCACTTTCACGTCTAAGAACTGGTGACCTGGAGGTCCCTTTAGGGTCGTTCTCTAAAAATATCTATTGTTATTCACTCTCTTTCCTTTAATACGACCCGTAAACGACGAACCAAGTTCTCCCAATGAAAGGAAATATACCTCGTTTCCCACCCTTACCTCGGCCCAGTTCATTGAACACGACTCGTCAGTCCCGACTAACCTACTGTTTGCGGACGTCAAAGACCCTTTCGACTCGTGTCTTTGAATCGGTCCAACATGAAACCACTGTACCCCAAATCGTACTCGATGAGGTAGAACCCGGATTAGACCAATGAAGGTGTCAAAAAACGGAAACTTCGTCATGATGGATGTAGGAGATTCGGAACGGAAGGTTGACATGACGAATGGTATTAAGGAACAACAACATCAGTCGTGAGGAAAACAAGGAACTTACGATCTTGGAGTCCGAAAGATAGTGAGCCATGAGGATAGGATAGTACTCAGAAGCACCAAAGTCAGAAAGGTCATGGTGTCGAAAAGACGAGGAACCGGAGGACAGAAATTTACGAGAGTATAAGGTCAGACGGAGACGAAGGGGAAAGAGGTAATGATATAGATGTGGAGGGGTACTCGTCATTGATTTGTGGGAGTCGTTAGGATTGAAGTCTGTAAGATGCGTCTGACGAATGATGGTGGACACCAAGGTTGAATGAGGAAAAATCACGGAGTTGAGGTTGTTAAGATATTTGGTTCGGTCCTAGAGTAAGACGACTAGACAAAGGAAGAGTATTTGGAGACGGAGGAGTACCATAAGGAAGAGTTCGATTTTAAGGGAATAGTCAGTAAAATAAACGACGGAAGCTTTGTCAGAAGCAAAGAAACGGAGGGGGACGGGGCGAAATGGGACAAAACGAGACCACGAACGGACTATTTTAGGGCGGCAACCAGGTAAGCCGAGAGGGACCACGCGTAGGCACGAGGCGGTCGACTGGGACAGTCCCCTCGCGCGCCGACGGCTGTGTCCGCCCGGACACCCGACGGCCACTCGGACGGCAGAGGATGAGGTGAGTGGGAGGACAGAAGGATCTACTGACAGAATGTGAAAAGAAAGAGTCAAAAGATCAACAAAGGAAAGAAAGAGGGAGAATCGACCACAACGAAGGACAATGAGCCTAGTGTGTCTTCGTGGGTCTTCTCCTAGAGGGTGGTCGAGGAAGGGTGGGTGTACGGAAGGACAAGGACAGACTCCGGTCGGAGAAGGTGAACCCAGGGTACGAGTGGGAGAGAGGATGGGTTTCTACAATGACAGAAGACGTGTGTCAACTGGGAACTATAGACAGTAGACGTAGGCACCTATACCTCTCGACTGACATGACACAGTAAAATGTATCTGTCGACCTCATAGGGTCCTCAAAGGACTTTTGGCAGGAGGATCCTAAGTCTCATTACTGACATTAGGAATAGAAAGGAGAAAACCCAGTATCGGTAGTGACAGGAACGTTCCATATGATAGAGAATGATATGTAAAATAATCGGTGGGATGTGCCGGACACCCTAGAATCAAGGGACTGGTCGCTAACTTGGACCCGGGACCGTCACTTTCGTAGTTCAAGCTCGGTGACCTGACGGTCCCTTAAGGGCACAGAGAAATAAAAATTTTGTTTTCCTTAACGAAACAAGACGGGATAATGAGTAAAGAGATTAGGAGAAGGATCTCTAGAGAAGAATAAAAAAAAAATTGACAGACGTCAACCCGAGACTAGAAATTGGAGTCCAGAAAAGTTCCAGCTATCACTGGAAGTGTAACAGTTTAGGTCACAGATTAAGAGTCGGGAGGAGAAAAAAACCCCCCCTAATTTTTTTAACAACAAAAGGGAACACCGAGTCGACTATTTCTTAGACGGACGTTACACCCTCTGGACCCAAACTAGGAACCCAACGCTTCCAGGGGACCTCTTCCCTTTCCGATGGGTGAGGTCATAAGACCGAACCTCTTAAGGTGCCTAACATATCAGGAACTCCACCGTTTCTCAGCCTGTGTTAACTCACTGAAAGTGAACTGAAAGAAAAGTGAAGGAAAAAACTTTTAACATCATTATATATTGTTAAATGGTAACATTAGTGGAAATTCACAGATCAAGTAACCGTAATTCGTATAATTGTAACAACACGTGGTAGTCGATAGAGGTCTGCAAGGGTAGTAGGTCGTTTGTGTCGAAAGTAAGGGAACCGGGGACCGTTGAGTGACAGAGACACGGAAACGAATAACATCCATAGAGTATATTCGCCTCAGTCTATAAACAGTAAAACACAGACGGAATAAAGTGAATCGTACTACAAAAGTCTCATATTGTACATAGTCTTGAAGTAAGAAAAAAATTCCGACTTATTATAAAGTAACACACCGTTAGTGTAAAACAAATATGTAAATGGATAGAACTTATAAGTCGAACACAGACAGAAAGTCGACAATACTTTACGACGACACTAGAAGCCATATGTCTATAGACAAACTCATGTACGAAAGTCAAGAAAACCTTCATATGGGTGTTCACCTTAACGACCTAGCATAATTGAGACACAAATTAAAAAATTCCCTGTAGACAAAAGTCGTCGTCGACATGGTAAAATGTAAGGGTGGTCGTAGTCATTCACAAGGCCAAAGAGGTGAGGGCGGAGGGCGGTCACGAACAGTACAAGAAAAAAAAAGAAGGAAAAACTTTTACCTACACTTCAGAGTTGAGTCACCACGGAGCCAAATGTAAACAGAACAACTGTCGTGCACATTTCGACTAGCCAGGAGGAGCTGAGGTGGGAAGACAAGGAGACGTCGTGACCGAGGAGGAGCGGACGGGAGAGGACCGGGAAGATGTACAACCGTACGGAGTCCCGGACGGTAGACGTACACAAGAGTACAGACTCCAGTAGAGTCGGTCAGAGTGTCAACTGTATAGTATTTATCCGACTCTTAAGGGTTTCAATAGAGAGTAGTTTGTCTTGATCAAAAACAAAAAAAAACCTCCCCCCAACGTCTTAGACAGGAGAACGTCAGAAGGGAAGAGTCATTTACGTCGAGTCATAAAAAAGCTACAGAGTTTGAAGTAAACAGAGTTCGGGGTTTGAAGTCTCAGCGAAAACTGAGGAGAAAAAGAGAGAGTGACATAGGTTTCGACATGGAAGTTTTGTCTCAGTCTTCGTCCAGAAAAGAGTGACGGAGGAAGTAGGGGTAAGACTAGAGACGGTCATAGTAGTAGGCTAGGGGTAGTCTCGGGGGGTGTCGTCGGTGTCAGTAGGAAACGTGTCATCTAGTCTACCAGAGTGAGCACGGTCGAGACAAGAGTACCACCACGGTCGGGACGTCCTAGACCAGGGAGAGTCGTAGGAGAGGTGGGAGTAGAGGCGAGTGACATCTCACGAGAAGAGGGTCCATAGGTCCACTGACAGATGAGTGTGGGACCCTCTACGGCGGAGAATACAAAATACTACGTCGCCAGCAGACGAGAGGGCTTAAATAAGGGAACGTGGACGAAACAAAAAGAGTCATCGAGACTAATGGAGAACCATATATCACTAAACACGTACCAGACAAACGAAGGGTCTAAAACAAATACTGATACTGAAGTAGGAGACTTTCTCAAGACCCACACCTCAGACACAAGTTATGAACAAACCGTTTACTTAATAACTTAAGAACAAAAATACACGAATCATTCGTGAACGAAAAGACATCTTATCACAAGACTTACACCCTAACGGTTCGAACACACACACACACAAAATTTATGACGGTCTAATGAAGTCACGTGAGACCTCTAACATCAGAAAATGTACAAACACTTTGATAACCTAACTTTAATCATACGGAAGTAAACTTAGAACTAATGTTCAAATCCTCTTGTATAACAGACATACAAAATCAGTAGACGAAAAGGAAAAAACCCGAAGAGACATACACAAGAAACGGGTCAAAAGGAAAAATAACGAACTTAATTTTTTTTTAAATAACTTTAAGAAACATATAGAACAGTACCATAAAAAAAAGGGGTATTTAGAGTTTTACATCAACTAAATATCACAAAGTCCACTTCTCGTATCACTAAGTAAATATATATAAGAAAAAGTCTAAAAAAAGGTAATATCCAAGTCTAAGAAAGGGTAATATCTATGTTCTATAACTTATATAAAAGGACACGACATCTCATCCAGGAACATAAAAAAAACTTGGATAAACCATATATCATCATAAATAGACAATTAGGGTCTAAGGATTAAATAGTGGAGGGTGGGAAAGGGGGAACCATTGGTACAAATAAAAGTTACAGATACTCAGATAAAAAGAAAACATTTCTTCAAGTAAACATATTAAAAAAATCTAAAAGGTATATTCACTATATATAAACAAGGAAAAACTAGAAAAATTTAGCACAAAGTGGTATTTCTTTATAATTTAGAAATTTTAAATATATATTAAGTCAAGTCAACGAGTCAGTACAGGCTGAGAAACGCTGGGGTACTTAGAGTCGTACGGTCCGGAGGGACAGGTAGTGGTTGAGGACCTCAAGTGAGTTTGAGTACAGGTAGTTCAGTCACTACTGTAGGTCGGTAGAGTAGGAGACAGCAGGGGAAGAGACGGACGGGAGTTAGGGAGAGTCGTAGTTCCAGAAAAGGTTACTCAGTGGAAAAGTGTACTCCACCGGTCTCATAACCTCAAAGTCGAAATCGTAGTCACGAAGGTTTCTTATGGGGTTTGACTAGAATTAGATATTCTTAACTATTCTTTTAAAACGTTTGACACTGATCACTTCCGGAATAGTCTATAAATTTCGTCGTCGACGACGACGACGATTCAGTGAAGTCAGCACAGGCTGAGACACCTTGGGGTTATCTGTCGCCAAGAGTTTATAATCACAGGTAATTTTAGGGTACCAACGACAAATTTTGGCTCAGGTGGTCATCAAAAGTCGAACATCCATAAGCCTTCCACTCTTTCCCTTTCTACCCAGACTCCTTAGAGGTAATTTATACGAGATTCCATCAAGACGCCTCTTCCGTTACCGTGGGGTGAGGTCATGAGAACGGACCTTTTAGGGTACCTGCCTCCTCGGACTTTCCGATGTCAGGTACCCCAGCGACTCCCAACCTGTGCTGACTCGCTGAAGTGAAAGTGAAAAGTGAAAGGACGTAACCTCTTCCTTTACCGTTGGGTGAGGTCACAAGAACGGACCTCTTAGGGTCCCTACCCCCTCGGATCACCCGAAGGCAGATACTCCAGCGTGTCTCAGCCTGTGCTGACTTCGCTGAATCGTCGTCGTCGTCGTTCTGTCAAGACTTCCCAACCAGGTACCTGGTGTCTATTTCCTCGCGACGACACTCGGACAGGGACCACACCACACCACACAATCGTCCCGACACCCGTCCATGTAGGTTCTTTGTCTTGTCCCAGCTCTTGATTTAGGTTCACACTTGACATTGAATAATAACTTCCACTACGAAACCAATTAACTCTTTCACTAAATGAATTATTTACCAAGTCTGTCAAGTAGACTTTCTTTTTCAATCGAAAGAGGGAATGTGCTACCTCTTTTTATTTGAGGTACAACTAATTTATATTTCTAAAACGTTTATGATCTTTTTTATGTCCCGCATCCCACGGTCACCAAATTAGGACCGTACCTACTCCGGAAGAATTTGATCTAACCTTTGGAGCTGTGACACTTCCTTTCTAATTATCTGAATTACCAAGTCCAAAAGAAAGACCTTCCACTAGTAGTATAAGACTCCACACCGTTGTATTACGTCATCGACACTGACCAAAGGATTACACCTACTTCTTACACCGGTAAGTGTAGTCATTTGTTTCCTACGACGCCGGTCCTTCGGTGTTCGGAGACGTCGACGGACTTGACTCAGGAGTCCTCTAAGTCCCGTCTCTTGTTGTCTTACGGGCGGGATCTGTCAAGTCCACGTATAGTTTCCTTAGTAAAGTCACTCGGCCCGAGAACGTAGAAGGATACGTATCTTTCCGTGATTATTTAAGTAATTGAACCACAAACAAAAAAAGAAGTTAATAGTCTTTAGAAAACTACACGTTGATGGACCAAACAAAGACGTCTTGAGTATATATGGGACCGAGGTAGGAAGAGAGAGACGTCGTCAGGAAGTCTCGATAGACTCTCGGACAGAGGACCCGAAGTCAGGAGTCATACAGACGTCTTATTTTGTATTTGTGAGCTGAAAAACCAACACATAAGAAAAATAAAGTCAGTTGTGATCAGATGTAAAAGATATCTATGAACTCGTCTATCCTTCCTACGTTAACTGGATTCAAAACAATGGATCAAATAGACTTTGTGACATCTTTTCAGTTTACAGAATAAACGTACACTGACAACGTAGATCCGACGTAAACTGTGGTGAACGGAGAGAGGAGGGAACTGAAAGGATTGGGACGGGAGAGGTTCAAGAGGAAGTAACTAGAAAAGGAACCCTAAAGGGGAAGGAGTCAGAACCGTAACCAAAGGGAGGTCAAAAGACAAGAACTTGAATAGAACCTCTAGAGGACACACAAGAGAAACCCGTCGAGACTGAGGAAAATTGAAAGTGTTGACCACACAAACCTACTGAGTGTCTGTAGAATTTGGGTAATACAAGTCTGAACATAAGGGGAGGGAACGGTGACTGGTCGGAGAAGTAACATAAAGCCAGAGCCAACTTCCGTGGTGTGACAAACGGGAGGAAAGCAACGGAGACGATATTGAACGCCGAAATAAGACGAACGCTAAATCCATGTCTTGGTGGGAACCCATAATTTCGTCTTTCTAAAGTCAACAACCTTTCCGACGTCCGTGTCGACGGTGGAAACGGTGGAAGACCCGTCAATCCTCGGCCCCTAGGATCGACGAACAAGGTACAGTATGAGATGTGTCGGAGGACTAGGCGCCTCCTCTCTTAATAAACAATAGAAGATACATTAAAGGAAGGGAGGTCAAGGATGACGGAAGTCCAATAGGAACCACATGTCAAAAAAAGATTCTGACACACAAAGACAAGAAACCTTACATTTGATTCAAAGAAGGAGTCGTAGTTTCCGGTGTTGTTAAACTAGAAATTTTAAACCCCAGGAATTAAGGGACGGGAGTAGAGGAGTATGGATGGGACGAGAGGACCCACCAACTAACAAAGGACTTGAAAACCACAAATAAGTGCAATATACATAGTAGATAAGTTTTAGAGAGAAGGAGACAGGTGTGAAACTTCTAGTATCATTTAATGACAAACCCGGTTCTTCTGAAAAGTCTTTTCCGGACTTGGGTGGAGAAGGAAAATGACATGAGAAGGACTTTGTGACGAATAAGAGTCACTAATCATGAAGGACTTCAAAAATATCAAAGTCGAGAATATAAATCCAGATACTAGGCAAAATTCAATTAAAAAAACATACCATATTCCCCAAGTAGAAACAATAAAATGTACATCGACAGGTCAACAAGTGACAAACAACTTCTCTGACAAAAAAGGGACAACTCAAAAAACGACAGAATAACTTTTAGTCAACAGGATTCCAAATAAAGACCTAAGAGTCAAAACAAGGTAATCAGACATACAGGAAAACGAACATCGTGTCACAGAACTAATTATGACGAAACATAATTCAAAACTTTAATTCTACACACTCGGGAAATTGAAACAAGAAAAAGTCTTCAAAACCGACAAGACCGATCAAACTAAACTAAAAAAAGGTACACTTAAAATCTTTGTTAATGAGACAATTCTCATTGTTTGAGAGAATTCACTCGTCTCTAAAACTATTCGAAGTCATAACTTAGACATGTAGTCAAACCCCTTACAACGGTAAAATTGTTATAATTCAGAATTTTAGGAATTTGTTACAAAAGACAAATCCACAAATCATAGAAATTTGGTAAATAACACCAAAAGTTCAAAACATGAAGGACAATATAGAGTAGGATCCACAAAAACTTTCCCAACATTTTTTTCAAAAGAATGGAAGTGAAAAGAAATAAGTAACGATCACATATCTTTATGTCAACTAAAAAATTTATAAATGGAATACAGTACGCTAGAAAACGACTTAAGACAATACAATCCAAAAGTCACATAAGTAGTCCTAAAAGATATTACGTCAGTATAGCAGACACCTATTTCCACTTTTCACTTTCACTTCAGCGAGTCAACACAGGCTGAGAAACGTTGGGGTACCTGTGGTCCGAGGAGGTAGGTACCCTAAAAGATCCGTTCTCATGTCCTCACCCAACAATAATCAAAAAAAATTTAGTGTCATAAAATTTTAAGTTCTATCTTTGTACGTCATAATTTAAAGTCTCATGAATTACTCCATTGTAGTAAGAGGATCCAATAATTCACGTAGACAAGAGACGTCAAGACCATAGGACCTTCACCATCCCGGGAACCAAAGTAACATGGTGAACAGACATACCTTTGGAAGTCTCCGAGGGGTAAGGGAAAGACCGTCTTTAGATCTAGGAAACCTGAGTAAGAAATTCCATGACAGATTGTGTAACAGTTTCTTCTCTCGACCCTTACCACTTGTCTCGGGTCTCTACTCAACCCTCAGAAACCGAAGAGTGTTTCAGAAACCGACGAAGAAATACACACACGTTTAAGTCTCCCCAAGGGATGGAACATTTTTAAAGTCTTAAACACCAAATTAAAAACTTCTTACCAAAGGAAATCAAGAGACTCGTATCAACATTTTGATGAAACTATGGAACAGACGACTCGGACTGTAAACCCCAGAGAGCTCCTAAAGACGACGGACAAAGGGGGGGACTACACACCCAGTATTAAAAGACAACCAAACGTACGGAGGATTAAAAAACAACATTTGACCTGTAAAATCTATAGAACGTCGTCAAGATTTCTGATTACGGGGGGAGAGGAAGAGGTGTGGAGGGACACAACAAACGAACAAGTCACTGAATCGACTGACCAAAACCGCGGCAAGTGGAGAAGACGTCACCCACAGGAGACTACCACGAGGAAGCCCCGGGTCGGAACCCTTGTGTACGTCAATGAACCTTCACGGGAGAAGTCCCCGACTGTCGTGCCAAAATCATCCCGAGGGAGATTGGCGGACAGAGGTACTGGACGGAGAAAACCGCGGTGTGGGTCGTGTATACCAGGTGACGATCGCTCAGCTAACGAAAGAGCAAAACCTGTTTCGGGATCCGCGATTCTACGGGGTGTCACACAGGTCAATCTGATCTACGAGAAACATCCTCAACACAAACTCCGTCAGAAACTCGAAGGGACCGAGGTCCTTCCCAGAAGGAGCCACAGAGAAGGTACTAAAACAACTTGAAGAAACCTACGGTCTGAAGGAAAACCGTACAAAAGATAACACCTGGATGGTCGACGTAGAATCCACGAGTGCTGGTCACAGAGGCAACAAAAGAGGTCACGGTATCTCGAACTTGAACAGACAAAACTCAAGGTCGAGTCAGTCAGGATTCAATCACTGACGATTCCCCGAGGCATAGGAAAGTCGGACGAAGAGACCGAACACCTCTTGGAGACAGGGTGACGAGGTCCCCGTCGTGGAACAGGAGACGAAAACTTACCCCAGGACCGGAACCGACGTCGGTGACCACAGACCTCGACGAGAGGGGCGCAGCTGGACTACTTGGTGTCACGGGTACACCAAACGACGTAGGCGTCATCTCGAAGACGGGACTCGCCTCTGCCCCGCCTCCCTAAGGAACCCCGAGAGCCGGTGTGAAACGACCTTATCTTAAAGACGTCGCACCTCCACTTCTCACAGTCTTTAGTGTCAGGACCTCCATCTCGACCCACCTCATCAACCATCAAACAATTGACTATCAGAGTCGATGGGCGCCATACTTCCGACGTAGGAGACGGATCGCGGGAAGAAGGGGTGAGCCGAGTCCATAGTGACCGGTCTCTCCGGGTGGGTGCAGGATCTCGCCGGAGACGCCGGAACGGACCAGTGGAGCACAAAGGGACTGACCCGAGTGAGAAAGGAGTACCCCAAAGAGTGGGTGGTGGACCGCGATCAACAGAATTTGAGAGGGTTCCTTACATAGGCGAGGTACCCTCCTCTCCGAATCCGAGAAAGGAAGAGGCAAGGTCAGGGACTGAATTGTGTACCTTCTAAGAGTTATTTAGACTCTTTACGTCGTATATTTTACTAGTTTCAGACGACGGAAGAACGAAATATTACATTGGACAGATTTCACTTTTTATAGATCTTAGAGACACCTTTCCCTCAAAGTACGCCAAACGATTGAGGTCAAAGAACGCCGACGGACCTCACTCTGTTCCCCCGCGGGACCCTTTCTTTCTCACCAAGGTCCCCGGCCCTCTCTCCTCTTACACCGGAAACATGACACAAACGGTAGGACTTACATTACTCTGGGACTTCTTGTCCTTCACCCACGTCACAACCAGAGGTAGAACAACATCCAGGCGACCGAACGAAAGAGGAGTGGTGACCCTTCAGAAACACCAATGGACCCCAATCCAACCTTTTCGGTGGACAAATGTCTTACTACACCCTCGAAAAGACATCTTTAAGGTACCAATTATCTATTACCGTGTTTTACTCACAGGGTGTTTATCGTCCTCACCTGTCATACAACGACCGTCGGTCATAGGGTCGCCGACGAAGACCCCCCACGCCCCCTTCAGTAGACGGATTGATTACACTTCTGAAAGGGAAATTTTAATAACCTCTTACTAAAAACTGGTTATTGAAAGAAAGAAAAGGAAGATCTCAGAATGTCTTTCGACAATTAAGAGGAAAAACTTGCGTTACTTATTGGTGCCCAGAAGTTTTGGCAGAAGGTACTTCGACTTCGTGTGGTAGTTGGGGTAAGAAAACATAAAGTATGTCAAGTATTATAGTGAAATATGATAAAATTGTATGTAAGGTATAATAAAAAACAGACTCAGTTCTGTTCTTTTTAGTTTGGCTTGATTTCGTTTCGGACATTTAAGTTGTGGACTGAGACGTATGTCTAGACAATTGTCGAACCTACCAAACCGGAGGCATAATATGGGACCTACACTATGTGAGCTATTTCAAAAGTACGTACGTTTTTTGTTTAAGTTCCTGTTTTCTGAGAACCCTTGTGCACTTTAGGATTTACTCCTTCTACTTCACGTTGGCTTACCTTTTCAAAAATTTTTCCATTACACTAGAAAGTGCCGGAAACTTAACCGAGACTTAATTCTTTACCACCGTTCCCTGTTTACGCTGGACGAAGATCACCTTAAACGACTACACCGTCCTCTTTACCTCCATGCTCCCTGATCTGACGTGACAAGGGAAAGACATGGGGACCAAACCTAAACAAGACTTAAAATGTTTCTATAACTCACACCTCGTGAAGACTCGGTGGATTCACAGATGTTCTGAACCTTATCTTCCAGATCCCGTCAAACCCAAACTTTGACATAAGGGACCATCAAGGTCTTCGTGGACACACGAACTCTAACGAGACCCAAAACCCCACACTGGACGAAAAATACTAATATTGCATTCAAGGTAACCTACAAATTACAGAACCATGAAACCAACACTGTTTACGGAACAAAAAAAGAAGACCTCTTAAAGAAAAGTGTTTATAATTTGGTAGGTAATAACTAAACTTTTGTCTCCTATTCTGGAGGAAATGATCGTCACAGTGTATCACCGAGTCTCGGGCCTGAGGTCTAGGTCCGACACCCACCTTTGGAACAGGAACGGTGGGTGGTCGACACACACTGAAACCTTTTCGATGCATTGTTCAAACGGAGTCCCAGAGATAGAAAGTGTACCTTCATTACTAAGAAGGACTGTAAAATAATCGTAAGGACTACTCGGTCAGACGAAATTCTCGAAATGTAAACAGTTGAATCTATTCTGAATTTTTTCGGGGTGCCTAATCACACTACACCCACAGGGAGGAAATGTCTACTATCGAGACTCCGTGTCTCTCCGGTGAACGGGTTCCCGTAGCACCGACCGCCCCGACGGGGACCCTGGTCTTGGGTCCGACTGATCGAGACACGAGGAATCTGATTAGGGTCGAGTCTCGAGGACTCTCTTAGCTATCTCTTTCTTGCACCCTCTCTAAAACACACACACACACATACACATATACAAGATATACACACACACACCTTGTCAAACACCACAGATCACATTTGCGACATCGAAGGCAATAGTAAACCCTTAAGTGACCCGTCTTGACATACTCACTGATTTCTTGGTACCGCGTCGACGACACTTCTTATCTTTACCACACTTTTACGACAAATATTTGAGTCCACGCACAAAAAGAATATTTGACAAGAACTTCGAGACCATCCACTTTTAACTTCTATTTCAAAAAAAATCAGTCATTCTACTAGACGTCAATCAACTCTTAAACCGATCCAATATCCAAATTATGGACACATCCACTTCAACAAAAAGAGAATTGATGGAAAAGGTTAATGTAGGACTGAGGTCGACGGAAAAAAAGACAGCCAGTACTTCCTTCAGGGTCTAGAACCTCCTCTCAGGTTCATTCGTGTCGCTACCTTACTCTACGAGCGTAAAGGAGGACAATGACGTCTTACACACACGCACACACACACACACACACACACACCAAAATGAATTAATATCCCTTCCCCACCACCACCCCAACTCTTACTATAACAAAATGAATTACCAGGTACTTAAAATGGTGTGTTTAAGATCAGTAGAAGCTTTGTATTACCTCTACAGTTCGTTCAATTATAGTCATTCAGGATCTTTAATTTTTTGAGATAAAATTGAGACCTGTTGTCTTAGACATACACAAGGCTTGGCAGTTTATCTGACTACAAAATAGATGAAAATATACCTTGTCAGGACTGAACATGAACAATGAGTCTGTAATTGTCACGGGGGAATTTAAGATACAAGTGAGATGAAAATTCCGTAAAAAGTATAAAGAAAACGACTGAATCAAAAAACGGAGTGAATTTACTAAAAAAACGCCCCCTCCCCCACGATTCAACTTTAGATCGACACCAATCAATTGCCGTGTAAAGCTCTTTAACTTCAGTATACCAATTTGTACAGACTAATGAGTAGAGATCGGATATCTAATATTAAACGTTTTATGAAATAATATCACCACAAACTAAAAACAGTATAAATAAATCAGTGATGAAAAATACCAATATGTATAGTAGTAGGAAGTAAGACAGAAACGCTCTAGACCATCAATATTTTCCATTACTTTTGTGGAAAATTCACGACTTCAAAAAGTGAGACGGAAGAAAAAGACACGAAAAACATAGATTTTATTTGTAAGTGAAAACAGGAAACTGTCGAGGATGACGATAAACTTAAGTTTCTATCCCAAGAGAATGAAAATTACATCGTATATAGTGTCTTTAGGATAGAATCGTCTTTCGAAATAAAAAAAACAGAGGGGGTGTGTGGTGTACGCAAGATACCTCCATCGTGATAAAAAGTCAGTAAGTCGTGAGTGTCGTCGTTTGATCAAGGGTTCATAAACTTTTCCTCTTTTTATACCACTTATACTTTCAGAAGAATTAAGTTCATAGACATATTAATCCTGTTTTATTTGAGGACCTCGATAGTATCAACAAGGAATTTACACCGGCCTATTGGGTCACCAGTGTTCGTTTCAACAATGCGGAACGCGTACAAAAACATACACACAAACATACACACTCACAATGCACCAAGAAAAGGAGGGAGGACCACACAAACATAAGTAACAAATAAGTTGTCTCTTTATAAAACTTGAGGTCATTTTCTCAATCTTCAGTTCTTTTTCATAAAAGTCAATTGTCAGAAAAGACAGGGATGATGCAGTGACAGTCCCCCAGACGGATTGTGACTGTAAACGGTCACTTAAACGTACACTAAGTAGTTTGAAAAAGGTTTTCGGAAATATATTTGAAACTATATTTTTATGTATTATAAAGAAGAATAAACTTTAATCCGAGTAACCCTTTCACTTTCACTTCAACGAGTCAGCACAGGCTGACGCCGGGGTACCAGACATCGAATGGTTCGAGGAGACAGGTACCCTAAAAAGTCCGTTATCATGACCTCACCTAACGGTAAAGGAAGAGGTCTCCTAGAAGGGCTGGGTCCCTAACTTGGGCCCAGAGGGCGTAACATCTGTCTACGAAAATGACAGACTCGGTGGTCCCTTCAGGGTAACCCTTTCATCCCAAACACATAGTATTTGCTTCGTTTATAAAAGACAATGGAAAGAGTTCTTCCACACGATATGGCGCCTAATCGACTCTGAGGTCAAAGACAACCAGACGTAACGTTGACACCCGAACCAGACGTGCGACCTGTCCCCATAAAGGGGACACAGAATTTGATCCGAGGGGGTGGGGGTGGGGAACCAAAGAATAAATTGTCGGTAACAGAACGTCGACATCGTCTCGACCGATACTTTCTTATTACCCTTCCCCTGGAAAGTGTCGGACGGGAAGGCACCTTCTCATCTCAACGAATCCGTCACACCAGAAACGAGTCTCAAGAATGACTCTCACCCTTTATAAAAACGACTCCACATAGTAGTAAATTATCAAAGGTATAAACTTCTATTAGAATACAACCTTTTCTTTCGATTACTACTCGTTATAGGTTTTCAACAGAGGGATAAAACCCTCTGACTCGAAACCCTTAATTGGGATCTGACATAGACCGTACCAATTTTGTTTCTATGACTTTGGAAGTAAAGTTTAGATACTTGAGACTTCGAACCAAAAGTAAAATAGAATGGGCAAACAAAACTCGAGGGTTCCCTTCCATTCACCTTCTTTTCCAGCACTACTACTAAGACGATATCAAAACCGGTACTATCACACCCGTATAATGTTATCACACCCGTTCGACTATGACAGTCGAAGTGGTTCTGTCCAGAGCCCCCCGTGTCTCTTCGTCTCCTCGTCTCCGACGACACAAGAACTCCGGGTCGTTCGAACAGGTCCTGACAACACGACGGTAAGACTCAGAGTCATACCAAAATATTTTGACACCGGCTCACTTCGTACACCTTGGTCACAACCATCGAGGACTAAAGTCTGAACGACTTCGTTCACGACCATGACTACCAAAAACTTTAATTAATTGTTACTTTACTACTAAAAGACCTTGTCAAAACTTTATGTACGTGAACATTATCTTGTCTCAACGTTTCTTATGCTTAAAAAAAAAAAATGTCACTTTGTCTTTTGTACTTTGGTCGAATTTGTAAATCACTAGATTATGGTCTCTGTGAAATGTAAAAAAGGGATATTCAAAATGTATGGAAGCTTCTTTTATCTTCCTTAATACGTCAGTATCACTAATCTTTCTCTTCAAAGTGACACAATGAAGAAGACTTAACAAGTTTTTTCTATGATCTTTATGAGCAAAGACAAGAATCCTCAACTGGATCGAAAAAAAGGAGAATCACGGACGAAAACACAATAAAGTAAGAACTCAGTGTAAAAATAGGACAAACGTGTACATACTGAAAATAAAAACTGAATAATCCTATAAATGTACGAAGTAAATATATTTTTTATTACCGACTAGAGAACCAGTCTTAAACACCAACCAATAGTATAATTATGAGAGGGGTCGGTCTTCAGAACTAAAAGGAAAGGTGTGATCGAGGAGTGGGACAGTAACGGTAAATAATTTCCGAGAGGACACATGGTCCACCGAGTTCCACTTTGGGTCCTCAGAAAGTAAAGGGAGGAGTGACGAGAAAGGTGAGGGCGGGGTGGGGGAGGAAAGAAAATACGTTCAGAAGACGAAGGTGAGACCGGAGATGATAATACGTCAGGTAAGTATGTGTCTGGAAAATGTGAACAATCAGTCCGGCGGAATGAGCGGACGAGTTATTGTGGGGTTGAGGAAAAACATCACGTTAACCTCACACACCAAATCACGAATCTGAGACCTCACTCAGACGGACCTAAGCATAAGATCAGACAGTGAATTATCGACACCCTAAATTCGTTTAATACAAATAAGAGAACTACGAAGTTATAAGGGTAGACATTTTATCCCTATTATTATCATTGATAGAATCTTAAGGACACTCACAATAAACGTCATACGGATCGTGTATCATTTGTGATCAACTCCAATCGACGGAAGAATAGTAGTACCAATAGTGGTTGACAGGTCTAGATGACTTATAAAAGTGAGAGAGACCGAGGGAGTGTTATTAAAGAAATCTTACTACGAGTAAACGTCTCTCTTTACATTTGAATCAGCTTCCATCCTTCATATATGAAAACTTTATGGAGATAAGACGTACCAATTTCATTTTCAAAATTACGACTATTTCTAATTTGAGTCGATGGACTTTTCAATTAAAGATATCTGACAGAGTAAGAGGTCCCGGGACTGACCAATTCATAACACACTAAAACAAAATATCGTACAAGACATAGAATAGAGGTAATATAAAAATATCAAGAGAAAACTCTATTCTCCGGAAGGAGTAGTCGTATTAGGTCCGTAGATTAAAATATCCAAGGACTTGTTTTCATTTAAGGACTCAAGGACACCGAGACCGTCGTTGTCAAACTTACTATCGTGACTACAAATGAACACACATACAGTGTGGACAGTGTCTCATTCTTATGTCGTTTAGTTGACACTCCCTCGTTTCACTGACTTCCCTAGGAAATCGGGAACTTGTCCAAATGTCTACTTCTTTGACGAGTCTGAGGCACCATGTGATCAACACATAAAAGGACTGAGTCCTTTCAGTCTGTACAAATACAGAGCACCCAGTGTCCTTTCTTATAAACTCCACCCTCATGTCCTGCATATACTAACTTCCTGCTAGTCTTGTTTTCTTCGACACCTTCAATTTACTAGTCCACGTATATCTGAAAAATTTTTTCTTTAGAAAATCTTTTACTCAGAAGACTTCCTCTCCACCTTCTGAGGTTCCGGGTCTCACTTGACTTCAACAAGCCAACGTGGTCAAGAAAGGTGTGTAAATCGTTTATTAACGACCCACGGGCCATACACGATTATCACCGGATCCGTGACCTTCTGTGATGACTCGTTCTGTGTGTCCAATAAGAAGAGACCTAGGATGCAAACATACCCTCCTTCTCTCTACTATTCATTCTTCCATTGTCTAAATTAACATTTCTTTATTTCGACTAACCTCTAGTCCCCATCGGAGAGGCTCAGTCACTACCGGATCACCTCCGGACTTCCTGTGCCTCCTCGATCGAAACACTTCTAGACCATCCTTGGGAGAGACGTCACCCTGTCCTACCACGTCACCGAGACTTCATCCTTACTTGGGTCGACCCACTTCGCACTCCCACGTCTCGAGTATCACCGTGAGTCTGGTCTCTGACTCACGGAGGAATGTAAAACACAGGATTCGTGGACAGAACGGAGTAGGACCAAGGGCGCGACGGACAAGCTTCCTGTCTTTCCTGTTTCAACATAAATATCCGTCACTCAGTCCTGTCTCCCAAACTCTGCCCGGGTCTCTGTGACGGTTTCAGACCCCGGGAATCCTGAAACATTCCGTCTGACACTACAAGACTAAGGTAAGGATGACCTCTCCGTCTTGTGAACGTCCCGTCATGCACCTGAATGTAAAAATTTTTGAGTGATGACATCCCTCTTCCTCGATTTCTCCTTATTCTCACCTTCAACCGGTCAGTCGTAAGTAATCAAGTCCTCTCTACCCGATCCTACTGTCCCATTCTACCTCCTTCACTGACAACACTCCCCTCATAGTCAATTTCAGTAGGAAGCAACTTATAAGTTCACTTTTTCATCGAACCTATAGGTTCATGCTCAGTCCTGATCGCTACCGTTAAATCCTTCGAGAAGTCTCAGGATCACTCAACCTAATGGAAGTCCCTGTGAAGTCGGTGACAGTATGGGACCCCTGACGTCTGACACACACATGTACATGCCATAACTTGAACCACCATCCTTTCGTTCCCTCAAAGACAAATTAAAGATTAAAGAGTCACCTCACACTCTATCACAGTAGTCCACCTTTACCTCTTCCCTCTCTCCTTCTCACCTCCTGTAAACTCATCTCCCCAAAGTCTATCCCACTCTTTTACTTATACGGTCCCTTTACGTCATCCTAACGACCTACCACTCCAGACACTAGGACTTAAATTTTTCAAACAATAAGGAGTCGTCAAGAGTTGTCATATCCGTCCCCTATCCTATTAAATTGGAGGTCCAACCTGATTGGTATCCCTGGTTCAATCCTAGTCTTCGGAAAAGATCGTCTTTAATCTATTTTAATGCCACATCCCTCTCAGGGAATTTATATTAGAAATACCCTTTCTAGTGCGGATCTTTTAAGTCACCAAATTTCTTAATTTAAGTCTTAAGACAATGTGAACTTAATTTGAGAATCGAACTAAAGAAACGTCGTAGAAAACTCAAATATATAAAGCCAGTATATAGATCACGAAAAAGTCTCGTGTATATAAGAGACTTTGAATACTTTGAGTAAATCTAAGATCTTGGATCCTCCATCGAGTATCCGAATAGAAACCTCACACTTTAAGAATTTTTAATATTAAGACAAGGATGTGTAAAACCAGTCTAAGAGCAGACGAAAGAGTGGGGGTGTCTCGAGGAAAACTTCAGTAACCTCGAGGAACACGACTCGTAAAGTACCCCCCTCCCACGTTACTCTCAAAACCCTGATAATTTCAATTTGTTCATAGAATTAAAGTCAACGGAATTGGTAGTTCAAGTCAAGTCAGCGAGTCAACACAGACTGAGTAACACTGAGGTACCTGATGTCGTACGGTCCGAAGGGACAGGTAGTGATTGACGGTCTCGGGTGAGTTTGAGTCCAGGTAGCGTAGTCAGTAGGTTGGTAGAGTAGGAGACAGCAGGGGAAGAGGAGGACGGGAACTAGAAAGGGTCGTACTCCCAGAAAAGGTCACTCAGTCAAGAAGCGTAGTCCAGCGGTTTCATAACCCTTAAAGTCGAAGTGGTAGTCAGGAAGGTCACTTGTAAGTCCTGACTAAAGGAAATCCTACTTGACCAACCTAGAGAAACGTCAGGTTCCCAGAAGAGGTTATGGTGTCAAGTTTTCGTAGTTAAGAAACCGTGAGTCGAAAGAAATATCAGGTTGAGAGTGTAGGTATGTACTGATGACTTTTTGGTATCGAAACTGATCTACCTGGAAACAACCATTTCATTACAGAGACGAAAAATTATACCACAGATCCAACCAGTATCGAAAAGAGGGTTCCTCGTTCGTAGAAAATTAATTAAAGTACCGACAACAGTGGTAGACGTCACTAAAACCTCGGGAGGTTTTTGTCAGAGAGTGACAAAGGTAACAAAGGGGTAGATAAACGGTACTCATTATCCTGGTCAACGGTACTAGAAACAAAAGACTTACAACTCAAAATTCGGTTGAAAAAGTGAGAGGAAAAAGTGAAATTAGTTCTCCGAGAAATCAAAAAGAAGTGAAATACGGTATTGTCTCCACAGTAGACGTATAGACTCCAATAACTATAAAGAAGACCGTTAGAACTAAGGGTGAACACGAAGTAGGTCAGGTCGTAAAGAGTACTACACGACACTTATATTCAATTTATTCGTCCCACTATTACATATCGGAACTACATGAGGAAAGGATCAAAGCTTAGTCAGAAAACAAGGTACAGGTCAAAATTGACAACGGAGAACTGGACACATGTCTAAAGAGTTCGCCGTCCAGTCCACCAGACCATAAGGATAGAGAACTTCTTAAAAGGTCAACCAACACTAGGTGTGTCAGTTTCCGAAACCGTATCAGTTTCGTCTTCATCTACAAAAAGACGGTACTTGATATGTCAGGTACCTTAAGAGGTCCGGTCTTATGACCTCACCAATCGGAAAGGGAAGAGGTCCCCTAGAAGGGTTGGACCCCTAGTTTGTGCCCAGACGGAGTAACGTCCGTTTAAGAAATGGTCGACTCGGTGTACCCTTCGGGGAATAGGTAGTTTATTAAATAAAGAGTTCAGGTTGAACCTTAACCTGTGATCTCCCGTCATAAGTTGACAAAAAGGTAAAAATATAAGTAGGTTGGACGAATAAAGATAATAACTTTACGCAAAAACTTTTACTTATACCAATCTACCAAAATTCCACACACTCTGTATACAATTACTGTGTCCGTACAAACCCTTGACAGGTACATAAAAACGTCGTTCTCATCGAAAGACAGATTAGACACATTTTAATCCTTAAATACCAAACTAGATTCAACCTCTTTTAAGGATTTCTGCGAACTTTCCCCTAAAGATGATTCCATTCTGAACTACAATGGACGTGTTTACTTTACTACTTTCGGGACGACTCGGTCACTCATAAGAGGTCTCCCTGAAACCACTGATCATATTCGATGTGGGACGGACCGATATAGTTACCTCTGAACAGAATAGTTATGAAACACATAGGTCTTAATCAATGTCGTCAAGTTCAACTTACCGGTATTTGTAAAGACAATCGAACCCAGACCGGTCACAGACAAACACTTAGTATAACATGATAGACTATAACTTTAGGTTATTAAAAATTCATCATCTTGAATGACAATTTTCTTCTTGTTAACGGGCTTACTATTTTTAAATCGTCTTTTAAACGCAACAGTATCTTCTATGGTGTTTTGTCGATTAAAAGTTTTATCAAAAGGGAACTTTGAACGAAAGATCGAAACAATCTTGTTTTATCAAATATATGTCTGTATTGAAACAACTTTAAACCTTGTGTAGGACCGTAGGAAGACCTCTAATTATGAAACTACTAACTTTCGAGAAACACACACACAAAAACAAACAAAATAGTCCAATAAGAACCTTCGATATTAACCGAAAGGATACTTCTACAGAAACACTCTCGGAAGTTAAAACCCTTACCGAATGTCTACGACCCAGTCTTCGGCTTCTGGTTGTAGCGGTAGAAGACACTTTGGTCCCGACTCACCTACCACCGACGGGTCCGGACGAAGTACATATTAAAAGTCGCATGCACCCGAAGGAATGGAAGAGTTTCGTACCTGGATCACAACACCCTCTCTACTATGAATGATAAATACTATTTATAAAGGAGGACTCTATTTTAAGACTACAATTAAAAGTGGAAACAATGTTGAAATCTGTATGACCAGACAAAACCTTTTCCTTGGTCAACACCTTGTTTAATGGGTGCATCATTCTCCTGAACTTGGATAAGACTCCCCTGAAAGACCCAGACCCCTTGATTTAGATATGGACACCCAGTAACGAGACGATGGGGAAGAATCTTAACAGGAAATTTCAATCACAGTGGAACAATCCGGTAAAGATGTCAACTGTCGACCGGAGATTTCGTGAAGGCTATGAGTTTGGATCGACGATCAATTTACTATCTCTTAAAAATACAACATATTGATATTGTGTTGAACACCTTCAACACTACGGACACTCCATCAGATTCTTCAAAACAAGTCTCCAATACCACAGTTAACACCATAATTTGTACCTGTAACAAAATATGAATTCTACTTTACCTTTTCTATTAAAAATAGTAGTTCAAAGAACAATATTTACGGAGGTGACATAAAACAAAAATTTGACCATATGGAAAAACAAAAGTGTCCAAACCCAAATGTCACACAAAGAAAATTCTTCGAAATCAATAGAGAATTTCACTGAAACAAATTGAGAAAACTCAATCCACCTTTCGTATATCTTCAGGAGGAGGAGGAGTAATAATAAATTAAAACTGTAAAGATTCTGACAAAAAGAATTTTAAAAAGATGAAATCTTATCATAATGGTGAGTAATCACGATAAAAAAAATTTCTTTATTATAGAATTTATACTGTAAGGCACACAATAAAATAACCATATGAAAAACATAAAATCATAGTTTATCAATTGTAGATACTGAAACTGTAAAATCTTCAGTTTAGTTGTAATGTCAAGGTCTCATCGTAGACATCCAATTTCTTTTGTTTTAAAATTTTACAACTTTAAAACACCCCCTTAATATCTTCTCACTCATCCGCAGTACAATTATATAATTTTATTAAATCTTATTGTGTCGTGTTAATCTAGTGTTTAATACCTAGATTGTAAAATCTCAAATCCACAAGGCAGTCACCAGTCTCCGAAATAAATTAACGTGAAGCATGTAGATACTTTGCAGGTTCATAAACTGAACGGGAAAGAAAAGGGACATCAACAATGCGACATACGATGAGATCCGCCAGGTCGTTAACAAGTACCTAATTTACTTTGTCTCCACTGGTTGTAGTAATGATCATTTCTTGAGAACGTCTGTTTCAACTTCCACTCTTGATCAAAAGATTATTGACGGGGTATGAAATCTTAAAAGTCATAGTACTCAAGTAATAATTTGAATTAAGAAAATACTAGAAATTTTAGAGATATTTACAACCCCTTATAGTATTAAATCAGAGGAAATCCTTTCTTTTTCATCTAAAGTATATATAAACACAAATTCAACGTGTATCTCGAGGTTTAGGTACACCTTCCACTTCCCCAATGTCGAAAAGATAGAACACGAGTAGATAAAAGTTATTTAAAAATTAAAATTCCCAATAAAATTTTGATCATTAAGTGAATAAGACTTTGTAACTCATGTTCAAAGTCTTGAAAAATTTCCCTTCAATTGCTGAAATACTTCGATACCCTCTTTCTTCAAAATCAGAGACATGAGAGATACTTTTGTTATTATAGACTGAAAAAAAAAAAAAAATTTGTTCGAATATTCTCGTAAGGGAAGGAGAGAGGCGTATAGAAATAAACGGAGAATTTCGTACCCCTTGTAAACCGATGGGACATCAAGTCCGTCATACACAAATATTCGGGTAAAAACGTTCCTTAATTAAAATAACTAATTCATATGGTTTCTTGTCCATATGTGTCATTTAGATTACAACATTTTGTCGTTGTATATAAGGTTTGGTCATCAACAGGTAAACTTTTTTCCCCATCAGTACGGTCACGTGAAGTGGGAACGATAAAACTCCGTTCTTTAATTGGTAAACTTTGTACCATTTGATGAAAAGAACACGGGACATAATAAACGGTTCGAGCAATTATGTCTCATAATTTCTTATACGAAGAGTCCACCGCATCACCATTTCGGAGGTGGACGGTCACGCCCTCTACACCCAAACTAGACACCTAACCCTTCTAGGGGTCCTTATCCTTTACTGTCGGATGAGATCATAAGAACGACCCTATAAGAGTACCTGTCTCCTCGGACGACCCGACATTAGGTACCCCAACGTCTCAGTCTGTACTGACTCGTGCGTGTGTGCAAGTGAGTACAACTCTCTTTTTACGTCACTTAGGAACACAAAAAGGTCCTGTAGCAAAGAGACCAGGGAGCGGACGCCGTGTAGTAGTGACATCTACCTTTCGGTGGCTGGACCAGACTCAAGGGATTCCCGCAGTAGCACGTATGGTACCGGCGGCACGTCCGAGACCCTCGGTTCCGGTCGCACCCATACACCGCCAAGGAACGAAGGAACACATACAAGACGTCACTGACACAAGAGATCTGCACTAGGTCTATAGACTAAGACTTCAATCTAGTTCACTATTTGACCAAAGGTCTAGTAGTGAAACCCTTCTTTCCAGTGGGATTCATATGGTAGTAGATGGGAAATTTTTTTTTTGAATTCCTTTTTATGTCTGTAATTAAATACTTACAAGATTTTCACCATAAATAAACTTTAATTAAATTTTATGAAAATATGTACTATGTCAAAAGGACAAGAGGAAAAATCTACCAAATTTCAATCAAAATCTTTACTACAGTAATTTGAACATCCTAAAGTATTTTCGATAATCCTACCATCCTGATATGAAGTGAACCGAACCTTTGTCCCAATACGACTCCAATTAAAACACGTACAACTTAAATCCACATGTACCATGTAAGTTTATGTCGAAACATCACCCGTCACCGCACATGTTCAGATCATACGACCTCAATTCAAACCTCAATTTTCTAAATCTTCGACTCTCGTCCAAAATTAATTTCGGTTCCCTCATCCACTGTGGGTATCTCTTTCCATGGAAGTTTCCGGTGGTGCTTAACGGACCTCTTCTTCCTTCTTCTACCCACCACACACTAAGTACCCCCAACTCACCTTCCTCGGAGAGTCTTCCACCCTCAGAAAGTATCCTGGTCCGTGTGACCTCCTCGGATCCCTGTGTACCTGACGTTTTCGTGGCAACCTGAAGAACCGGTCTCAGCGAAGTCTCTTGTCAAGGATCTTTCACCACCGTCACCTCTTGCCGTGGTACCCTGTTTCCTTACTTACCGTCCAATCCTTCGTTCTTGAACTCATTATTGTCAACAGTTCTTTATATAGAACTGCCCATGCTCTCGTTCCCACGTGAACCCTTGTTCAAATTTTACAAAAGGGACAAATGACTTCTTCTGGTGCAAATCCCATCAAGGTTCTAATTAAGTCCGTCTCTTCACCACGACAGGTACTGGATGAAGAGAAACAAAAAGATGACACAGTGGACAGACCCTACAACGGACGACAAGGACCCGAACACGGTTTCCCCCTTCTTAAGACTCATATCGGTACAATCGAAGCGTGACACTTCATCTCTTGTCAAAATCGTTTACGGATCCATGGGATCAGATTAAAGAATCAACTCAGTGACCGTATCGGAAAACAGAGAGACGAAGACAACAAAGGAAAAACTCAATCCATCGGTGTGTCATCGATTACACTAGGAACAACGCCTGTTTGGGGACAAGTTTTACTGCAACGAAAGGTGCGTCGCACTTCAGGTCTCAACATCCGTACTGGAACCTCTGACGTGCTACCCCAGGACCGCCCTTTGGAAGCAAAGGACGGGGAAAAGGATTGTAAAAGAGTGGACCAGAACGAAATAAAAAGAAGTATTGAGAATATTTAATATCTAAACACATGTAGACAGGTTCATCTGATGCAGAGTACACATCCCTGAACTAAATAAAATAGCTGGAAACACACTCATGTTAATTATCAACAACTCAATTGTACTAATACTTTTTTAACCATTATATCCATTTAAAGAGTCCTCATACACAGAAGAGATTACGTCTTTTGTTTGGGGAGTCGTTTGGTCGCGGGAGTCTATAACGTCACTAGTACATGTGTTCGCCTAGGTGTCCTTAGGGGTTCCCCCAGTACTAGAGAGTATCGTTGTAGTAACGACCCTAGTGACCCTACCGTCTCTCCTAAGGCCTTGAACCCATACAACCATAAATGCAATTAATGAATGCAATTACAGCAAAGTATCATATACTAGTTCAATCAGGAAGTCTCAGACAAATGTCAATCCGTAAAGAAGTTTTTTCCGTAATTTTAATGTTTTATTAATATCAACACCCCAAATTTTCCATAGTAACAATTATAAATGAAAAATGAAATTTTCACGTTTGAACTGGACTAAATTTACAGAATTTATAAAAATAGTCAAGTATAACAATGGTAGATCAGTAAAAGTATGGAGTCATAATATTAAGGTCATTTGTCTATTATGAATCACCTATATAAATAACTCGAAGACATAAGTCAGAGACTAAAAAGGAAAATTCTGTGTCAGTCCATCATCGTCCCCCTCTCACCCAGAGACCCTTACCCTTCCTCTAGTCACTCCTTCGGTCTGCCCTCCCTCAAAATCCCTTCACTCCTATTGTAAGGGCCTCTACCTTAGTCATAACACTACTAACTAGAACATTTCGCCAACCTATAAAAACAACGGAAATTCACATCACTAATATTTATGTGTGTACAATGACACCTTAACTTAAACCCCTACGTCTATCTTTAGAGAATACATACGTATTGAAAGTCCTTTTTTTAATTCTCGTTGATCAAGGAAGACCCTTCAACGGGAAGTATAAAACTGTCACCTTCGTCAAGAACTTTATTATACGTGTACATATGTATATGTAAAATAATATATTACATATTAAATTGAAAGCCTTGTTCTTAGAGAAGGACTCTAAGGACCGTCCGTCAACAGTTTAGGGAGGAACCCCCTAAAGAAGACACGAAGTCTTAGGGAGTACAAAAATGTGGGAGGCTCACGACTAGAGAAGACGAGATCTCGAACCGAACACGTAACGAGTCAATCCCTCGTGGAAAGTCCTCCTCACCTTTGCCTCGGTGGAGGAACACACAGACGGAGGAGTCGAAGTCTTCCTCGACATAACATCAAGAGAAGGGGACTGTGGGGTCCGAGACGGTATGTGTGTGTGCGTACGTGTGCACCTCGGGTCTCCCAGGAGGGTACCGGAAAATTTCGAACGGGGGTGACGTCAGTGAAAAGTGTCTTTGTCGTGGACTGACAACGAAGAACGTAGAAGGAAAAGAAGATCCCTCTTTCTACAAATGTAACCTATAAACGGAGACCGGGTGCAGAATCTTAATTCACGACTCGAACAGACAGAGAGGGTACCTACGGCGTAGCCGATGAGAAGTGGTGTCTGAAATCGTCTAGTCCATTGTCTTAAAGACACTAAACTCTATGATTCTTTGGTATTGGTTATGTTATAACATCTCATTAATCGGAGGTTGATTTTATTTAAATAAAAATTTTTTACCGGTTTTTAATTTTTTTTTCTTTGGTATTAATAGAAATTGTGTTAAAAGTAAGTCATACTATCATATGATATTCCTATTCTCAATTAGTAAAGTTTTCTTGAACGGAAAATTCTAGATAAATCTTATACTCAACTAATTTTACCCGAAGGGAACACCGAGTCGACCATTTCTTAGGAAGACGTTACGCCCTCTGGACCCAAACTAGGGACTCAATCCTTCCAAGGGACCTCTTCCTTTTTCGATGGGTGAGGTGACAGGACCGGACCTCTTAAGGTACCTGACACATAAGGTGCCCCAGCGTTTTTCTCAACCTGGGTTGCCTCACTGAAGGTGCAGTACAGTGTCTGATTTTAATGTCTTAAAACATTATATAAAAATTTCGCAAAGTAACTTAAAAATTTTATTGATAGTGAAATACATTTGGATAAAAAGAGAGACATCAGAAGTTTTTATTTTTTTCCTTCGTTTCCTCTATGTAGGTACAACTTTGGTTGTGACTACCGTCGACAAGGCCATTCTTAACTGGTAATTAGTTATAACTCACGATTTTTTTTTTTTTCGTAGAGGTCTTACATTGACGATCACCTTTTCTGTAACAACTGTTCCATCAAATACATCCTAAATGAGGAATAAACAATGGACATAATGGAACTCGAGACTTCATAAATAAGCTAGTACAAAATAGTAAAAGTAGAATAAATAATTCGTTAGTCGAATTATCATCAAAGTCGAAGGTATACTATAATAGTTGAGGAAAGGAATTTCTCGAAGACGAGTTTAGTCAAAACACTATAGACAAACGACAATCATCTCTGGACTTCGGGTCGTCCTCTATCCTCCTTTCCAACCTCTAGTAGAGGACGATTCGTTTAGTGTGGAGGACTCAGGGAATCCCTCTCAGACCGGACCTACGGTCTTTTTTCTCTGTCTCTTCAACCACGGTGAAACTTAACGGGCTCTTAGTGACACTACCGAGTCTAACATTTCTCAGACGGACGGTACACCCTCTGGACCTAAGGTAGGGACCCAACCCTTGTAGGGGACCTCTTCCTTTACCGTTGGGTGAGGTCATAACGGACCTTTTAGGGTACCTGCCTCCTCGGACCGTCCGACGTCAGGTACTCCAACGTTTCTCAACCCGTGTTGACCTACTGACTGCGTCTTCGTGATACACAGAATTAAATCATAGTCCGTATCCCTCCCTGGACCCTTACTCTGGTTACCTTTACCTTACTATCACTAAAAGACACGGGGATTACATGTAAAATGTTCTGAAAGACTAAAACAAACTTAAAATTGACCTATGGCTTACAAGACCTACCGAGTCTCCCATTTCTTAGGAGGACGGTCACGTTCTCTGTGTCCTCTGTGACCAAAATAGGGACCCAATCTTTCTAGGGGACCTCTCCTTTTACCGTAGGGTGAGGTCATAAGAACGGACCTCTTAGGGTACCTGTCTCCTCAGGCCGCCCGATATCTGGTTTCCCAACGTTTCTCAGTCTGTGCTGACTTGATGACGTGGGTGGTGTACAAGTGTAAGCTCGTAATGATATATCAAAAAGGTTTTAGTTTATATTTACTAGTCATCAAAACCTCAAAATCATCCATACATCAAAGGAATTATTATAGGAAGAAATTTAAAAACTAAGTATATTTATAATTTATATCATATTTTAACACCTCTCTTGGATAAAGTTCAGTCATTTAGTCTCATTATCGTCATCGTTCGTCTTATGTCACGTCCGTTCCTTTAAAAAAAGGACCCACGTCGTAATTTTTAGTTTTGTTCGTTCGTTTTACTGGGGTACCAAAAACACTCGGCTCTTACATCATGAAGTACAGAAGTATTCTATTTTAATACTCTTAAATTTTTCGGTAAAGTATATCCACAAGTAAATAAATCACTCAAATCAAAAATCGAGTCTTATTCATTCTATTGGACCTCTTCCTTTACCGTCGGGTGAGCACATAAGAACGGACCTCTCAGGGTACCTGTCTCCTCGGACCGTCCGACGTCAAGTACCCTAACGTTTCTCGACCTGTGTCGACTCGTTTGTGTGTGTTCAGTCTATTTATTTGTTTCGTCACATTTCTTAGTCACTACCGTATAATGACGGGATTCCAAAAATTATAGAGGGGGAAGAAATGATGACGACTTGTAGATAATTTTTAGTGAAAATGACTTTAGAGTAAAAATTTGTTTCACACCGAGATAAAATTTTCAAATAATAACTGCCTTACAGAGAAAATTTTACAGAGATAATTACCTTTATCATTAGACTACAATTCGAAAATTTATTCTATCGGCTCTCGGAACAACTGACATAATTCAGTAAACATATAAAAATCCTTTAGTACCTAGCTTAGATGTTTTTACAGTACTTATTTCACTTACTTTACTCGTCAAAAGTTGCGTTAGACAAATAAGACCGGATATTAATGTTTTACCTTGTCTAAAGTTTTCCCGTGTCATGAGGCGACACACTATCCACGCATTTCCGAGAGGAAGAGGAAGTATTAAACTAGTAAACAAGTGTAATTAATAGAATTCCCAGAGATTTTTAAGGTAGAACGTACTCTTGTACTCGTTAATTTCTTCGAAAGTTACAATAAACTTTTTATAATAGTGGTTTTTAAAATAACATGATTATCACACAAATATAGAAACCACCGGTGAATGTACTCAAATTAATAAAACTCTTCATCAAAGAGAAACGAAAATTTAAATAAAGCTATACTTATCTTTTACCGTTGGTCTATAATTTGCAAAACACTGGATAAGGTGGGGAAGGGGGTACCGTGATTATCTTATTCATATAAATTGACATTTCATAAACTCTTTAATCTTTCATTGTCATACTGTAAGTTTAATGAAAATACCCCTATAATTATATCAAAAGTTTACACAGTGTAAATTTCGAAATACTAAAAAAAGGACGGAAAATGATTAGAGAGGTCACTTTATGTATTGATGAAACATTTGGATAATATATATATAATTATATATGTGTATATACATATATATTATGTGTGTACATAAATATGTGTTTATATTATACATAAATATACACGTGTATACAAATATATATGTGTATATACATAAATATATGAAAGGACATCGAGTCTACCATTTCTTAGAAGGACGTTACGTCCTCTGGACCCAAGTTAGGGACCCAGTCCCTCTAGGAGACCTCTTCCTTTACCGTTAGGTGAGGTCATGAGAACGGACCTCTTAGGGTACCTGGCTCCTCGGACCGTCCGGTGTCAAGTACCCCAACGTTTCTCAGCCTGTACTGATTCACTGATTGTGATGATATATATGTGTGTGTATATATAATCTATATAAATATATGTGTGAATATAAAATTTACCAACGGAAAACCAGAAACGGAAAAAGTTTCAATAATTTTATGTCTGTTTTGGGAAGGGGAGAAAAGTAGTTCCATCATTCGTCAGAAATCACATAAAAGTCTTCGTAAAGTTAATCTATAAACTCAACAAAGGAAAAATTTAAATAGTCTATGAAACTTAATCACTTTAAGATTTCTCGATTTACCGATAAATGTCTATGCATATGTAAAGATTACTTTATTCGATTTCCTTTTTTTATTAAACGAAAATTATTATTTGAAGTACTTCTATATCATTTCAATAAGTCATAATTATACATAATATATTACTATATTTTGATTAATAAGACCGGTATTTGCTTCTTAAAGACAATGATATGTTTTAATTTGGACCGTTAAAAGTTAAGATTGTAAAGAATGTCAAGAATTCTCTTTTAGTGTAAAAGAACCAGCTCATTTGAATCAACCTATCTGTAAATCTAAATTTATCACCCAGTTCTCTTAGAGAATTTAACCGAAACACCGAAACCTATTCAGTGAACTAGAGTTGTAGAGTAAGGGACCACCGAGTCTCCAATTTCGCAGACGGACCTTAAGTCCTCTGGGTCCAAACTAGGGACCCAGCCCTTCTAGGGGACCTCTTCCTTTACCGTTGGGTGAGGTCATGAGAACGGACCTCTTAGGGTACCTCCCTCCTCGGACCACCCGATGTCAGGTACCCCAGCGTTTCTCAGCCTGTGCTGACTCGCTGAAGTCAAAGTTAAAACGAAATAACATAAAGTGTTCATTGACACCAAAAGAAAAATTTGTTTACCTTCCAAACACCGTTGGGAGATAACAGTCTACCAATCGTAAACGATCCTTATTTCATAAAAGAATTAATTCCATACGCAACGACAAATATGTATTATGACAATGCGAGAATTATTTGGTGTCATATCATATTTGTATTAAAAACATACATGGTTCTATGGTTTTTAACTTCACTGAACGAAATAACAACATCAGAGAGATAACGATACCGGACCTTGCCTTGGGATTTAATAGAAGCTCCACAAGGATATATAGTTTTAACCCTCTAATCAGATTTACTAAACCTTTTAGGGTAAGTCGAAATTTTAAGACACTAACCTAAAAAAAAAATCGAAATAAAAGGCCTTTCAAGCTCCGAACGATCCACCTTTATAAGCTGAAGACAACACACCTCCACGAGGTGAAAGACGTTGGTGTGTCGCTAAGTACTTGTAGACAAAAACGACAGGACAACCAGTCCCCATACCTGAGTGACTTAGAACACCCCGACCTTGTTAATGTCTTCCAATCACAACGACGTCTCACCACAGATGTTGTCTCCGACCCCATGTTGAGGACCGGGAAAACCATACCCAACAAAAAACGTTCATATATCTTTTAGTCAATTTTATAAAGACATTTAGGGTTCATGACACTAACAACTTTAGTCAAAAGTCTTACATAAGTCAAGTCAAGTCAGTGAGTCAGCACAGGTTGAGAAACACTGGGGTACTTAGCGTCGTACGGTCCGGAGGGACAAGTAGTGGTTGAGGGCCTCAAGTGAGTCTGAGTGTAGGTAACTCAGCCACTGTGGTAGGTCGGTAGAGTAGGAGACAGCAGGGGAAGAGGAGGACGAGGGTCAGGGAGGGTCGTAGTCTCAGAAAAGGTTACTCAGTTGAGAAGAGTACTCCACCGGTTTCATGACCTCAAAGTCGAAGTCGTAGTAAAGAAGGTTTCTTGTGGGTCCCGACTAGAGGAAGTCTTACCTGACCAACCTAGAGGAACTCCATATAGATTTACAGTGATCAAGTAGATCTCCTTAAAAAGTACAATTTGATACTATCCATCATAATTTTTGATGATTTGTGAATCGTCGTCGTCGTAAGATCTTTTTTTCCAAATCATTGTTTGTAATCGATATAACATGTGTATATACTAGAATATAGTCAATAATTTAAAGAAAAATACATCTTTTTAATCACACAAACAAATCAACAAATCCAAATAATTCCCAGTTTAAGTCTTTACAAATAACTCCACTCACCAGACACAATTTTATTCACGTTACTCTTTGATCTCTTAGATTAAAACCAGACCTCTTAGATTAAGGGTCTTTAAATAGTACCGTTGTTCAAATCTACTGACCAGGTAATGGGTTCACCAAGGGTCCACTGACAGATCACGGGGTACACGGGAAAATATCTCCTTTCAATGAAACAAGAGGTCAGGTTCTTTTTTAATACGAAGAAGAAACAAAAGAGATCTATAAACATCTGTGATTTGGAATAAGTAAAAGGAAAGAAACGGGATTCACTAAAAAACACGGTAAGAACACGGTCCAAATAGGACGTGATGAAGGTATAAAAGGTCAAAAGGCAACACAAGAAATAGTAAAAGTATAAAAACCTTCGACGAACATTCAGAACAAAGTATCTTATATGTGTTCGTAAGAATTTTTGTATGTGCTAGTCAAGGATTCCTCGGAATGAAACTAAAAATTCAAAAGGTAACCAACACGCTAATTCATCACTACCAAATACAACATTTATTTAGACATTTCATAGTACATAGTTTGAAAATAAAGACTATAAACTTACCAGTAACTTTGGATTACGTCATCATTAAGTATTATCACCACTTCAGAACGGGGTCTAGAAACTTTCACTTGTCAGACTTGGAGGTCGGACCGGAGACTTGAGAATGACATACTCAAATTTATCCCATACCATCGTATTCGACTACACTCCCCTCGAAGTCTCCAGAGTGAAACTTCTGACCGCTCCAATAAACAGGACGTTTCGACACAATTCAGCTCATTCTTTCACCTTATCGACATTTGGTAACACGAGGAAGTAGGAATTTTTGTCCCTTCCGTCTTAGTACTTGGTTCGTCGATGAATCACCCACATTCTTTTACACTACCATACCTTAGACCCCTTTGACCTCGTCCGGACAGGACAGACAATCCCCGATATCAACAACGACACGACCTTTACACCTGGGTGCCAAGAACCTCTAAGACTGAGAAGACATTTCACAGAATAAATATTGGTGAAGTCAATTTCTTTACTTTGTGGAGTCACACCCGATGTGTCGGACCAAGTGGTCACACGACGAAGACGAACATTTCCAAGAGACCCCTACAGATTCGAAACCCCATTTAGAAACATTAATTTTTTTTTACTTCGTTAAATAATTGATGGTATTAGTTTATGAAAAAAAGTAAATGCAGAATCACACCCTGATGTTATGACCGTCTCACCCTCGTGGTAATCAAACGACACTTTAGTTTAATTTCTTGACCCTCCTTCCATTATTGGACAAAATTGGTGTCTCGTAATTAAACATATCATAATCTTGACATGAAGTAAAAGAAGGAATAAAATCTTTAGTGGGTATTCACGAACGAAAACAAAAAATATTTATCTTTATAAAAATAGATCTCGACACTCACTTAAATAAAACGAAGTCTCTACTAAAACTTCTTAACAAAAAAACGAACAAAATAATAATGTATTTACGTTCATTCTTAATACCCCCTTTAAACTTCTACATAATTTACTTATTACGGGTATTTAACGTTTACTAGTATAAAATATCTTTGTTTTAGCGTTTTAAGTAAGATACTTTGCCTTCTAAAATTGGATAAGAAAAGAAAAAAGAAAGAGAAGAGACTCCCGAAGTTGGGTTTTAATAGTCTTCCTTTAAAAATGATATTAATGTATTTTTAGAGAACGAGTAAGGCAAATTTATGATCAGTAAAAATTTTATAAACGAAGATACTTGTACACGTATAATAAAGACCAAACAAACCTACGTGAAAAGAAAATATGTCTCTCTAAGATTCGGAACCCACAGTGAAAAGTCGACAGAAAATCGTTTTGATCACTTTTACAAAGTATTTGAACCTTGGTAAGACTTCAATAGACATTCCTTATTTAGGAGATTTATATACGATCAAACTGAAATATGACTCTAACTAAGAGTTTTACGTGTTAAATTGTGAAAATAGTTAATCATACTATAAATTCGTAGAGATGTCTTAGGAATTTCCTTGACTGGACGTGTCATGTATACACTGACAAAATATGTGATCAACAACCCCAAAACTCAAATAAAAAAAAAGAACCTTATCATCAAACTTTCGTCTTCACGAATACCAATTCGTTGACTTTTAAACATCGATCTAAATTATTACTTAAAACAAGTATCACAGACGGACTGAAACGTTTTGGGATTAACCTAGTTTTAGTCTACTCGGATAAACCTTTGATCGTCAAAGTTTATGAGTGGACTACGCACTCCCTATCTTGATAAGTTAATTGAGATTTAGTAAGACAAATGATCCACCTATGAAGTTATGGCTATTTGGTGTAGGGTCCCCACTCTAAGAATAACCACCGGTTTTACACTGTTACCCCATGATGTTTTTGCTTCGTTTTTGTTTTCGACTAAAAAAACTTCTACTTTTACCTGTCTCCACCGAGACATGACCTCTGTAACCCCTCAAACTGGGACTACCAACAAACTTCTAGTAACCACTCGGTCGACTATGACAAAAAGAAATTCATCTACAAGGACATCACAGAAAAGTTTTTTCTCTAACGTATAAATCTCTTCAACAAAATATCATATTCTTAAGTAGAAGGACATTACAACCATACCAGAGACATAGTCGGGACCTTACATTTTTACGTGTTCTCCCTGACATACCTTAAATATTCCGAACTATACGATTCTCCGGAATCCCAGATAAGTCTTCACCATAAAAATTAATGATGATCTATTGGGAATTTCTCAGGTTAAGAATCATCCCTCATAAGTAAAAACACACGACACGAATCAGCGAGTCAGTACAGGTTGAGAAACGCTGGGGTACCTGACATCGGGCGGTCCGAGGAGACAGGTACCCCTAAGAGGTCCGTTCTTATGACCTCACCTAACGGTACGGGAGGAGACCCCCTAGAAGAGTTGAATCCTTAGTTGACCCCAGAGGACGTAACGTCTGCCTAAGAAATGGTCGACTCGAAGGGACCCTTCGATAGTAAAAACACATACATCTCCAATAACCCGTTCTGAGAACGGACAGACTTCGTAAAGGAAAGGAACGGTAACTCTCGATTCCTTACGGACCGTCGAGTCATGGTCCTGACTGTCCACTTTTTATGTAAGGGGACGAAGAGGAGAACCCAAGAAACAGAGTCAATTACCGTGAAGATAGGATCAGTACTGTAGATCTGTGACCGTCCTCCACTTTCGGAGACGTCGGTCGAGAGGTATCAATTAGGTATAGGGTGACGAAATGGAATATTTTATACGGAGTTCTAGCAGGACAAGTAGAGAGGGACAAGGACACTAACATCCAGTCCAGACGTGGAAAACGGTGGGACAACGTTCTTTAAGGAATGACAACGTTACGGACGGAGACGACTTACGTGGGAGAGCACCGGTGGTACACTAACGACTTGGGGATAGAGTGACTGACGAAAGGACGACCTTTGGAAACTCACCGAGGGTCTCCGAGTTAACTCCCACCGGGGCGAGTGGTACACGGGGGTAACGGAAACACGACGTCATCACGCTTGACCGTGTCGAGACAACAAACGGTTACGGTAAGGTGAACCGACGTCGAGTCAGAAGAGACTTCTGAGTCAAGTCCGGAGTGAACATCCTTAAGAGGGTTTTAGTCGTTCAACCTCTCAGACTTGTGAATCGTGATGGTACAACATGACTTCATTATACCAAAAAGTAGGACGAAGAGAAAGCTATCTGACACTCGAAAGTGTACCGTGAACCCATATATAAGAACTAGAAAGACCATAATTACACAGGGCCCCTGTATTAGACAGCTCGTCTTGTATGGACTTCGGGACTCCTACCCCAGGGAATTCTTCGATTCAAAAATTTTCTTTACATAAGTCACCATGTCTTTATTTCCGGAGTAAAATAAACACAAAATTTAAAGTCGTATTGAGAATATTCCTTGAATTGACTAGCGTTTAATGAATCCCCTACCGGTCATAAACACCTCTTACCAGTTATAAACATACATAATTTCCACACAATTATGATAGGAGGTTACACGGGGGCGAGGACCGGGACAAAAACGTGTCTAGCATTCTTCCTGGAACATTTTGATGTCCGTCCTCTTATACAAAGAGAACCCTTCCACCTCCGACGAAACTTCTTAGAGGGTGATTATCTGTTGTAAACACGTATACGTTTGTCCATTCTCGTATCCTAAATACGACGAATTTTGTAAACCATTACGACAGCCGGGAAGGAAAGAGACGACCGGAAGAAACATATTAATGGAGTTCTGGAGAAGGAAGAGTACACAAAAGGAGAAGAGTAATGTCGGTGACCGACTAAGAACGGAACACTCCGAGGAGAGGTAGTAGGAGACAGACTAAAGACAAAATGTAGAGCCACGTCTCAGGGTACACTATCCTTCCACTTCCTTTATTGGGAGGAAGGGCGACGAAACCAAGAGACTCGATGAACAGGAAGATGTGTTCCTCCGAAGGGTGTTGGTCAGATCTCCTCTCCCCTCATTTCTTCCTTTAACCAACCGGTTGTCACGAGACGAGTCAAGAATGATGGGAAAGAGTTAAGCTCGGACGGACCCCGGGGTCCTCGGGGTTTCCTCCCGAAGGAAAGGGGAAATTCGATCCAATTCGACACCGAAGTGTGCATCGCAGAGAGCCGGTACTACTAAGTCTCCGTCGACCCTTCCTCTCAAATTTCAATTTTAGGGTCCTTACGTGAGAACCCTTTACACAACCTTAAAGTCTAACTGTGTGACAAGTGTAAAAAGGTATTGTGATGACATACACCGTTAGTAAGGGGTCACCATCATTAACTCACAAAACACCGGTCGGATCTTCTGAATGACGACGTCAATTGTATTATGAATGATACTTTTTTATTTTAGACTATAATCTTCTTGGTCAAATCTTTATCTGAAACTCCATGTCGGGTGAAATCTCTAAATAGTATAGCTAGATATTTAATAACACGGGAGACAATCAATACTTCACAAAAGAAATCACTACGATTGTCAAGACCTAAAAGACCACACTATAATTGGTCTTGACAGAAAAAAGACTACTACGACAGTAAAGAAGTCCACTGACCAAAGACACCCACACGAATCTCAAGGAGATCTTATGTTTAAGAGCACTATTGTTTTCTTATTTATATATATTAGTGTAATCAAACTGAACAACGGTATTAAAAAATTTTTGTCGAAGAATGAAAGTAATCGAAAATAAAAACAAATCAGATAACTACACTTAAAAATTTCTATTTAAAAGATTAAAGACAATTTTCATACTAAGTATTATCAATAATATATGTATCGACTTTAAGTAGTACTTTACAGTCTAATTCCAAATAAATCGTTACTTAAGACGGTCTCGTAGTCTTGCACAATACTTAGTCTGTCATTTTAACCGACAACGTACTTTATTCACACCGTTTATACGGAATACACATAAGAGATTTTACCATCTCTCAACCGATGATTTAAACTCACATTAGTCATTGGTGTCAATTGTACCATATACGGTAAATCACGGGATTGATTCAATAGGAAATATATAAAGTCAATAGTAAGAATGCAGTAACCTAAACAACACGGTTTAGTTTTCCTTGATTGTCTTAATCGCGCTTTCTTTCCTGAATTACCCTGAACCCTCCTCGACACATTGTCATCACTTTACCTTTTGCTCCATGAATTTCACGAAAGACTTCGACGATAAAGTCCACTCACTCTCACAATTGACCAAGACCCTTGCTCTACCCTTCTCTTATGAATTTGAACAAATAAGACAAAAACAATGTTCCCGAATCCAATGTAAAGGACGAGTCTTTGGTTAGTATAAAAGGATGGTAATCAGCCCTCTTCTTGTACGAACAGTGGGGGTAAGTCCGATGAGACCCCTGTGTGTTCCGGTGGTGCGGGTGGTGACTACATGTGCATAGTCTTACGAGACAAGAGAGCCGAAGACAAAAGGCCCAACCGGGAAAGAGGTGAGACGAGACGACAAACGTTCCGGGACGACCCGAAGGGTCTGTGGGGTCGGGTGTCACTTGGTAGGTTCTGAGATACGACAATCACACCACCACCAACCGACATGAGTGCATAGGAGATGGGGAAACACACACACACACACACATACACACACACACACACACACACATAACACCTCCCCCGTGTCTCTCTGTATCAAAATATAAGAACCAAATTATTTTTGTCGATATGACAGACTCAGTAGTCGCAATTCATTTTATATTGACACGTAAAAATAAGAGGAATCTATACAGTAAGTTCTATTACTTTTTACATCTAGAGTAAATTAGTCTACTTCAATAAGACTGGGAAATAAAGTCGTCATTAATACAAAACATCGTACAGTCGGACTTATATCAAAGGTCGAAAAGATCCATTGAGTTTTAGGAACGTGACTACGACTTAATTCAAATCCAAAGATTAATTTCAATCTTTGGATATAACAAAGAGACATTCCACCTGATGACTTTGTTAATTCGTATTAAATTTTTAAATATATGAATTATATATAAAAATTTTTTCTTTAAAATATTTGTCTGTATTAAATGTGTGGTTTGTTGAGTTGGTAAATCATATGTCATCAAAAAATCATACTACCGTCTTAACATGTGTAACGGTATAGTCAAAGTCTAACAATAGTGGAGTAACAGTAGTGGAGTTTTTTCTTTATAACACAGGTAGTCGTCCGTGAGGAGTAGTATGGAGTCTGGAGTCAGGAACCCTCGGTGACTAGAAAGACAACGACACCTAAACGGACAAGATCTCAAAAACGTGTTCAGCTTGGTACACCATATACCCAAAAATACTGACCAAAGAAAGTGAATCGTACATTACAAGTAGAGATATAAAAACAGCATCGCACATAGTTGTGAAGAAAAGGAAAATAACCGGTTTCATAACCTTGAAGTTGAAATCGTATCAGAAAGGATACTTATGAGTCCCAACTAAAGGAAATCCTAACTGACCAAACTAGAGGAACGACAGGTTCCCTGAGAGTTCAAAGACGTCGTGGTAAGCTTCCGTAGTGAAGAAACCGTAAGGAGGAAATACTAGATAGAGAGTGTAGACATGTACTGATGACCATTTTGACATCGAAACTGATGTGTACCTGGAAATAGTCGTTTCACCACCGAGACGAGAAATTATATGACAGATCCAGACAGTATCGAAAGGTAGATTTCCCATTCGCAGAAACTTAAAGTACCGACGTCAGTGGTAGACGTCTCTAAAACCTCGGGTCCTTTTATTTTAGACAGTGATATACCCAGAAATATATAAAATCTACGTTTAGGAAATAGTCTATACACTAAACATTCATAAAAGATGGTAACAAACCCAACACAAAAATGAAAGAATTACCATAGGAAACTTCATGTTGTTAAAATTAAAAATATTCCTTGTCAAAGGAAAAAGGGAAACCAACGAACATGAAGTGTAAACTCTTCGGTGACGGATTAGATTCAATGTTCATTTATAAAAGAAGATTCTCAAAACATCAAAAACAGGAATATAAACCCAGGAATTAGGTAAAAATATATACTACACTTCTTCCCTAGGTTGAAGTAAAAATTCGGTTCAGATATAAACTAAGTGTGGTCTCTTTTTCTTAGTCATCCAACTTATATAAATTGATACCTTTGAAAAAAAAAAAAAAAATTACCTTTGAAAATTCCGTCCGTTAACCACACGGAAAAGTGACCCCGACCGACCTGTCTTAACCGTTACATATCCTATCCGACAACTTTTTCACTTGACCTCGAGAATCCGTCCCTAGTTTCGGGAACAGGTATCCGTCTTAACGAAGAAAAAACTCCCCCCCGGAGTCGAGTCGAGAGTTCTAGAAACTTGACTGAATCGGTATAGATATTTTGGTGAAAGTTTGACTTATTGACCCTTGAGGTCGGATCAGGTCTACTACGTATTTTGGTGGTGTCAGGAGGATAACAGTCGAACCGTGGGTGTATGTAAAGGAATTTGGTATCAAATTCAAAGTTCATTTCTGTCATTGTTTCAGTCTGACAGTGGATTGTAATTTGTCAATAGAACACACGTTGACTTTTATGTACTTGGAAAAGAGGTCTTCACAAACGTGTGGGGACTCACTAAAAAATTGAGACGATGAAACTATAGGACATTGAATTTATGACACTATATTTCAGTTGAATAATCATATAATACTGTTCTCTTGACCCCCTTCTTTTGTTTTCATAAACGAATGGTATATATGTTTGTATAAGTGTCGTTTTATTCCTTCCTTATGAGTATCAAAAACAATCTCAGGGGTAAAGGGGTCGGACAGTGCACTAACAACGACACAAGTAAAAAGATTTTGGACCACATCCCATATAGCGACAACGATCGCAGCAAAACTCAGGTTAGTGACTCACGTCACGACTGACAAATATCGACTCGCACCCGAAGGTCCCGAACACACGTTCAGAGGCGCGTAGAGTCACAACAGTCTGAGTACAGGGAATTACGAACCAGGGATGGCATGACGAAAAAGAGTACCACCGAAAAGGTCACTCTTTGGTGAGGACTTTATGAACATTAGAAACTTCTTATTTTGAAACAATAAATTCAATTATATAGTAAAAACAAGGGTTCCGTGAATATAGAACTTAAGTTAAGAAATTTTTATATACATAATAATACCGATTCACAAATGGGAAAAGGGTTATCATATGGTCAACTCTCGTCTTTGATAAGTAAAAACATAAAATTTTGTTACAAATGATTTCGTAAAATGTGTTATTAAAAACGACCATTTATAAACACTTTGTTCACGACTTTTCATTTAGTCGGAATTATTCCTTTACACGAAGAAGTCTAGAGTAAGCGGGTGGTGGGATTAGGAAGCGGAGAACGTCTAGAGGAACCATAGCTCGCCACACACTCTTTGTGTCATCCCCCGTGTGTAACAAGGAGTCTCGAGTGCCGCTGACAGGACCGAGTCAGTGATCTAAAGACAAAATTGAACTAATAAAGAATCAAAAATTTCACTAAAAATCTTTTACTAAATAAAATAAAAACCGACACGACCCAGAAACATCGACACACCCGAAAAAGAGACCAACGTCTCTCGACCCCGGTGAGATCAAGGTCGTACACTCGAAGAGTAGTGTGTCCAAGAGAAACGACACCGAAGAGAACGACACTTCGTGTCCGAGATCCCACAAGTCCAAAGTCACCAACGTCGAGGGCCCGAGATCTTGTCACCGGGTTATCTACTTCGCGTACCCATATCAACGAGACTCTGTATGCCTTAGAAGGGTCTAGTCTTCAACTTGGATACAGAGAACGTAACCGTCCACCTAAGAAATGGTGACTCGGTGGTCCCTTCGGGAGATTTCACTAAAAAATTTTTATTTAAGTTTCTTTTGTTTATCCATATTCTAGTTTGCACTGTGAAGGAAAAAAAAATTAGGACCTATGATCAGGGAGCTCCGTATACCAAATAAAACAGACATAGGAGCAGGATGTGTAGATCAACGTACATTCAAATACATCCCAAGTTTGTGTTTCGTTTTAGTAAAAAAAATTTGGATTGTTATATACCGTTCATAGAAATATATGGGTATGGTTATCTAGATTGTAAAAATTACTTACCTAACACATGTAAAATACGGATATAGTATTAAATAGGTTGAGTAAGACAACTACCTGTACATCTAAAAGATTTGTCAAAAAACGATAATATTAAGAATACATACATAGATACAAAACGAAGATCATAAAGACTCCATATTTAACGAATCTTCACTCTAAATAATCGACATCCAAAATGTAAAACTACCCACACACCTCTGACTCCTTCAATTTTGATAAACGATTCTTAAAATTAACATATAAAAAGTACTGAGACACAAGTGAAAAATTAAAGAAAAAAGGTGTTAGAGTCGTTCAGACCTTTTCAAACTTTAAGGTCATTTTTAAGCAAACTCGGGACTTGGCACCTGGGGACTTTGACCAGACCACTGTCTACGGAAGTTCGACTTTGCGTTTCTCGAATTTTGTGTAATGGTCCGCCTGTAACTCTCTTACATACCTTCTTTTATCAATAAGAGAAAAGTCGTAGTCAAACGACGTCCCTCGAGTCTAGTTTATCCTTTTATGAACTTTACGTACAGAGTTTGACACTCCGTCTCAGGTAAGGAGTATAATTTGGATTTGACAATAAAGAGTACTGTAGTGGTAAAAATTGACTGTCCTAATCATTTTATAATTCTGTCGTTTGAACACAGACAGAGAAGAAAGAAGGGGAGGAGGTCAAATGAAATGGTGGATCCTGACGTGAACAGTCGTACTCCTGAAAATACTTAGTATAACCCCTCGTCACTAAAATTTTGGAGTTCAAAAATTTGTACTAAATATACAAGACATATTACAAGTCAAACATTGAAAAATTTCAAACCTACATATCTCCTGATTTATCCTTTATATTCTTAACCAATAAACCCCCCGAAAAAATGAATGTCATAAATTTTACGTTCCCATACCTACACTTTAATACATTTAAAGTAAGTTTACGAATACTTAGTTTAGTAACAACTTGATTTCTAAACAACGACACATTAATAACAGAACATACGTAAACTCTCTTTATTTATATGGGTATGAATACAAAATTCTTCCACTCTGGAACACTGATATACGGAGTGTCACAGAAGAAATATATAAATAAAAAGAATCCCCTTTTACTTCAACCCAACCACGACGTACTTTGTTTTATCGTTATCTCCCAATGCCAAAGTATCATTTCTTCCTTTGTGTCGTTCCCTTAGTGGTCACCTAGTAATTAAAGATCATCGACTGGTAGTTTTATAGATCAGAAGATCAATCGATACCTTTGATCCTTTTATAGATTTTAAAAATCTTAACAAGGGTTAAGATTTTCCATTCCATCTTAAATTTTTGTTATTTAGTTTCCTACCTTACAATAAGAAATAAAAGTGACTGACGTATATATATGTGTGTGTGTAACTTAACAGACACTAATACGGTATAATCACGACCTTTCGATAAAGAGTAAAATGGAAATCAGCTCGACACATCACTTTGTAGAGTATAATTTTATTCCTAATAAAAGAACCTATCAAACGTGACTCACATATGCACAGTCCGACAACCATCGAATAATTTTTACGTGGAATAAAAAAGATGGTATTGGAAAGATGTGATCTTTTACTTTATTAAATCTTACGAAGATTATCATCGTAAGAATGATACTATGTACTCTTAAAGTGAAATATTACTCCACTCAATTAAACGTCTAAAAAGTACAGTAACACCTTTAACAAATACTAAGACTTTTGTAACATAATATCATACAGTAAAGTATACATAGTGAACGGATAATAATTCTCATTATAACATGGTTAATTCTACACAAGTCTAATCCTACATTTTTTTAGTGTCCATGGGACAAAATGTACAGTATAATCCATAGAAAAACTCAGAGTCAATGAAATCCGTGGTTCTCCGTTTTATTTTTATGTATGTATACTTCTCTATACTTGTATCTAGACACATCCTATACTCTCTCAACGTCCGGACGTGGGACACCAAAAACCAGTAAAGTTCTCGTGTAGTATAAACCTCTATGACATTACGTTATAAAAACAAAATTTGAAAAGAACATAAGAACATATATAAACACAATACAAAACTTACGAAAAGAACAGTATCAATTTTAAAAGTCAAACTTTTTTGACGGTTCTTCTTCATTTTTATCCTTTTTAATTTACTACATAGAGATTTTACAACACTAGACTTTTAATTTCAGTGGAACCCACCTCTCTTAAACAAAGACTACGAAATAGAAATCTTATTAATAAACGAAAGTTTACTACAAACCTTTCATCTTTTTTGCCAAGTCACAAAGTTTCCTCTCTACAGTTATATTAACACTGAACTTTATCACCGTCTACTTATACATCGAATAGTGACTAAGTCTTATTTTCAATAAAAAGTCTTTGTAGATTATTACGACCGAATTAGACATGTATCAGGATAAAAAGAGTGAAAAATACCAAGGACAGTAAGGATTTTATAGTCTATGGTCCACAGTCTACTGTGCCTTCTTTACTCTAATTCATCGTAGGGGAAAGGTTAATGAAATTAGGTTTGGTAGAGATCACTGAACCTTTGACCATACAAAATTATAATAGGAGAGTTCTTATTTTTCAACCAACTAAACTTTTTTTTTCCCCCCCCACCCGATGCCTACTCTACCGACCTACCGTACTGGCTGAACTACCTGCACTCAAACTCACTTGAGACCCTCAACCACTACCTGTCCCTCCGGACCGCACGACGTTAAGTACCTCAGTGTTCTCAACCTGTGCTGACTCGCTGACTTGACTTGACTGGGTTGTTGATATTAAACTTATATTCTTTTTATTTATAACCAAATTAGTCTTCTTGAACTTCCCTTTGAAGGTTCTTAATAGATTGTCAGATAAAAGTCAATACACAGAGTTAAGATTTGTCTTACAAAAGACTCTTGACAACAAAAGACCTTCATTCGATATATCTCTTAACAACTCAGAGAGGACTTTGTCAGAATGAGCACAGGTCGAGACGTTAGGCACCTGACATCGGACGGTCCGAGGAGACAGACACCCTAAAAAGTCCGTTCTTATGACCCATCCAACGGTAAAGGAGGAGGTCTCCTAGAAGGGCTGGGTCCCTAACTTGGGTACAGAAGACGCAATGTCCGACTATGGAGAACTCGATAGTCCCTTCGGGTTGTTATACAGGTCGTCAAATGTCAGTCTACCCACCGGTAGAGACGAAACGCGGTCGGGGGGTGGAGGTAGGGAGAAGGGGAGAGGGGTACAGAGGTGAGAGGGACGACCATAAAGAATCGAATTTGAAGTAATCTTTCAAAAAATAACTGTTGTCTTGTTTTGTTTCACAATCGATGAAAGATTTACGATGAACCAAATTCATTACCCAAACCACAGGCACTAGAGATTTCGAACTGCAAAAAAGTCGTTACAAATTAGACCCTACTGAAACGAAGGTTTTATGTGTTCCAAAATATCAAAAGTTTTTAATAAGGGACACTAAGTCGAAACTTTGAATTATTTAGAGACACACCCAAGAAAACACTATTCTTAATACATGTACACACTACAAAATCTCCTCTACGTGAAAATTTAACATGTATTACCTGGTGTGACCTTACATGACATGTGAAATATATGACTTTTAGCCAACAAGTGACTTAAGTAAAAGTCACAAAAGAACAATAATGAGAAAGACGGACTTTCTCACGTGTAGTTTTTCTTCGTTCTATCGATGATACACCATACCTGATATATAGACACTGAACTGTACTTCAAACTTCTTATTTCTATCCATTTTTTAAAGACTATAATTTTGAGTTATAAAACAAAAAGGTTTCTTTCTTTTCGAGAGAGGTATTTTCAATTAACTGTAAGGACTTTATTAACAGACAGAACCCGACCGTTAGGTAAACTTCCCTCTAAACTAAGATCCTCAAGGCAAGAACTACATGAAACGATCGTAGACAGGAGTGAACGGGACTCGGGAGACTCGGGACGGGAAGGACAGGAGGGAACCCAAAACTGTTTTGTCCTCGGTACGACAGACGATTCAGACACCACTATTTTCCAAAAGACGTGTATTCACAAGTGTATCGTATTTCAGAACTCTACTATTTCAAACCACAATTTTAAATACCCCATTTTCGTCAAGTCAAACGAGTCAGTACAGGTTGAGAAACGCTGGGGCATCTAACGTCATGTGGTCCGAAGGGACAGGTAGTGGTTGAGGACCTCAAATGACTTTGAGTACAGGTAACTCAGCTACTACGGTAGGTTGGTAGAATAGGAGACAGGGGAAGAGGGTGGAAGTCAGAAAGGGTCGTACTCCCAGAAAAGGTCACTCAGTCAAGAAACGTAGTCCACCGGTTTCATAACCCTCAAAATCGAAATCGTAGTCAGGAAGGTTACTTGTAAGTCCTGACTAAAGGAAATCCTAACTGACCAACCTAGAGGAACGTCAGGTTCCCTGAGAGTTCTCAGGAGGTTGTGGTGTCAAGTTTTCGTAGTTAAGAAACCACGAGTCCAAAGAAATATCAGGTTGAGTTTAGGTATATACTGATGATCTTTTTGGTATCGAAACTGATCTGTCTGGAAACAACCGTTTTACAGAGACGAAAAGTTATACAACAGATCTAACCAGTATCGAAGAGAAAGTTCCTCGTTCGCAGAAAATTAAAGTACCGACGTCAATGGTAGACGTCACTAAAACCTCGGGGGGTTTTATTTCAGAGTGACAAAGGTACTATAGGGGTAGATAAAGGGTACTTCACTACCCCGGTCTACGGTACTAGAATCAAAAGACTCAACTCAAAATTCGGTTGAAAAAGTGAGAGGAGAAAGTGAAAGTAGTTCTCCGAGAAATCAAGAAGAAGCGAAAGACGGTATTCCCACCACAGTAGACGTATAGACTCCAATAACTAAGAAGAGGGTCGTCAGAACTAAGGTCGAACACAAAGTAGGTCGGGTCGTAAAGAGTACTACATGAGACGTATATTCAATTTATTCGTCCCACTGTGATATGTCGGAACTACATGAGGAAAGGGTTAAACGTTCCACCGTCGTTATTTTATCGATCTAAAACATGGTTGCAACTTAGGACCCCAACACCCTCCTTCACAAGACAGGACGGACTACAGAGTCTTTGGACGGAAGTCGACGGTAAATACAACCAAAGACTATTCTGACCCATATTCATGGAAACATGATTGAATTTGAAAGCATTTTTCATCCGGAAACTTACATCAGAACATTGATTCTCTTGTAGACCCCTTGAAGTTACAGACAAAATAAACTTAGTCAAATTTTTCTATTAACACGGATTAAGGACAGTAATCGAAACGAGTCTAAAAATTTGTATCCGTCGAATTACAAAGATGGTAGGATTTATGTGGAATATGAAAATCCTACTCCAACGATCCAGTACCTTTCTAACAGTACATTTCTAAGGAGACTGTATTGGATATTTTTGTCGTCCGATATATGGTCACATCGGACTAAACTCGGTACTTTTATCCAATAAGAAGTTACCCAAGGGGGGTCTGAACTGAGGACAGAGACTAAGGGAAGAGTAACCAGGGACACGTCGAACGTCCGACATTCTCGTACAGACAAATCTTTAGTGAAGAGCAGGGTCCTGGAACTGTACCCTGACTGACTGAACTTGTCTAAGTTCACAACTTTAATAATGCTACGTATACAAACAGGTGTAAATTACAATGTAAACCCGAAGGGATCACCGAGTCTCCAATTCCGCAGACGGAGGTTACGCCCTCTGGACCCAAGCTAGGGACCCAACCCTTCTAGGGGACCTCTTCCTTTACCGTGGGGTGAGGTCATAAGAACGGACCTCTTAGGGTACCTGCCTCCTCGGACCATCCGATCAGGTACCCCAGCGTTTCTCAGCCTGTGCTGACTCGTTGAAGTGGTGGTGGTGGTGGTTACAATGCACGTAAAAATATCAGGGAGGTCCGAAGATTCTTGTCAGAAGTCGTTCGGGGGTAGTTACAGAGGAAAATGACTATGGAAACTTATGACAAGTGAAACCACCCTAAGTAAGTCTTCTTTGAAGATGGCAAACCAACCCCAAGTCCGACCCAACCTTTCCCTCCCCTACCCTATCCTTCCACGACTACACATTCTACATTGTGGGATTGTCGGGTCGTCACACACGGGACCCTAGGTCGAGGGGGGAGGTGGGACGGGGGTAGGACACCTCTCGGGTGGGGTCCGGCGGGTGTGGGAAACCCGTGAATCGTCCGTTCGGGTCCCGTACGAGGGGAGGAAACGAATGCATGAACCGGACGGGACGCTATATCGGGAGACGAGTCAACATCTCGACTGCGGTCGTAGTGAATAGATGGAGACCCAGACTTACTGAAAACGGAGTCCTCCTCACGTAGTCCTGGAACCACTTATTTTCTTCTTTTTTTCTTTTTTGAAGGGTGTTCACCTCTTTTCTATCGATAAGATATCGGTCAGTGTTCATCGGTGGTCTTAGACTGAATTTGGACAAGTCGACTAGTTATCAAGTAGAATAAAACTTTTCGTTTTTAAGTCTTCTTTGTTTTAAAAGAAAAAGGACGGGTGATTAAGGTGAAGATCCATAGATGCTTTTATGGACTCTACACCGAACTCTCAAGGACGTGTTTCTGGAAATAAAACTACAAATATCATTATGGATTTGTCGATCCTCAATACATTGTGAGTAGACTAACTAATGAACCCGTTCTTTTGATAACGATGGTGAAGAATATAAATTACAATACGTAACCAACCCCTTTCTTTCACCCTTATTTTTAAGTCATCCAGGAAGACCAGTACTCTAACACATACATACACATACAGGTTTGCACAACACACACATACACAACACACATATGACGTAATCTCTTCTCGGACCTTCCTTTACACGAGTGTTCCACCAAATACTTCACACTGATTGAAAAGAGAAGTATAAAAGAATTTTTGAAAAATGTTACCGTAACGAATGACGACAGTATTTTTAGGTTCGAATACTCTTGCTGAAAACCGAGTCGTCATTTCTTAGACGGACGTTACGTCCTCCACGTCCAATTAGGGACCCAACCAGTCTAGGATACCTCTTCCTTTACCGTTGGGTGAGGTCACAAGAACGGATCCTTTAGGGTACTTCTCTCCTCGGACCACCCGATGTCAGGTACCCCAACGTCTCAGTCAGTGCTGAATCACTGATTTGGTGGTGGTACTCTTGTTGATCAAATTTCGAAATAAAAAGACTAGGACCTTTATTATTAAAAATTCTTTCTACCGATCTTTAACAGAGTACAAAACCATTCCTTGATTGGTCTTTGAACACAAAAGATTAGACCATAAATATAATCACAGGATCCCGACAGTATTTTATCATGGTGTTTAACTCACTAATTGCGCTGTCCTTAGTGAGTACAAAGACCTCCACAGCCGACCCGGTCCGGGGAAAGAACAGAGACAAAGACCTCCGAACGTACTAGAAACCGCAAGGAACTGTTCACCTACGTAGGAGGTCAGGAGAGAGAAGTACACCGTAAGAGGGGTTCCGAAGTGTAGTAGAAGACCCAGGTTTAAAGGAGAAAAGTATTCCTGAACCAGGAGAACCCAATTCCAGACGGGATTACTGGAGTAGAATTGGTCTGGTAGTCACTGCAGAGACAGGGGTCTATTCGAGGGGAACCGAAGGGGCCACCGAGTCAGCCATCTCTTAGGTGGACGGTACACCCTCTGGGTCCAAACTAGGGACCTAACCCTTCTAGGGGACCTCTTCCTTTACCGATGGGTGAGGTCATAAGAACGGACCTCTTAAGGTACCTTCCTCCTAGGACCGTCCGATATCAGGTACCCTAGGGTTTCTCAGTCTGTGTTGACTTCGTTGAAGTTAAAGGAAAAGACTCCAAATCCTAGATCCTGACATCACATAGAAAAAACCACCACCCCTCTCCCCCTGTGTTAAGTTGAACCTCGACTTAAACCCACAAAAACCTTTGCGAAAGAAGTTGATGTGAGAACGAATAGTCAGAGCAAGACGAACAAGATAGAAATATTACACTATACACTCATGGACGGGGATAGAAGGTGCGAATGTAATTTTGTTTCAAAGGAGACCATCAAGGAAGGGAGAAAACTTGTCGAAATAAAAGTGTAGGTAGACTAAAAAAGGAGAATAAATGACAAAGTACTGAGACAAACTCAAAAATCAAGTCAAGTCAGCGAGTCAACACAGACTGCGAAACGCTGGGGTACTTAGCGTCGTGCGGTCCAGAGGGACAAGTAGTGGTAGACTCAAAATAGTATTGACTTAAGACACCTGTAAAAACAGGAAGTACGTCTGGAAAAGATCCGGGAAGTACATGTAAGTTATCGAGTATATGTAGGAAGAGGAAGGGGAGATTACACGTTGAAATAGTCATAGTCCAGTCCACCATATAACAAAAAGTCTAGTAGGTAAATTCATTCATATCTATTAAGCGATTATAAAAGAAATTTTTATAACAACCTCTATCAACGAAATGTTACGCCACAAAAACGACATCTCGTTTCACTTAGTCAATAGACATATGTGTATAGTAAGACAAAATCTAAAGGAAGGACAAATCCAGTGGTGTCTCGTGACTCATCTCAAGGGACACGACATGTCGACAGAGTGATCAATAGTTAAAATATGTATCATCTCCTGACACTTCTTCCGACTCGAGGCTTCTTAACTACGAAAACTTGACACCACAACCTCTTCTGAGAACTCTCAGGGAACCTGACGTTCCTCTAGGTTGGTCAGGTAAGACTTCCTCTAGTTGGGACCCTAAAGAAACCTTCCTTACTACGATTTCGACTTCGAGGTCACGAAACCGGTGGAGTACGCTTCTCAACTGAGTAACCTTTTCTGAGACTACGACCCTGCCTAACCCCCGTCCTCCTCTTCCCCTGCTGTCTCCTACTCTACCTACCTACCGTAGTGACTGAGCTACCTGCACTCAGACTCACTTGAGACCCTCTACCACTACCTGCCCCTCCGGATCTGTACGACGCTAAGTGTCCCAACGTTTTTCAACCTGTGCTGACTCGGTGACTTGACTTGACTTGACTCTCTTTACGACCCGACCTTCTTCGTGTTCGACCTTAGTTCTAACGACCCTCTTTATAGTTAGTGGAGTCTATATGTCTACTGTGGTGGGAATAACGTCTTTCACTTCTCCTATTTTTCGGAGAACTACTTTCACTTTCTCCTCTCACTTTTTCAACTGAATTTCGAGTTGGAAGTATTTTACTTCTAGTACCGTAGACCAGGGTAGTGAAGTACCCTTTATCTACCCCTTTGTCACCTTTGTGACAGTCTGAAATAAAACCCCCCGAGGTTTTAGTGACGTCTACCACTAAAGTCGGTACTTTAATTTTCTGCGAATGAGGAACCTTCCTTTCAATACTGGTTGGATCTATCATATAACTTTTCGTCTTTGTAATGAAACGGTTGTTTCCAGGCAGATCAGTTCCGGTACCAAAAAGGTCACCAGTACATATCTACACTCTCAACCTGACACTTCTCTCGACTCGTGGCTTCTTAACTACGAAAACTTGACACTACAACCTCTTCTGAACTCTCAGGGAACCTGATGTTCCTCTAGGTTGGTCAGGTAGGATTTCCTCTAGTCAGGACCCACAAGTAACCTTCCTGACTACAACTTTGACTTTGAGGTCATGAAACCGGTGGAGTACGCTTCTCAACTGAGTAACCTTTTCTGAGACTACGACCCTCCCTAACTCTCGCCCTCCTCTTCCCCTACTGCCTCCTACTCTATCGACCTACCGTAGTGACTGAACTACCTGTACTCAAACTCATTTGAGACCCTCAACCACTACCTGTCCCTCCGGACCGTACAACACTAAGTACCCCAGTGTTTCTCAGCCTGTGCTGACTCGTTGACTTGACTTGACTAACATACATACAATTAGGGTTAGAGGATTAAACCAGGGGGAAAAAACCATTGATGTTCAGACACCCAGTGTCTACATCTCTTAAACGTTTAGAAATTTTCGTCGAGGGTGTTCTTTACCTTTTAGTCTCTCTGACGTGAAAGGAGGAGAAAAAGGACTTTCGTTTTCAAGAGTAAACGGAAAACCAAAACAGAAACCGATTAAAAGACTAAGACCAAGAACCGTACCCACACAGGAACAGCACAGAGGAGAGACAGGGGTCTGGTCGCCGGAGGGGACGTCACCACTGTGGTTTGTAGAAATTTCCTGGACTGACACCGAGGTAGGATGACTCTGTGTGAAAAAAAAAAACCGTGAAAATATTTTTCTTTCAAAGTAAACTTACATTAATGTCTGTATTTTGTAACCTTTTTACAAAAATTTCTCACCGACTGGAGACTATACGTCTACTGTGGTGGGAATACCGTCTTTCACTTCTCCTTGATTTTTCGAGAACTTTCACTTTCACCTCTCACTTTTTCAACCGAATTTCGAGTTGTAAGTCTTTTGCTTCTAGTACCGTAGTGAAATACCCTTTATCTACCCCTTTGTCACCTTTGTCACAGTCTGAAATAAGAAAACCCGAGGTTTTAGTGACATCTACCACTGACTTCGGTACTTTAATTTTCTGTGAATGAGGAACCTTCTTTTCAATACTGGTTGGATCTCTCGTATAACTTTTCGTCTCTGTAATGAAACGGTTGTTTCCAGGTAGATCAGTTCCGATACCAAAAAGGTCTCCCGTACACACCTACACTCTCAACCTGACACTTCGTCCGACTCACGACTTCTTAACTACGAAAACTTGACACTACAACCTCTTCTGAGAACTCTCAGGGAACCTGACGTTCCTCTAGGTTGGTCAGGTAAGACTTCCTCTAGTCGGGACCCTAAAGAAACCTTCCTTACTACGATTTCGACTTTGAGGTCATGAAACCGGTGGAGTACACTTCTCAATTGAGAAACCTTTTCTGAGACTACGACCCTGCCTAACCCCCGTCCTCCTCTCCCCCTGCTGTCTCCTACTCTACCGACCTACCGTAGCGACTGAGTTGCCTGCACTCAGACTCACTTGAGGTCCTCAACCACTACCGTTCCTCAGGACCGCACGACGCTAAGTACCCCAACGTTTCTCAGCCTGTGGTGACTCGTTGACTTGACTTCACTGAATTGTCTACTTAAATATGAGTATTTTAAAGATCGTTAAGTCTTTATATCTAACTTTTACTTTTGGAAAGTATATGTGTGTCTTACAAAATTCTCTACAATACCCGTTCTTCTTGACATGTTTTTTCTAGAAGTACTGGGTCTATTAGTACTACTACACTAGTGATTAGATTTCCGTCTGTAGAACCTTACACTTCAGTTCACCCGGAATCTTTCGTAGTGATGCTTGTTTCGATCACTTCTACTACCTTAAGGTCAACTCGACAAAGTTTAGGACTTTCTACTACGACACTTTCACGACGTGAGTCATACGGTCGTTTAAACCTTTTGAGTCGTCACTGGTGTCCTGACCTTTTCCAGTCAAAAGTAAGGTTAAGGTTTCTTTCCGTTACGTTTTCTTACGAGTTTGATGGCGTGTTAACGAGAGTAGAGTGTACGATCATTTCATTACGAGTTTTAAGAGGTTCGGTCTGAAGTCGTTATGTATTTGGCACTTGAGGGACTACAAGTTCGACCAAAATCTTTTCCGTCTCCTTGGTCTCTAGTTTAACGGTTGTAGACGACCTAGTACGTTTTTCGTTCTCTCAAGGTCTTTTTGTAAATAAAGACGAAATAACTGATACGGTTTCAGAAACTGACACACCTAGTGTTATTTAACACCTTTTAAGACTTTCTCTACCCTTATGGTCTGGTGGATTGGACGAAGAACTCTTTAGACACGTGTCCAGTCCTTCGTTGTCAATCTTGACCTGTACCTTGTTGTCTGACCAAAGTTTATCCTTTTCCTCATGCAGTTCCGACATATAACAGTGGGACGAATAAATTGAATGTACGTCTCATGTAGTACTCTTTACGACCCGACCTTCTTTGTGTTCGACCTTAGATCTAACGGTCCTCTTAATAGTTAGTGGAGTCTATACGTCTACTGTGGTGGGAATCCCGTCTTTCACTTCCCCTTGATTTTTCGGAGAACTACTTTCACTTTCTCCTCTCACTTTTTCAACCGAATTTCGAGTTGTAAGTCTTTTACTTCTAGTACCGTAGACCAGGGTAGTGAAGTACCCTTTATCTACCCCTTTGTCATCTTTGTCACAGTCTAAATAAAAAACTCCGAGGTTTTAGTGACGTCTACCACTGACGTCGGTACTTTAATTTTCTGCGAATGAGGAACCTTCTTTTCAATACTGGTTGGATCTATCATATAAGTTTTCGTCTTTGCAATGAAACGGCTGATTCCAGGCAGATCAGTTCCGATACCAAAAAGGACACCAGTACATACCTACACTCTCAACCTGACACTTCTTCCGACCCACGGCTTCTTAACTACACAAACTTCACACCACAACCTCTTCTGAGAACTCTCAGGGAACCTGACGTTCTCTAGGTTGGTCAGGTAAGACTTCCTCTAGTTGGGACCCTAAAGAAACCTTCCTTACTACGATTTCGACTTTGAGGTCATGAAACCGGTGGAGTACACTTCTCAACTGAGTAACCTTTTCTGAGACTACGACCCTCCCTAACCCCCGTCCTCCTCTTCCCCTGTGGGTCCTACTCTACCGACCTACCGTAGTGCCTGAGCTACCTGTACTCAGACTCACTTGAGACCCTCTACCACTACCTGTCCCTCCGGACCGTACGAAACTAAGTACCCCAGCGTTTCTCAGTCTGTCCTGACTCGCTGACTTGAATTGACTTGACTTGATACCCGACTTAACATAGGTTGAGGGTTGAGGTGAGGGGAGGTGGGGTGGGTCAAGTACACAACTTCGGGTACACAAGAGTCGTGAAGTCTTACACTGATAAACCTCTGTCCCGGAAATCGCTCCATTAATTTAATTTTACTCCGGAAATTTCACCCGGAAGGGACATCGAGTTTACCATTTCTTAGACGGACGTCACGTTCTTTGGGCCGTTAGGGACCCAGTCCTTTTAGGAGACCTCTTCCCTTACCGTTAGGTGAGGTCATAAGAACGGGCCTCTTAGGGTACCTGTCTCCTCGGACCATTCGGTGTCAGACACCTCAGTGTTTCCCAGCCTTTGTTGACACGGTGGTTGTGGTGATGATTCGGACATACCGACCACACGAATGTTCCTCTCTAATCCCGTGTCTGTGTGTGTGTCTTCCTTCTTGTCCTCCGTTCGGTTCTTCTCTCCGAAGTCCTCTTTTTCGGAACGACTATAGAACTGGAGACTACACGTCGGAGGACTTGACACTCTTTTATCCAAAACCAGTACCATAAACAAAATCGTCGGGATCGTTCGATCATATCTTGTTTTAACCTGGTGTTACATATAAAACTTTGATCGGAAAAGTAACACTCACCTGTTACTAGTAGAAGGATCCAGTCATGTGCATTCAAACCACTACCAAATCAACGATTCAGTACAGACGGTCCGAGGAGACAGATACCTTAAAGGGTCCGTTCTTATGGTCTTACCCAACAGTGAAGGATGAGGTCCCCTGAGATGTGTACCTGTAGAGGTTTACCAGTCATGGTTTTAGTCTAACTAATATAATAAACGTCGACTTCTACCTCTTCAAGATATGTTAGTCGTCTTTGTTTTGGACCTCGACTGACACCGAGTCTATTAGTGGAATAATGTTTTAAGTCCGAGTTTGACTTTTTTCATGCTTTTTGGTGATCCGGTGAGTACATATTGGATTTAGTTTAGGAAATATGGCACCTCCACTGTTTATCTAAGATCCCTGATCTAGACCATCTGTCTCGAGTCTTTCTTGATACCTGTCTCCAAACATTGTAACATGTCCTCCACCACTGGTTTTAGTAGGGGTTCTTTTTCTTTACGTTCTTCCGTTTCACTAACAAACTCCTTCGGAATGTTTATCGACTCTATTCACTTTCCGTTTCCTCTTTTCCTTTCTATATGGGTTGTTGCGTCTCAAGGTTCCTTCTCGTTCCTCTCTATTCTTTCGGAAGAATTCACTTGTTTCGTTTCTTTATTTCCTTTTGTTATCTTACCCTTTCTGATCTCTAGAGAAATTCTTTTAATCTATATAGTTCCCTTGTAAAGTATGTTTCTACCGGTGTTATTTCCTGTTTTGACCGTTCCTGGATTGTCTTCGTGTTCTCTAATTCTTTTCCACCGTTCTTATGTGTCTTCTTGATGTTTTTTTCTAGAATTACTGGGTCTATTGGTGTTTCTACATCAATGAGTGGATCTCGGTCTGTAGGCCCTCACACTTCAGTTCACCCGGAATCCTTCGTCAAGATACTTGTTTCGACCACCTCTACTACTTTAAGGTTGACTCGATAAAGTTTAGAATTTTCTACTCCGACAATTTCACGACGTGAGTAATAAGGTCGTTCAAACCTTTGTCGTCACCGGTGTCCTGACCTTTTCCAGTCAAAAGTAAGGTCAACGTTTCTTTCCGTTACGGTTTCTTACGAGTTTGATGACGTGTTAACATGAGTAAAGTGTGCGGTCGTTCTAATACGAGTTTTAGGAAGTTTGATCCGAAGTCGTCATACACTTGACTCTTGAAGGTCTACATGTCCGACCTAAATCATTTCCGTCTCCTTGGTCTCTAGTTTAACGGTTGTATGCGACCTAGTATCTTTTTCGTTCCTTTAAGGTTTTTTAGTATATGAAGGAAAAGTAACTGATACGATTTTGGCAACTGACACACCTAGTGTTGTTTGACACCTTATAAGAATTACTCTACCCTTACGGTCTGTTGTAATGGAAAGAAGACTCTTTGGACATACGTCCAATTCTACATTGTCTTGACCTGTACCCTGTTACCCGACCAAAGTTTAACCCTTTCGTCATGTAGTTCCGACATAAAACAGTGGGACGAATAAATTGAATATACACCGTATATAGAACGCTTTAAGACCCGACCTACTTCGTGTTCGACCTTAGTTCTAACGACCCTCTTTATAGTTAGTGGAGTCTATACGTCTACTGTGATGGGAATACCGTCTTTCACTTCTCCTTGATTTCTCGGAGAACTACTTCCACTTTCTCCTCTTACTTTTTCGACCGAATTTTGAGTTGTCAGTTTTTTAATTCTAGTACCGTAGACCAGGGTAGTGTAGTACCGTTTATCTTCCCCTTTTTTACCTTTGTCACAGTTTAAAGTAAAAGAACCCGAGGGTTTAGTTACGGTTGTCAGTGTCGTCGGTACTTTAATTTTCTGTGAACTAGGAACCTTCTTTTCGATACTGGTTGGATCTGTCGTATGATTTTTCGTCTCTGTAGTGAAACGGTTGTTTCCAGGTAGATCAGTTTCGATACCAAAAAGGTCATCAGTACATACCTACACTCTCAACCTGGTATTTCTTCTGACTCACAGTTTCTTAACTACAAAAACTTGGCGCCACGACCTCTTCTGAGAACTGTTAGGGAACCCATCGTTTCTCTAGTTTGGTCAGTCAGGATTTCCTTTAGTTGGGACTTATAAGTAACCTTCCTAACTACGACTTCGACTTCGATGTTATAAAACCACCCTTTATAAGACTACCCTTAGTGGCTGATTACCCTTTTCTGGGACTCCGACTCTTTCTAACTCCCGTTCTCCTCTTCCCCCGCTGTCTCCTACTCTACCAACGTATCGTAGTGAACGAGTTACCTGTACTCAAACTCGTTTAAGGTCCTCTATCACTTTTTGTCTCTTCGGACCGTACGACGTCAAGTACTCTAACGTTTCTCAACCTCTTTTGAATCGTTGGTTTGTTGAGGTCCCCTAGAATGTCTGGACTTTCCAACAATAACTTAGTACTGCGACCCTAAGAACTGGGGGTCTCCTCTTCTTAAGTTAGGCCCCGGTCTCTGCTCCGAACTAACGAGTCTCGAAAACATATTATTTCAAAATAATTTCATATTTCCTCTATCTCTTTCGAAGACTGCATCCGTAGTCTTCCCCCGTCTTTCTCACGGGGGAACAATCACAATCGTTACTTCAATGTATGAGAGGTTACTTAGGTTTCTTACAGACCTCCAACATTTCTGGAGTCGTCTGGATGAGGGTATTAAATGTAAAATTCTATTGTCTTAATCGGTCTTCCAAATTAGGTCTCTGACAGGAATCCGTCTTATGTAACAACAATATATTAGGATTCCTTACATCTCTGTCTCTTTTTCAAACAGGAAAGAAGGAGGAACTCTTAAGGTCTGGGGAGAGAGGAACCCCTGGGGATCTGAAGAATAGTTGGACGGATCCTTTACTGAGAGAGTCTGGGTCCCTATATTGGGTGTAGAGAACGTAACGTTTACCACAGGACTTAACCTTCCACTTAAGAAATGGCGATTTGGTGGTCCCTTTGGGTACGTATTCAAATGGATTCATTAATTAAACTAGAAGAACACCGAAGTACCATAAGGTATCGTACTTACATAACAATACATAAATTAATAAAAAATAACGGTCCGTAGATCCAATAAAGTCAAAAATGATGATCCTAGTTACACTGTTATCTGTTAGAAATGATTATAAAACACGGATTCACTTTTGAGTAGATATCCTATCGAGGGATTATCACTTGACCGATCTAGTTTGGAATCTTAAAAACGTCCGATAAGTTGACCATAAAACAAAGTTGACATACATTGGATTGAGGAGACCATTTAAATTTAAGACCTCCCATCACTAAAGAAATATAGGGGGTTCAGATCACATGATACAGAAAGAGCATTCTCTAAGACTCATTCACAAAAGATGTCTAAACGCAAGTAGTGAATCAGAAATTAAACCCGATTTTACGTCCTTTGTTCCCCTTTCTTCAGTCGGTGATACCTGGGACACAACCCAATCCTAGAAACCAGTTCACAAAGGAGGTAGGTAGGGAGGGAAAAGGGGGCTAATATTTAGTATTAAAGTATACGGAAAACTCAGTAAGACAAAGGATCCTTTATCCGATTATTATTGTCTTTCGGGTTATGACAAAGTACTTAGTTCGTCTTCTCCTCCTGTATCCATAAAAGACATCTTGAACTCCGTCGGAACGACAGCACATAGAACGGAAGGGAGGAGACGTTATAAATACCCTTCCCGACGCACCCCTATTGACTACGAAGACAGACGTTGGCAGACGGTAGGGAAGAGGAGGGTGCTTAGTCGTCGGGGTACTACGACAGGTGGTACGTACACCTACCAGTAGTTGACGTCGAAGAGTAAAAGGACTACCCCGTCTCTGTGTCGGGTAGAGGACGTCTGAGCCCCCTGAGACCCGTCGTCCTTTCAGATAAAGGTCTCCGTCTCTCTTACCACCTGTGTCCGTGACATCGTTCTGTGGGTACTGATGACCAGTGAACGGACGGGTACTACAACTTTGACTACTACCAGGAACCCATGGTGTGTAACCGATACACGTCTGTCCTTTTGCTGTTATGGGAATCTTACCTCGAAACAATTGAAACCGACTCTCACCCGTTAGATCGATAGGACAAGGACTGTACGTTCAGTAAGATCATCAAAGATAAAACCAAACGTAGACTACTACTCTCGGTGTAAAAGATAATTTTAAAAGGTAGGTGATCAAAGGAAAAAGAATTTTTTTTTTTGTTTGAAATAACTCCATATTAAATATATGGTATTTTAAGTGGGTAAAATTCACACATTAAGTTACTATAAATCAGTCAAATATCTCAACCCGTTGGTGGTGGTGTTCGGTCAATATCTCACAAAGAGACTGGAGTATTTCTACAGGGTGCGGGTAAATATCGGAGAGACTCCCGAAGAAAACGAAGGAGGACGGAGGTAGGACCTTAAAATTTAAGAAAGAGTTCTTTCCCCTGTCTTAAACGTGACACTTGGGAGACCCTGAAGGAAACAATCATACCGTAGTCACGTTTGTCAGACCGACAACCAAAAGATTTGAGACACCGAAGTCAAAGACTTCCTCTGGAGTCTGTGGACGGCGGAAAGGGGACCCGTGAAGTGGGTCTCGGAGAACGGTGTCCCCGTCTGTGGGTAACCTCAGGGTCTTCCGAGGGGAGGACAAAGACGGGACAGAAAGATACCCCGAGAAAGTGGAACTACCCGAAGGGTCCACCACGATTACCATTTCTTGGACGAACGGTTCCGTCCTCTGTGTTCTCTGCGTCCAAACTAGGGCAGGGCACCAGCCCTTCTAGCGGACCTTTTCCTGTACCGTTGGCTGAGGTCACAAGAACGGACCTCTTAGGGTACCTGTCTCCTCGGACCACCCGATGTCAGGTGGCCCAGCATTTCTCAGTCAGTGCTGACTTCGCCGACTCGTGTGTACGTGCGAGAGTGGAGCTACCTCTCTACCCCCTCCTTTCTCTACCGTGCAGGAACCCTGGTGTCTGTCTGAAGAGACCCAAGTACCGCGTCTGGAGGGGTGCTGCGGGAGGGCGAGACGAACCCCCTCACCACCACCCACCCAAACGAAGACACCGAAGAGGGCAGGGCACTCCGACGTGGCGGTAGAAGGGTACGAGCGAGAAGGCCAAAACTGTCGGGACCCTCACCGAACGGTCAAGACGACAACTCGTCTCGGGGTCGCCTACCTCACAGAGGGAGTTGGGCGGAGTCCTCCGTCAGCTTACTGACGTTGGGGTCCGGGGAGAAGAGGCAGGGTGAACAAACAAACGTTTTCAGCGGTCCGTCTACACGGAGAACCCTTGCCATCACACCTGACTCTAGGAGAGCGGTCCTTGACCCGAGGAACTCGACTCGATGCAGTTTAGATTTTAGAAACAAAAGGGACTCGTGAACCAGGTGTCGTTAGGGAAGTGGAGAACAAACCCACGAAGTATGTGGTCACGGGGTGCACGTGTGTGTTAGGACTTCGACTCTTTTTGACTCTGAGTCCCTATAATTTATTTCATCTGTACCAGTGTGCCGTGTCTATGTGTGTTTGCCCCGGAAAGACGTCTACCCTTACATTGTTCCGAGTACCTTCTTTAGAACATGGGTTGTGGCCCCATATCTAATTTTATTTCCATGTTAGGATACTACGTGATAATACACAAATAATTTTAAGGAGATAAATTTTAATAAATCCCGAAGGGAGCACCGAGACACCATCTCCTAGGTGGACGGTCACGTCCTCTGTGAATTTTTTTTGGGTTGTTAAATGAATAAAATTAACCTCCGATCAAAAATATTATAACATCACCAAAAACGGTATGTGCCTGTACTTAGTCGGTACCCACGTGTACACAGGGAGTAGGACTTGGGGAGGAGGGTGGAGGGAGGGATAGGGTAGGGAGTCCCAACAGGGTCACGTGGCCGAAACTCACGGGACAAAGTACGTGACTTGAACCTGACCACTAGATAAAGTACATACCATTATATGCACAAAGTCACGATAAGAGAGGTTAGTAGGGTGGGAGCGGAATGAGGGTGTCTTAGGTTTCTCTGTGCCCAAAAATAGGGACCAGGTCCTTCTAGGGTACACGGGACCTCGTTGATTCGGGGACACGGTGTTGATGACTCTGACGGGAGATCGCAGGTCCTCGACGTTGATGACACGGGTGTCCGACGTCAATGACATCGGGTGTGAGAGATCTCGGGTACGAAGTGTTCTCTTCGGTGGTGTCACTCTTCGGTCACCTAGTATCGATTCCTCATCGGCAGGAACGACGTTCATCTCTTCGGACACGTCGGCACTTCTGTGTCGTGACGGTTTTATTTATTTACTCGTTTTAGTATTTTAATACATTAACTCGTTAACTCGGTCAATGTTTCGATACCCCCCTTTTTACCTCGAATACTTGTGTGTCTCACTTTTCAAGTCGGGTCGTACCCTACATATTGTGGGTATGAGTAACGTATCTTGTTACGTGTAACATTTCGTGTACGTTTATTTTTCCTCTTACTCCTATTTCTCTTACTTATTTTCTCTAGTATTGTAGTGTGACTATTCGACTATTCAGCGAAGTCAGCGCAGGCTGAGAAACGCTGGGGTACCTGACGTCGGGTGGTCCGAGGAGGCAGGTACCCTGAAGGGTCCTTTCTCATGACCTCACCCAACGGTAAAGGAAGAGGTCACGTACTTTCACTTTTCACTTTCGCTTCAGCGAGTCAGTACAGACTGAGAATCGCTGGGGTACCTGACGTCGGATGGTCCGAGGAGGCAGGTACCCTAAAAGGTCCGTTCACATGACCTCACCCCACGGTAACGGAAGAGGCTCTGTTTATATTTATGTTATATCTGAGGACCTTCGTATTGAGGGGAGACCGTGGTGAGGGGAATGTGAAGATCTAGAAAGAAGTCGAAGGGACACACCCACATGGAGGAAGATCGGTCGGTAAATTTGTCTGTCACAACGAGTCCGAGTCGGGTATCGGGAGATGAGAGGGTACCATTAGAACAGGTTCGGGGTTTGAAGTAATGGGTTTGTGTGACCCTTGGGTGTCGGTCCACCGCGATAACCATTTCAGGGATAGACGGTTACGTCCTTTGGATTCTCTACACCCAAAATAGGGACCCAGCCCTTCTAGGGGACCTCTTCCCGTACCGTTGGGTGAGGTCATAAGACCGGACCTCTTAGAGTCCCTGTCTCCTCGGACCACCCGATGTCAGGTACCCCAACGTTTCTCAACCTGTGCTGGTTTCACTGAAACGTACGTGTGTTAGGTGTGAGACGGAAGGGGTCGACAGAAGGGACTTATGGTTAGGTCTCTGAGACAAATGACTTGTTGATATAAATTTTCAGGGTTTCGTGGAGATTTAATTTGGGTATTACTAGGACAGGTATTTTGTTCGAACCGAGAAAGTCATACGAGAGAGAATCACTTATATTGGTAAATAGGTAGATCGCACTGGACCCACAGTAGAACCCGAAGAGGGAGTGCGAATAAAGGAAGGTGATCCGTGGTTGAGGACACATAGAGTGGAAGATTTAGAGAGGACCTACTAGACATAGAGGTAGAGACAATGGTGACGGTATCACGTCAGACAGTGGTTGTGGGTGGAGTTGACACTTTTATCGGAGGAGTGACTAGAAATACACAAGTAAAAGACATGAGGACTAAGAAGGGTGTGACGATGGTCTAACTAGAAAGGTTTTGTATTTAGATTAGTACGGAATTTATTTTCAGAATAACTCCATATTAAGTGCATGGTGTATTAAATGGGTAAATTTCATATTTTAAGTACGAAAAATTATATAAGTGTCTCATCACGTTTGTAGAGGTACTAGATTAAAATTCGTATAAAGGTAGTGGGAGGTTTCTTTGATGTATAGGCAATCGTCACTGGAAGGTAACACCATATAAGGTCGGGATTCACTGGTGATCATGAAAGACAGAGATACCTAAACGGATAAGACCTGTAAAAGATATTAGTATGTCATACACCGGAAACCCCTGACCGAAGAAAATGAATCGTATGATAAAAGAAAAAATTAAAAAAATAAAAATGAAATAAAATGAAATGTTATGACATAACCAAAAACGGTATGTAACTGTACTTAGGTGGTGCCCACATATGTTCGAGGGTTAGGACTTAGGGGGAGGGTGGAGGGTGGGGTATAGTAGAGAGACCTAGTAGGGGTACGTGGTCGAGGTTCGTAGGACATAGGACATAGCTTGTATCTGACCATGAAGCAAAGAATGTACTATCATATGTACAAAGTTACGGTAAGAGGGTTTAATAGGGTGGGAGAGGGAGAGGGAGTGTCAGGTTTTCAAGAAAGATATGTAGACACAGAGAAAACGACAGAGCGTATGTCCCAGTAGTAATGGTAGAAAGATTTAAGGCATATATACACAGTCATATGACATAACCACAAAAAGAAAGACCGAATGAAGTGAGACATATTAGCCGAGGTCAAAGTAGGTAGAGTAATCTTGACTAAGTTTACATAAGAAAAATTGCCGACTCATTATGAGGTAACACATACACATGGTGCCGAAAGAATAGGTAAGTAGACGACTACCTGTACATCCAACAAAGGTACAGGACCGATAATATTTGTCACGACGCTACTTGTAACCCCATGTACACAGAGAAAGTTAAGACCAAAGGAGCCATACATACGGGTCGTCACCCTAACGACCCAGTATTCCGTCGAGATAAACGTTAAAAATTTCCTTAAGGTGTGACAAAAGGTATCACCGACATGATCAAACGTGAGCGTGGTTGTCACATCCTCCCAAGGGAAAAGAGGTGTAGGAGAGGTCAATAACGAACATCTGAAAACCTAGTGTCGGTAAGACTGACCACACTTTACCATGGAGTAATACTAGAACTAAACGTAAAGAGACTATTACTCACTACAACTCGTAGAGAAGTACACAAACAATCGGTAGGCATACAGAAGAAGCCTCTTTACAGACAAATCAAGAAACCGGGTAAAAAACTAACCCAGCAAATAAAAAGACCTCAACTCGACGTCTTCAACGAACATATAAAAACTCCAATCAACAAACAGTCAACGAAGTAAACGATAATAAAAGAGGGTAAGTCTTCCGACAGAAAAGTGGAATGAATATCAAAGGAAACAACACGTCTTCGAAAATTAAAATTAATCTAGGGTAAACAAATAAAAACGAAAATAAAGGTCATAAGACCCTCCACCTAGTACCTCCTAGGACGACACTAAATACAGCCTCTCCCAAAACGGATACAAGAGGAGATCCTCAAAATATCAAAGACCAGAATGCAAATCTAGAAATTAGGTAAAACTCAAACAAAAACACACACCACAATCTTTCACTAGACCAAAGTAAGAAAATGTTCACCAACTGGTAAAAAGAGTCGTGGTGAACAATTTCTCTAACAGAAATGAGGTAACATATAAGAACGGAGGAAACAGCTTCTATTCCACAGGTATCCATACACCTAAATAGAGACCCGAAAGATAAAACAAGGTAACTAATATAAAGACAGAAACACGGTCATGGTATGACAGAATTACTGACACCGAAACATCATCTCGGACTTCAGTCCGTTCAACTAAGGAGGTCAAGGTAAGAAGAATCGTATGATAAAAGTTCCAAGCAGGTACAACATCGTAAATAGTCAGAGTCGACTTACTTACTCACTACCTAAACCCTGGACTCCTGTAGCACCCACTCAAGATGAGATCGTGGTTGGTCGATACATTGTGTCAACGGGGAGTCAAAGGAGACCCTAACCTAGGTTCCGGGGGAGTCTATAGTTTTGGGTGCCCACAAGTTCAGAGAACATATACTACCGTACCATAAACGTATTTTAGACGTGTTAGGAGGACATATGAAGTTTAGTTTAAATCCAATGAATATTATGGATTATGTCAACGACCGTTTACTGTCTAAGTTCAAAACGAACAACCTTGAAGGACCTTAACAAAGTCTTATAAAAGGTAACTACCAACCAACTTAGACACCTACACCTGGGACACCTATCTTTCCCGATACTACTTTGAGTCGGTAGAAAAGAATGATGGGCTTGGAGACTGAAGAGTGACAGAACATAATGAAGAAACTATTAAAGAAGAAGATACACAAAACAAAGAGAAAAAAAGATCTTCACAACAATCATACTATAATCTAGGTATCTAACCAGAAGATCCAAAAGTATAAATTTTTTTTATCGAAGTAAATAAATAAATGAATGAATAAAAGTCGACATGAACCAGAAACAACGAAAAACCTTGAAGGACCTTAAAAAACCCTTATAAAAGGTAACCACCAACCAACTTAGATACCTACACCTTGGGTACCTATGTTTCCCGATTGTCATATAACGAAGAAAAGAAGACAACGAAAAGAGAGATCAACGTCCCTCGTCCCCGTTGAGGTCAACACCACACGTCCGAAGATTAACGACACTCAAAAGAACAACGTCTCGGACCCGAGATCCGGGCACCCGAAGACACCAGCACCGAGGACCCGAGATCTCTTGTCCGAGGCAACAACACACGAATGAACGAGGCGTCACACTCTATAAGGACCTGGTCCCTAGCTTGGACACAGAGGGTGTGACCGTTCTCCTAAGAAATGTTGGTCCCTACGGAGAGACGATAGAAAATATAGTAGATAAAAATAGAGATCATAAAACCTGGACTAAGACCATTTCAATAGTCCCAAAATAAAAGGTTGAGAAAACTACTAAACAAGACAACTGTCAATTTTTTTAAATTATCGAGAATAAAACCAGATGTTAAAAGGAAATAAATAAATCAAAATACCACGTTAATGATTGATCTCAAAAGAAAAGAAAAAAAAAGAAAAAAATTCAAGAGTAGATACGGGGTAAAAAGAAATTTAACCAACCTCTGTAATTTTTTATTTCCAGAAATAGGACTTACCGACCAATAGGAACACAAGTAAGTTTAATTTCACACTCCGTTATTTTTACAGGACATATACCCGTCGTGGACAGTTGACCTCCCGGAACCTCTAAATCCCGTAGGATTTACGGTCTTACGTCTCTATAAAGATCCCCCCGGTAAACTGAACAAAACTCCTCTTGAGAGAACACAAATCCCTTGACCCGCCCACCCCTTACGACAGACCGAAGGTCCGCAAAATCTACTCACGTCACCCCGTCTCGTTGACGAAGAACATGCATGGAAGTAAAGTAATGTGAGTAGTAAGAACGACAAAGACTCAAGACTTGGAGTGACCCCTAACAGATAACCGTCTTATCTGTTTGAAAAAAATTTTTAAAAAAGACTTTACCTACGGAAAGGTGTATCTGAGTGGTCTGACACTAAAGAAGAATAAAAGTAAAATTGTACGGAAGTCGGTGGAAAATTGAAGGTCTGGACACAATAGTAATTCGAGGGGTGGGGGAAATTAAAAGAAGTGACAACGACCAAGTACAAGTGAATTTGAAAGGTCAATGGTAAAATTGTTTTTGAGTCCTTTCTCTTACTCAATTTATATAAGTTGGAAGTATATCTTGAAAGATACAATGAATAAATTAATCGATAAGTTTAGTTGTATCAAAAGACGAATACTCTGACCAAAAATTTTTACTTTTTGACCCGACAACTCCTAGTACGAATAAGAAAAAGAACAAACAAAACTAAAATAAAACCTCATAACAAAAAATTAATTATACATAAAATAACCTTATATCAACGAAATGTTATAACACAATCAAAGAAACATGTCGTTTCACTTAGTCGATATGGATGTGTATATAGGTGAGAAAAAATCTAAGGGAAGGGTAAGTCCAGTGGATGACATCTCGTGACTCATCTCAGTGGACACGATATGTCCTCCAAGAGTAATCAAAAGACAAAATATATATCGTTATTTATATACAGTTAGGGTCAAAGGGTCAAGTAGGGCGGGGAGTAAGGGGAGAACCATTGGTATGTAACAAAAGATTAGACACTGAGACAAACACTAAACGTTTATTCCGTTAGACTTCACAGAAAGACCTAAGATGTACACTTACCATAATATACCATAAACAGAAAAAGAAAGACTTAATGAAGTGAGTCGTCCTGTCCGAGATCCAGACAGATACAGTGACGGTTGCCGTAATAGAACAAGGAAAAAATACCGATTACAAGACGACGTATATATATATGGTGTAGAGAAATCGGTAAAGAGACAGCTACCTGAAAACCCAACGAAGGTACACACCGATAACATTTGTCACGACGTTACTTGTGACCTCACGAACGTAGGAAAACTTAAGACTAAGAGAGACCTATATACGGGTCCTCACCCTAACGACCAAGTATTTGATCACGATAAAATCAAAAAATTCCTCGGAGGTACAACAGGAAGTAGCACCGTCCTAGTCAAGTGTAAGGGTGGTTGTCACATTCTCCCAAGAGAAAAGAGATGTGAGAGGTGTGGGACAGGTCGTCAATAACAAACATCTATAAAACTACTACTGGTAAGACTGCTCACCCTCTACTAGGGAGTGATATCAAGACTAAACGTAAATAGATTATTGATCACTACAACTCGTAGAAAAGTACACAAACAACCGACAGACATACAGAAGAAACCTCCTTCCTGATAAATCTAGAAGGTGGGTAACAAACTAACCTAACAAACAAAAGAACTATAACTCAACGTACGGGACGAACATATAAAACCTCTAATTAGGGAACAGTCGACGAAGTACACGTTTATAAAAGCTGGTAGGATTCCCAACAGAAAAGTAAAAAGAATACCGAAGCGAACGACACGTTTTCAAAAATTAATCAAGGGTAAACAAATAAAAACAAAAATAAAAGTAATGAGATCCGCCATCTACTACAAATAAGAAAAATAAATAAAAGTTACTTCATACGTGCGTCCGATTCAGCGAAGTCAGTACAGACTGAGAAACACTAGGATGCCTGATATCGGGTGGTCCGAGGAGACAGGTACCCTAAGAGGTTCGTTCTTCTGACCTCACCTAAGGGTACGGGAGGAGGTCCCCTAGAAGGGTTTAGGTCCCCAGTTTGGACACAGAGGACGTAACGTCCACCTGAGAAATGACGACTCGGTGACCCCTTCGGGGGAATTACTTCATATCAACTAAATTTTATAACACAATTAAAAACGACACGTCTATTCACTAAGTCAACACACACACACACGTATATAAGAAAATCTAGTACAAATAAGAGATAAAGTACCTGAGATCGGGTTAAAAAAGATATACCCACGAGGTAATTCCAAAAAGTTGACTCGAAATTGTAAATTCGAGGGGTAAAAAGAAGGACAAAGGGTTAAAATAGATAGGAGTGTTCACGTTAAAGAGGATTTTACCTGAATGTAGACCTCTCGGTAAACTTAGAAGTGGAATACCCGAAAGATAAAAGACAGAACTGATACGTGAAGACGTCCTAAACTTTCTCCACTCTTTTATACCATTCATGAGATAGATCTCTTTAAGTAAGACATTGAACAGAAGTCTCACTGTCAGGAGAACCGAATAAAAGAAAGGTCCCCTTTCGTATTGGACCTGTAAAATAGGCAGTAGAGAACGGAACAAACCAAGTGACCCTTCGTATCCGATAAAGTAGAACAAACAAGAACAAAAAGAGACCCAGTCTCCACTGCAGGGTAGAAGGGGTACCGAGACTTATACAACCCTCGTGGGAACGTACTGGGGGGGGTGTGTGTGGGATCATATGAAACCTGTAAAAAGGGGAGTTTTCTTTTAGTTTAATTATGAAAGTAAAGTAGATTTATTTTTAATAGTTCGTCTTGTTACACTGTGTCAGGAATTTAGGGTATCCGGCGTAAAAACCGTTTATCGATGTAGGACATTGGTAGTAAGGGTATTACAGGTCGAATGAGTAGGAGTTTACGTACCGAAAAAGAACCGGGACCTTACAAGGTAGAGTTAATTTACACCTCCTGTTTTCTGTAAGAAGATGTGACACGTACCTTTTTTTTCAGGTAGTACCTCTGAAAAGAGTAGCTTGACATCTTCTTCTTTTTAACCACAGGACGACCCCAGAGGGTCGCCTTTACGGACCGGGTCGAACCCTCCTTTCGACCTTCCAAGAAAAGATGAAGTATAACACATGAACCTTTTTAAGTACCAGACAGAAAAGAAAGACACGAAGTCATTAATTATTTTGGTGGTGTCAATTAAGTGTTGTAGATAAGTTCCATAAGAGTGTCTTAGTTTAAATTGTTTAGGTATTATTTTGGGGAAACCTTAATCTGTTATATCAGTTTTCTTGTAACTAAAACCCTCGGACTCAATGTGTTGAAACTTATCATTGAGTCGTAGTAAGAGATAGAAAGACAAATAATGACACCATTTTGTACATGATATTTTAAATGGTAAAATTGGTAAAATTCACTCGTTAAGTGTATAAGTGTTCCAACTCGGTCATAACGACGATGACGACGACGATTCAACACAGTCAGCACAGGCTGGGATACACTGGGGTATCTGCCTTCGGGTGGTCCGAGGGGGTAGGGACCCTGAGAGGTCCGTTCTTGTGACCTCATCCAACGGTAAAGGAAGAGGTTACGTCCTTTCACTTTTCACTTTCACTTCAGCGAGTCAGCACAGGCTGAGAAGCGCTGGGGTACCTGACGTCGGATGATCCGAGGAGGCAGGTACCTTAAAAGGTTCGTTCTCATGACCTCACCCCACGGTAACGGAAGAGTGAGAAGAAAATGTCTTTAGGGTTTGACTTTGACACGGGTAATCGTGATTAAGAGTAATGGACGGGACGGGAGGTCATCAACAAGTCGCAAAACAGAGATACTTAACTTGACTGGATAAGATCCATGGATCTGTACATGTTGTTAACAGGAAAACACAAACAGAGTAAAGTGGGTCGCATTACGAAAGTTCGAAGTAGGTACAACATTTTACACCGTCTTAAAGTAAGGAAAATTTTCGACCTAAGTGATATACATACTTACATCGTGTAAGGCAAATAAGTAAGTAGACAAATACCTATAAACCCGGCGAGGGTAAATTTTTAAAAAACCACCGATTACCACACAACTTGTGTCAGCCTGTGGTCACCCACTGACTTGTTGTTGGTGCGACACAACTTGTGACCACATGTTTATAGACGACCTCAAGGACGAAAGTGAAGGAACCCTACATCGTGGTCCAATCCTTAACACCCTGGTCTCCCATGAAGATTCGAATTCCACAATTCCTTAGTAGTTTTAAAAGACGTAGTAGTCTTAGTAAAATGTCTACTCCTTTTACTCCGAACTTCTCCAATATAATGACCACGTTCCAGTGTCTCGACCAGAGATTTCTCTCAACAAGTTAAATCTATTTATACACACATTATTCAGATCTATCTCGAAAGGTATTCGTCCGAGAGTTATTTACAAATAAGAGAAGGGAAGAGGAAGGACAAATGTAAATGAGTTCTGGGGTGTGAGAAAGCACAAGAAATGTCTAGAGTGTTTTTGTTTGTTTGTTTTTTGGGGGGACGTAGAACCGATTTCACTAAGTTCTTTGAAGAATAGGAAACCTTCACGGTCGGGGAAAGTTTGTTGGGTACCCGATTACTGTTTGGTAGGTAGACACAGGTATCGGAAAACAGTCTGAAACCACCGACGTCAATTAAACATCAAACCCTAAGAACTCTCAATATCCTGACGAAATAGTTAACGAAATTACAACTTAAAAGTCTTTACTTCTAACTAGACGGGAAAAGGGAGGAGTTCGGGTTTATGTGTCCTACCTCCATCACTCTAGTGAGACCCCCATCTACCCGACTCGTCCTTCGTTTCCTGTCCCACACACTTCAACTTAAACTTGCGAGACGACTTGAAAGAAACAGGGTTTGAGACGAGGAACCCCAGACGGAAATTTGAAACGGAAGACCGACCGTTCACTGGAAGGAGACAGGAGTGAGAAATTGTGTACGGACATCCAGCCTATGGCCTGTACATTCAACTACACTAACCTTTAGTTCGACAGTGAAGAAGGTCCTCATAAATTAGACTTCGGACTCAAGACCATCACTTTAGTTTCCACAGTATAATATCCTCAAGGTTGTCCGACCACCCACTCTACCAACCGGAAGGTACTACTCCTTTAGCATGGAGCATCCCATCGACAAAAGGTATACTTTGTGACTTCAATGGACATCATACAGAACTGAATGACTGATCTTAACCCACTTCGACGATTCGTCTTGTCAAACCCTCTTCTGTTTTGGAGTCCGTGGGAGCCAAGAGAGGAAAAAACCCGGTCCTCCTTTAGCTAAATAAGGACTTTTTCCTCCCGTGGTTAGATTTTGGGTCAGTACCTCCTCAGACCTGCAGTTCTATCACTCCTCTCCTCAACGTAACGAAAATCCTACCCCTCCTCTCTCCATTTGTCTTCGGAGTTCAAAGTCCGCGACCCTGTGCCCTGTTTGGCCAAGTTCTCCACATCAAGGGTGAGACAGGTGTTCTACCATAGTTTTGAGGCGAGAGTCGGAGAGGAGGCTCCGTTCTAAACATCAGAGTCGTTCTGAGGAGCATCTGACTATTTACTTCGGAATTGACACCGCTTCTATGGAAGACTGTAAAATTCGTAAGTCTGACTTACAAGTTAATCTTTACCTACCTCAAGGATTATTTAGTTTACTTTAATGCTTACACATGTTCACGGTCTGCCTTCGCTTTCCGCTCTGACCTGTATTACGGCCCACCCCACTACGTTTCGTAGAGGGCAAGGGTCTCGTAGAACTTCAGACTCCTAAGCTAGGAAGTAGTGTCACCCGTAAATGACGTCTACCGAGACGAGACCCCCGACACGGTTTTCAGGGGTCGGACATCTCTCGAACGTAGGACAACCCTTCTAATCTGTTCAAGCTATTCTTTTTATACCACTATATTTGTTCGATCTATTCTTTTTATACCACTATACGTGACACCCTTTTCATAATTTTAACTGTTTCCCTCCACCTTCCGACGTTAAAAATTTAGTGCACCAGAGAGACTCTTCCACTGTAAACCTATTCTGGACTTTCTGACTACGCCGTTCGGCACCCCTTAAAATCCCCCTCTAGCAAGATCCGTCTCCCATGTCGGTTCCGTCTGCAGGACTTCAACCCCCACACAAACCGACCGGTCACACCGACGTCTCACTTCCTTCTTCTCGTCATCCTATACTCAGTCGTTCGATAACGACTCCCATCTGATCCCCTAAAGCTTCGTCTACCTAGCACATTTTGGAACACTCTTTAATATTCTTGACACCGAAAATAAAACCATAACTATTCTCGGTAACTCCTAAGACTTATGTCTTCACTGTCCTAAGACTGAGTAGAAAATTTTCTTAGTGGGACCGAGGACTTGGCTCTTCCCCGATCTCCATCCTCGTCCCTCTGGGTAATCCTCTGGTGACTCTACGAGAACCAGTTCCCTACCCCCACCGAACCCGGTACCACTATTGTCTAAAACATACACAAAACTCAGTTGTCCTAAATTACCATTTAACTTTCACACTCTCTTTGTCTCCTCAGTTCCTACTGACGTTCCAATAAAGAGACTCGTTGACCTGTCTACCTTAACGGTATTTGACTCCAACCAACCCCCTCGTCCAAAACCCCCCTTTCTAGTCCTCAAGTGAAAACCTACACGCCTCAAAACTCTACTGAACCTCTACAAGTACCCTTTGCTAATTGTAGACACTTGGACCTTAAGTCAACCCCGCCCCCCAGACCTGGTTCTAAACTTAAGTCCCCTCCCTATACCCATCCCCACGTCTATAAAGTTCCACACCTGGCCTCACTCTGACCCGCCCTCCTACTTTAGGTTCCTGACTCGAACCGTGTGTGGCCACAAATCTTCAACTCCGTGACTCCACCCCGGTGTCTCCACTGTCTTCCTGTTTCGTCCCTCCGACCTCCTCTGTACTGTCCGTACCACAGGACCTTCGGTTCATCCTCTTTCCCGTCTCCTCCCTCTCGAGACGCACAGTCGTGCTCTCGTGAGGTGGTCCCGCCCAAAGAATTGGAGTCGACGACTACAAACCCCGACCTTTGGGAAAGAACCCCCCGACAGGACACTCGACATCCTACAAATCGTCGTTGGGGGTCGAAGAGGGGTGATCTACGGTCATCGTGGAGGGAGGGTCACTACTGTTATTTTTTATTCACACAGGTAGTCTCACGTACAAAGAAAAACAAACAGGCAAAAAATTATTTTACAAAATAACCTCGTATTAACGAAATGTTACAACACAAAGACGACATATTACTTCACCTAGTCGGTGTGAATATGTACATAGGGGAGGGAGAATCTGGAAGGAGTGGGGGAGGAGGTAGGTAGATCTAATAGTGTCTCGTGACTCGACTCGAGGGGCCACGTACATAGAAAAACTTAATCTCAAAAGGGTATCGTCGTGATAAATGTTATCGGTTCTGCACCTTCGTTGGATATACAGGTGACTATCTCCTTACCTATGTCTTCTGCTCCTTATATAAATATATATGTGTCGCCCTGTGATGAGTCGGTACTTTTTTCTCTTTTATTACGGTAAAAGTCGTTGTACCCATAACCCGTAATAACATGATTCACTTCATTCAGTCTTTCTAAATAGTATACTATATTGAATATATGAGGTACAGGTCAAGATTGACAACGAAGGACTGGACGTATGTCCAAAGAGTTCTCCGTCCAGTCCACCAGACCATAAGGGTAGAGAGAGTCTTAAAAGGTGACAAAGAACACTAGGTGTGTCAGTTTTCGAAACCGTATCAGTTATTTCCTCCTTATCTACAAAAAGACCTTGAGAGAACGAAAAAGGTACTAGGTCACCTACAACCGTTAAACTAGAGACCAAGGAGACGGAAAAGATTTTGGTCGAACTTGTAGACCTTCAAGTACCAAGTGAATAACGACTTCAGACCGAACCTCTTAAAACTCGTAATGAAATGATCGCACACTCTACTCACGTTAACACACCATCAAATTCGTAAGAAACCGTAACGGAAAGAAACCCTAACCTTACTTTTGACTGGAAAAGGTCAGGACACCGGTGACGACTCAAAAGTTTAAACGACCGTATAACTCACGTCGTGAAAGTGTCGTAGTAGTAAGTCCTAAACTTTATCGAGTTGACCTTAAGGTAGTGGAGGTGATCGAAACAAGTGTCACTACGAAAGATTCCGGGTGAACTGAAGTGTAAAATCCTACAGACCGAGATCCACTCACTAGTGTGGTAGCACTAATAGAACCAGCACTTCTAGAAAAAACATATCAAGACACATAAGAACGGTGTTTGACCAAGGTTTATCCTTTTCCTCATACAGTTCCGA